>VZTH01007661.1:0-87183 GCA_013397815.1 Aleadryas rufinucha
CTGGCTCTTTGGGAAGAAGAAACATTCTGAAACCTCCATGAAAAAATATTTAGTTGAAAACCCAACACTAAGAGTACTAGAAAATGCCAGACTGCAATTGACTCAAACACAAAACCTGTGTTCCCTTCCCTGTTATGTGTTTAATGAAAAGGGTTGGGTAATCTCATCTATAACTTCTTGCATGAAGCACAAGGTAATAGAGAGAATTAATGTTTTTATCTACTGTTTTTTCTGCTAATCATTAGACACTTTTTGAGTCTGCACTGCTGTGTGAGCACATGTGTGTACAGCTCGCATCTGTGACCCCCATTTAAAAGATTTTGAACTGTGATTAAGGTTTGGAGGTGCCTGGATCAGAGACCTGACTCCACTTCCTCCAGTGGCAATTTTTTATAGCATTATTGAATTTAATAGTTCAGACAGCACTAAAATTCTTCATGAATATAAGCACTGTGTTTTGGCTTTTTTTAAAATCTCATTTTGGGTGAAGGAATTACTGTGAGTCAGTCTGTACTGAAAAGCTGTATCAGTCTTTATTACGTCCTTAGTACAGTTGGAAACAAAAAAGGTTATGTCTTGCTGACCTTTATGGTCTACTGCGTACATGTATAAAATTAACAAAACCAAAAAAAGGAAGAGTTCTATAGAAAAATTAATATAGATATTTTACGATAGTGTTTGTCTCTAAATACTCATCTTTGCAAAATGTTTCCTGTTTCATAAGCAGAATCAGCTGTAAGCAGAGTCCACAAATGCATGTGTGGCAGAACTAAAGGAATAAAGCAAGCATGGTGAATTTTGAGCAAATCTGGATAATGCTTTGAGGAATTATTTGGTGTGTGGTCTGAGGCAAGAAGCCACAGAGAGGCGGAAGTTAATCTTATGTACTCCCCAGCTGCAGATATGTCTTTTTGAGAGCTGACTGCAGCAGGAGAAACTGAAGAAATGACCAAGAGACCAGATTAATTCCACATGAGCCAAGTGTCAGCCTCATTATAAGTGTTTTCACTAAAGTTGAAAAGACTTTAACTTGGATGGCTGTCATTTCAAAGCAAAGCTGTGACATGTAAAAGTAATTGTAATAAATTAAACTGAAAGAATAATGTCTGTGACACTAAAGGGGAAGTATCAGTAATTTAAAAAATGGTAGAAAATAAATAAAACTCAAATAAATAATTCCAGTAGATTAACTCCCATACATTGACAGCATTTCAGGGAATTTAAGGAACTTCCAGAAATACATAATGCATCAATACAACAAATATTAGGAGGATATCATGCTCAAATTTCTTTTACTGATAGGCCTGATCCTTGAGCTGAAACACCCTAATGTTCATACCTTCAAAGAAAAAGAAATTTTAACATTGCTTGGGATTATAATATCTGTGCAGCAGAACCAGATCCAGAGCTCAATCTGACAGGACAGATCCAATATGTGCCTCCACTCACGCTATTTGGTTAGGAGCTATGTTGAAATTAGTTTTTGTTTTATGCTATGCAAAAAAACTGTTGGGTAATCTTGGCAGAATGCTTGCAAGAAGGGTTATAGAGCAATTTTTTTTTTTTTAACTTAAGTTTCTTTCCTATTGAAAGACAAAAATACTTCAGTCTGATAGAATTAAGAAGTAGCCTATAGGAAGACAAAACTGCCCTTACTATTCCTTATACCCAAACCTTTCAGTGAAGAGGATGATTACCCTCTGGGTGGGCTCTTTTTGCCTGGCACTTGTCACAGTGTTACTGGTGTGTTTCACAAATAATTGGCTTTCATAACTCCCTTGCTCCTGTAGGAAGTATTGCTAACCTCATTTTATACCCAGCAAAGAGCCATGGAGAAATTACACTCAAATACTCTTAGAAATTTTGATGTACAGTGGATAACAAACATATAGCACCTATTATTTCCTAATACTTTATGGCATTCCTTATACTCAAAGACTGATTCATGTAGACTATCCTTGTGCCAAATTGTCCAGTCTTGTGTCCTTTCTCTTTAAGCAGATTCCTCCTCCGTGCTACTTGACAATCACCGTGAGGACCATGAGGAACTCCAAAGATTCCCTCAGCTTCCTTTATTCCATCAGTATCTTCACAACACATGGTGAAGAACAGTCATCCCCACACTTCTACATCATTACTCCAGCCCATATCTGTTTCAGTCTTGTTTTGAGACAAAAACCCACCATGGTCATTAAGAATCTTTCTAAAGTTCAAACACCCTGCAAAGCCTTCTATAAAGAAAGCTGGTGTTTGACTTTTTCTTTCCCAACCAAACTTTTTCTTTCCCAAACCAACTGAGTAGCTGCTCTGTGAGGTATTTCATTCAGTTGAAAAGCATTTTATCATCCAAAGCCCTACAGCAAGGTATTTTATACACTGCATTTACTGACAATAATCTTTCTGTCTTCCATAGAGTGTTATTAAAATGTTTTTAGTATGTCAGTGCATTCAGTCTTGTAACTCCTTAATATACAATAATCATCAGCTTTGAAGCAATCAGCAATCACTGTTCTTGACTGGTTTATGTTACATGAGAAAAGGAAGTACCAAGGAATAACTGAGTTGCTATGCAGTTTAAATGCCATGGGATGTACAGGCTGGGTTCCAATTGCCACTCCTCAGGATATTCAGACACAGGAAGCTGTGAATGAAATGGTCTGTTCATAGCACCTGGAGCTCAGATTTTTTTTTTAGCCTGGTCACCATTTCCCTGTCCTGCAGTATTTCCCATCATTTGCTGGCAGTAGGAAGCATCATCATTTCCAGGGTGGATCAAATCACCAGTCTGCATGATCTCAGCATCTCTCTCCATCAATCTAGGCCTAGCACTAGGGTTGCTGAAAAAGGAAAATCCAAGAGAAACAGCAAAACTGCTTATATTGATCCTACCTTTAAGCCTCAGAAAGGGCATAACTTTTACCTCCCAGTGTAAAAGTTATGTTAGTTTACCTTACTGAATTTTCTATTAGCTGCTTAAGTGGTATAAACAACTCATTGGACTAAGAAGCGAGTCATTGCTTATGAGTGCTCATGGGTGTTTGGAAGCAGAGGTCATGCTGCTTTATGAATAAAAGCTATCAGACATGACATTAAATGTCACTGTTCATAAGAATTGTACTTGCTCTTGTGCTTTCATCAGCACCTTCACCTCTAAGAAGCTGAAACAGTCATCATTTCCTTCCATTTCTTACATGCTACTTGCTTTCTAAGCTATTTCTGCCAGAACCTAGTAAAGTGAAAATTTAAAGAGCTTGCAATGGTTTGTATGCCAGAACACCCAGTGAAACTAGGTTTGTGATAATTTTCTGCTCCATTTTGCACATGGTGGTGCCTTAACTCAGCCCTTCAGCCAAAGTATGAATTATTGACCCAGCTACTTGTAAGGGTCGCACCAAAACCACATATGTATCTTGTGTGGGAGGTTATTTTTCAGCATCTGAAGAGACAGAGTAACCAGGCCTAGACACTGAAGCAGGCTAACAGAAAGCAATCCCAGCTTGGGTGATGAGGTTAGCTCTAGACTCTTGTTCTTCTTCTCTTCATGTCACCATTAGTTTTGCAGATACAGATCCTCAGTGAGCACAGAATTTCTGTGTTGCAGTTATTAGCACTAGTGTTTTGACAAGGGAAAGGTGTCCTGTCATCAGAATGTGAACCACATGCACCACTCTGCTTCCTCTGAGACAGGGCAGAGGGGCAGAGCCATGAGCCCAGGTTACAGTTCAGGGGAAGGTTTTCATTAGCTTGTCTCCAAGGGAAACATGCCACAGGTACTAAGATAATTCATGTGGATAAGAGAGGTACTTCCAGATCAGCTTCCAGATTGCCCTGTGCAGGATCAGAAGTTGGACACTATAGCTGTTGTGAGACCCTTCCAGCTCAGGATACTATACAGTTCTATGGCTTTATGACATGGTTTATACTTTTGGTGTTTACATTCAGGAAAAACCATAGCGAAAAAATAAGTATCTGGGAAATAAATGAGAAAAAACCTTTGTTCTGATGAAGGTAAAAGACCGCTAAAGAGAACATAGAAAGCTTTAGCATCCCCTGAAATGTAATAAAAAAATTGTGGAAAGAAGACACTAAACCTGCAGTCCTATAAAATGTTAATCATGCTAAATGCAGTCATCTCCTGTTCCACTCCAGAGCACACATTTTCCCTTGCTCACTGTAGCAACAAACTTGTAACTATGTAACTGCTTCAAATCTTAATGATGACCTTGCAAATATGAAATATTTGATTATGCTAAACATACCAGCAACCAAAACACTCTATTGTGCCCTATTTTATGCCCCAAAAATCAAACCACATGGACTTCTAGGACACCTTGATGTCCTCCAGGAACATGTTTCTCTTAATAGATATAGTGCATAGTATTAGAATAGTGAAAAATTTAAGAAAAACCAACCAAACAAAACCCCAAATTTTTTTTCTACCTTTAATACAGAGCTTGCATCTCTTTCAAATAATTTATTGCTTTCAAGGGCCAATTCGCCCACCCTTCTGTTTGCAAGTAGTCCATACTGAATTTGATATTAGGAATAAAGCAGGTTATTAGTCCACTTGAAAAGGATAAAATGAAGAAGAAAACCCTGGAGCAGGTATCAAATAATATCTAATATCTACAGATTAGGGTCAGAGAAGACACCATGAAATTGGGAGTGGAAAGTTCGTACCCTAACACACTTTTATATAAATTCAAAAGGCACCTTAATGTCTTCAGAGTTTGAGTCTGTGAGCAAACAGATGTTACAGTGAGATCAGACATGACAATTCAACATCACTGGCAGTTCACAGCTGCCAAAAGGGGTAAGCCATGCTCCCCCTCTCCCCACTTCTCTCCCACTCATGACATATGCTGCCCCTATTTCTTTCTTGTCATCCTTTCTAGTACTGATCTGGTACTTGTCACACGTCCCACCCACTTCCTCTAATGCGGGCACAATATCATTGATTTATACCCAGTCTCCACTTAGCACTGTGCCTTAATTCCAATTAAATAACATCCTGAATGATTCCAAAATGCTTCAGCATTCCCTCCCCAACTCCCACACATGCTGACTACAGCTGCACAGCTGTGTGTCAGGAACCTAAAAGAAAACTTACATTTCATTTATTTCTATGCAATATTTGAACCTCTAATATCAGTGGCAGAAGAAAGAAGAGCAATGAGACTCCTCACAATTCCCCCCCTGCAACCCCCTCATTTTCACTCCTGCTCCCCATGTAGGAAGACAAGTCAGGAACTGCAAAAACCAACTAAACCTATTGTCCTTCACACGTTTTCTACCATGAAATGAGCAGGCATAATATTGCTTTCCTAAATCAAGGTTTATGAAAGATCTCATCTTTATTTTTATATAACATGCATAATCATTCATTTTTCTACTATCTGTAACTTTTTACTCTCTTGCACAACACCAAAAATTATGGAAGAGGGGAAAGAGAAAGGAATAAAATTATTTGGTGTAGTTTTAACATTTCCTTTTTCCTTGAAAGTCAGCTTCAGTGTGTGTGAAAATTCCTCTTTAACTGTAGAAGATATACACTACTGACAGATTATTTAGAGGTAAATGTGAAAGGGGACAGGCTAATAATTCTTTAGGCTAACTATAAAATAGGGGAATGCTTTACAGCTGACATTGTGAGTATATCAACCCAGTAATTGGATGCACGTGTTAGTAGCAGTAAAAAGGCACTGTCCAGTTGTCCACCTTACATGGGAATCTACTTTGAGAGTATTCTTTGATTTACTGTTGCAATTAGAACTGAATGTTCAAAGAAAGAACACAAGTGACCTAATTTAAAAACAGTGCCATTAAAGCCACTATTTCATAGGAGACTTGGCTTACTTGTAACCATTTTTTCCCCCTGCAACTTCCATTTGCTGCGCTGTACTCATGAAGCACCAAAATTAATTTTATTAATCTGCACAACTAACTAATTCAGTTTTAATATCCATTCAGTGATTAAAGATTTAGCCACTTCCTCCTGACTCTTACCCTTGAAGATTTTAATTTTCTTCATAAACACAAAGAGCTTTCCCAGGCTGACTTTTCAAAACTTCATGAAACACTGTTTCCTGTCTCCTTTTTACTATGTTGTAACCAACAGAGATGTTTTACAACAAATTGGCACAAGAAACAGAAGCAATTAGGGGAGCTAGGAAAGGATCCTTCTAGTTAACAGAACCAACGTTGCAAGCACCACTGACTACCTTTTCGTGTTAAAAGTATCTGAGCAATGAAAGGATGCAAGATAGCAAAATATCACATCAAAACAAATTGTCAAAGCAAAAGAAAGGAAATTTGTTTGGCAAGTACACACGGTTAGACTAGTGGCACTAATATGCCTACCAACTCAGGAACAAACAAGTGCTAAGGTTAACTAAACCTGTCCTCCATTTCTGATCTGGTAGTTTGGTATTCATGGCCCAAAGCAAGCAAGGGTTACTTTTCCATGCAGCCTCATCAAGCTGACACTGTTGGCAATGCTGATACACAATCTATTGGTGCTGTTCCAGGTGACAAAGAGGTCATTAGATGATAAACCCAAGAATATTAGGACAAGGTAGTTCAATGACGTATGCAATTGAAAGCAATAGAAGCAAGGGTTTAAAATGGGCAAACTGAAATGTCAACTTCGTGCTACTTCAGGGAAAAAGAGACTGTAAGAGCTTGATTCAGAAAGCTCTCCATGAAACAGAAAACAGTGTTTTGTCCTAGTATACCAATGTCAAAAAGGGAGCATGTAAGAAATCCCAAGCTGACCAAGTAATTTCTCTGCTTTTTTGACACTATTTCTATCAGCCCAAATACTAAGCCTAAAAATAGAAATACATTATTTACATCTATATTTTTTTCCTATTTAAAATCTTCCTTGTGCAATTATATTACTTTCTCAGAGGAAAAGTCAGCAATCCACATTACATGAGTTGTTCCTCTGTGTTCATACAGGTGCCTGCAATTTTTAACTTAAGACACAGGTTAACAATACTTGCACATAGAAAGGTTTTTGGTTTTTTTTAAATGAAAGGCTCTCTTCAATAAATGAAAACTCCCCTACTGCAGGATCTGATCTGACTCTCATTTGAAGTGAAAAGGCCCCTATTCACACACACAGTTCAAAGACATCTGAAAGTCATCTTAAAATGCCTTATTTCAAAACAGAGGATCTTATCCTATGAGTGTATGCATCCAAGATGTTTCAGAAGTGTAAGCACATTCTGTAGTGCTCACTCAGCTAATGTCATCTTCAAGGGAAGTTTTGACCGAGCCACTACCTGTGAACCCTCCCATTAAAACAGAAGCATGGCATCTATAAACCTCTATGCCTCTTGTTTTCTTTCTTCTGGGATTTTAAGAACACACTTCCAGTTGCCCCTAATTCTTTTGATTTTTTTTTTCCAAGTGGCTATAAGTTAGATTTATGAAGACAAAAAGACTTCTTACAACTGTGTATTTTGAAAAGATTTATGACAGGGCTGCAGTATCAGCATGGAGGGTCCACAAGGCAGGAATGCAGTAAGGGTAACAGGAAAGTGTCATGTAGACATTAAATAGTACAATTCTTTCCACATTCATAAATCCTAAGTGCCTATGGTTTTATACTGCTGGTTATAAATTATATAACTGAGTTCTACAGAAAAAAAAAAAAGAAAAAAACTGAAAGTGAGAAATCATGTCCTTAACAACATATACATTTCACAGTAAGGAGCCTATGTTTCAAATTACTTCACTCATTATTATTTGCTATTTTAAGTATTTTAATTGGTAAAGCCATAAAACAGAACTCTGTGGAGAGCAAACCAGCAAAATACTAATCAGTCTTCAGAAAAACTGTGAAAAGCTCTCACATTAATTTACAAACACATATGATAAGGAGTCGATAATCCCAAACATTTAATTTACAAAATGGTTAGTAGCAAAAGAATGTATTTTACCAATTATTCTAATCTGCTTGGAGCTTCATAACTGATGTTAAGGTACCCGTGTCACTTTATTATTTTTCTGCACCTGAGGTATGATGAAAAAAATGAGTATCAAATGAAGTATGCTTCATCAAAACACATTTAATGATATTTTCTGCATATAACCCAATCTATAATACAAATCTCTATTAATATGTCATGTACATATGCACACAATTAAAATCCTCATTAGTAATGTTCAGCACTTCTAGTTAAGAGTGGCTGTTTACAATCTTTTAGGCTAAATAATGAGGCTCAAAACTTTCTTGCTTTCACTCACTGTGTTGTTAAGCTTATCCCATGCTAACTAAAGCAAAACCAAAGACTATCAGGGACTTCAAGAGTCCCTAATGCTTAGTATAAAAGATAATTGAATAGTCAGAAGAAAAGCCCGGAATAGGTTAGCTTGTGGGAAGTGCCTAATTATTTCTTGCTAGCTCCCCTGACAAACACTTTTATTCTGCAACAGACTGCCTTTGCTTGAATTAGTCCACTTAGGTTGGTCAGAAGGCAAATTAATAGAATATCTGCTGGTGCAAGCCCTTTTGGCTTTGCTCGAACTAAATCAGCTTATACAGTTGAGGATGCAGACCCTTGCTGTCTACCTCGTTTGAGCAGAGGTGACACGAGGCAGTGGCTGTGCCGCCATCTACCGTGGGTTTTGCATATCACTGCTTGGTCCAAAGTCCGCAGGAATCCCTCCAGCAATTCTTCCCACTAATCCCCAGGCTCAGTGACACAGACTGCTCTCCTTAAACACGTACGTAAGCAAGGGCCTGATCCTGCAATCTTTGCTCAGGTGCAACTCCCTCCATAGACTGCAGGTTAGAGTCTGCTAACAAAGTATTGTCCATTTTGTTATTGTTCTTCAGCTAATAAGGTCTGTCCTGCAAATTTGAAGTTTGTGTGCTTAATAGTACTGTGAACACTTGCCTTAGAAGTCAGCTGAAAATCGTGTAGCACGGAGATGTACGTTCCAAGTTTTCTTGAACCAGCTTATCATATATCATGTAGCTTTAATACATGCCATCCATGAATCCCAGAGTTTCTCTACCTTTATCAAGAGAGCTGTCCGTGTGAGAGTACAGTCAGAATCTGCACACATGCAGTTCCCTCTTAATTTTAAAATATGGTTTAAGCTTCTCTTGGTGATCCCATAGCTCAAGCTATAGTGAAAGCTTTTGTAATTGCTCTCTGGAGGATTTTTGGATTTGTTTTTCCCCCACCTAGTATGTAAGCCTCCAGAAAACAGTACGGCTGTCTTTATTTGTGCTTGTAAATGGCTCTGTGAAGAAGAGGGGCAAGGGACTTCACAGCTGTGGTGCTTCAGGGCAAGGTAGTAGCTGTATTTTGAGGACCAACTTCCAGATGTAAGGAACAATAAAATAAAGTGTCCTACATCTGTCTAGTGACAGACATCCTCCAGCTATGCCAAGTGCTGCAAGTTCTGCCAGTCTTCTGACAGAACAGTCAGGAGCCACCTGGTACTCTACAGGTAGAGAAAGGATGATGGAATAGTTCCAAGCAATCAAGTTGGAATACAGCTGACAGAGTAAACTTTAATTTAGTGCACTCTACACAATATTTATAAAGCAAATCTATGAATGCTGCTTGAGCCATTTAAAGGCTGGAGACTAAATTCAGTTTTCTGAATGTTTATTCTGACTTTCTTCAACTGTTCTTCTTGCTTGACAATGCTTAATTGGCAGTAAGCCATGAAAGCTGTTGTCTAATTACACATCATATCACAATCTTACAGACTTACTGATAAGGATTTACTGCAGCATAAATGCATTTTAAACATTAGCATATAAGAAAATTAGCCTCCAGATTAGAATATTTCAGTCTTGTGTGTCCTTAGTCAGTTTTATTTGTTTAGGAAAACATGGTTTTGGAGAGAGAAACTAATTCTAGAGATTAAATAGCCTGTAAACATGCTACAATTTAGTGGCCTGTCTGGCTAACTCTATGCATGGCAGAAATCTATTCACATGTAATTACTTATTTCAGACCATATGAAAGATACCATATCTTTGCATGGAATCAGTCCAGCTGGGGATTATAGCAGTATTACGATAGCACAGCTACATGTGATGCTGTGAAAAACATAGATTTAGTGAATTCACTTACAACATTTTGCTACACAAACAGCCTTGTATAAAGGCACAATAAATATATTTTTAAATGGTCTCAGACTATGTTTTCACAGAAAACAAAATTTCACACTGCATATTACAATGACTATTAATCAACAACATAGAACTCTGACTTCTGTCAGCTGGATGGTAATTGTTTTGTACTGGAGGATGTACACTAGGTCTGCCTTTGTGATGCAAGTGCAGTAGGGAAGCTACGGGTTTTAAGACAACAGCAATCCTTTCTTCACTGCACATAATTGTATCCTATCACTGAAGATTATGTATAATAAAGGCATTGTTTTGCTTTTATATGAAACAAATGATATATTCCTCTCTTTCAGCAGATACTCTGCAGATGTGACAATAACCATGACGTCACTGAGAAGGCCAATTCTCTTTCTGATGCACTGACTGAAAACTAGGACACAATAAGCACAACCCCTCCCATAGTTGCAGGGGGTTGTGCTTGAATGTAGCCTGAAAAGGTAGGAAGATGTCTATGTACTTTTCAACGTATTCTACCTCTTCTTGGCAAGATTTTGCAAAAGTTCAAGCATGTGGACAAATTTACCCACTGAGCAACTCTGCTGGCTAAGGGGGACTGCTCAGACATGTAGTTACTTCCCTGAGTACAGTGCTGTCAGAGTGGGTACCTTACAGCCCTTTTTGGAAGCAGTGTGCTACACAGAATGGTTTGGTGTTCTCAGAGATGTGCACAAAGCCTTTAGAATCCCATTTTATGGGTGCTGTTCTTCTCCAAATCCAAAGATAATCTAAGAAACACAGTTCTAGGACCTCATTCCACACAAATTCATCAAGGACCTCATTCCACACAAATTCATCAAAGTTAAGCCTCCCTCTCAACTGTTTTTTAAGAATTTGCCGTTCTATGAAATACAGAAAGGGAGGTGATAAGATTTGGCTGCTTTGACATCTAAAGCATTTAAAAACATTAGAGTGCATGATAAACCATGAAGTTGCAAGGTGGAGCAAGCGAAGCAGCGACACATGATACTCCAGCCCCTTTCTCACTGTTTGTAAGGTTATATTATGGGCATTTACTAGAAATACAGCTGAATTAACAGCAGTGTCTTTCAAACAACATGGCAACCTGCTGAAATACTCCATACTTTACACATTAGCTAACAAGGGATCTGCTTAATTCACTTTCAGTTGTTTTAATTTAACAGCAGATTTATTCCCAGGTTTATCTGGATTTATGTAAAACAACACAAGAACCAAAATAGGGTTCTTTAACAGTGAAGAAAGTCTGAGAGTTTCCTCGAGTTGCATAACAGAGCTTACTTTCTCAGCATGTTCCTATACTGGGACATAGTCGCTTAAGATTTGCAAGAGAAAGCAATATATTGTGACTTAGTACAGTTCAACTTGAGATTGCACAGGCAGGAAAACCAAGTAAAGGTTACATTTCTAGCACTAACAGCCAAGAATACATTACCAGAAGCAAGCTACTACTAAGTGTCTAAATAATTCTAGAGAAAAGCTCGAAAATTCAGCTATGGAGGCTGTCATATGACTTTTGCTCTGAAATAATTTATTAANNTATTTGATTTTTGTTTTAAAAAAATTTTATAAAAAAAAAAAAAAAAAAAGGAAGACAAGGACAATGAAACGCGTGTGAGGTCTGTGGGAAGGCAGCCCCAGATGTTTACAATGGAGCGAGTAGCGGTATAGCGGCGCTGCAGCCCGGGACCGGCGGGGCGCAGCACGGCACCGCCTCCGCCTCACCGCGGGCGGCAGCGCGGCCGCGCACCGGCTCCCAGCGCCGCCGGGCACCCCCGCTGCGGAGAGCGCACCCGGGCAAGACCTCGGCCCTCAGGAATAAACCCCCCTGCTCCAGGAGCAGGGAGCAGGGAGCGCGGAGCAGGCGGCTCGGGCAGAGGAGCGCGCGCGGGCAATCGATTAATTGTTCCAATGCAGCGCTCTCGTCAAGGCACTCTAATGACAAGGGATAATGATTTTCAGATTCAGGAGACAATGTCCCCCACACACTCCGCGCCACTTCCTTTCAAATCTTTCTAATTTGCTCCTCTGCCAGGCGAAGAAACAAACGGTGCTCGGCGAGGCCATTTGCAAAACAAATGTAACCGGAGAGCTTCGCAGATACGGGCTGGAGGGGAGCGGCGTCCCCGAGGAGCCGAGCTGAGCCCACCCAACCCTGCTCTGCGCCCCCTCCCCTCCGCGGCGCCACCTCGCTCTTCCCTCCCCAGCCGGGGGCTCGGGCGCCCGGGGCCGGGGCAGCCGCGCCCGGGGGCGCAGCAGCCGCTGCCCGGAGGAGCGCCGGCAGAGCCGTACTTACTGAAGGGGCAGTTCTCCTTCTTGGTGCCGCTGACCTTGCCGTTCTTCTCGATCTTGAGAAAGTACTTGTTGTAAGAGTAGAGCTTCCTCTTGCGCACGTCTCCTTGGAGGTGATTGTAGCTCCGCACGTGTCTCCCCGCACTGGAAGGAGAGGAGAAGGACGAGGGGAAGGAGGAGGATGATGAAGAAGAGGAGTTGGTGGCCTCCGGGGACAGCATGTCCTGGCCGAGGTCATGGCAGGTGACAGGCACAGAAGACACCAAGAAGAGCAGCAGCAAGCAGCAACAAGGCAGGTGGGAAAAGGCTGAGGCACCATTTGTCAGTATCCATTTGCACATTGTACTGAAACTCTGGGCGCTGGAAAATGTCTTATCAAATGAAACATACTGGAAGGGTAAAACCTGGTAAAAGGCAAGTGGAGAGACGGTGGTTGCTGCTTCTGGTTAGATTCCTCTGAGCTCTGATCTGGCCTGAAGTAAGTGCACCAACATCCATAACTCAGGGGACAAATCGCCTCAGAAGTTGCTGCCTTTTAATCCTTCGAGTCCTCCCTCAGAAAAAAAGAGCTGTTGGTTGCTGGTTTGGTTTTTTTTTTTTTTTGGGTGGGGGGGTTGCTGTGGTTAATCCTCTTTCCTTTTTCCCTTCCCCACCCCCCCACATGCACACACACTCCCCAACCTGGTTTGAGACTTTCCAGTAGTTATTTTGTTCTCTTCCTCACTCCTTTCTTCACCATCTTAGATGCAGAAAGGTCTGAAAAATAGATGACAGCAAAGTCAATGACAACAACAAAAACAACAACTAAGATATATAATAACCAGCGGTTAGGGGTGCCGGAATGGATTTTTCACACATACACCTTTACACACACACGCACTCACACTTTGTGGCTTTGCACCTTCTTCTGATCCCCACCCTCTTGCCTTTTTGCAAATCCCAAACCAGTTGCACAACTCGTCTTTTTCTCACTGACAACCCCAAAGGAGGAAGTTTCTTTGTTTTGCTTTGAATTCTCCAGAACAGTATTAAAAAAAAAAAANCCCTCTCCCCTAAGCACCCCCCCACCCCAAACTAACAAAAATCAATCCCCCCAAACCCCAACTTGTTTTCTAGCGGAGGGTTTTATTTTATTTTTTTGGCAGTGAAGTGATTGAGAAAGCCACCTGGAGCTTGTTGCCTGCTAGATCTCCCCCTCCCCCCCGCTGGAGGAGGGGTTGGGTGGAGAGGTTGGAAAGGAGTATATACTACAGGCAGACCCTGGAAAAGCAGATTATATGCTGGTCAGAGAGAGTAAAGAGAGAAGAAACATAATTAGCTCCTTTTCCTTCTTCTCTGCCAGCTTCCATGGAGGTCTTTCTCCCTCCTTCAATGAATCACTGATTTCTCGCTTCCGTTGCTGAAATAAAAAGTTCACACTTTAGCCTGCTCTTCCTTTTAAGCCTCTCAAGATTTATTGTGTCTCTTTCCCCACCCCACTCTCCTTGTCTCAAAAGAAATCAGGGCCCTAAATGACCATTTTCTAATTGCTAACATGAGTCGTTTACTGAATCACGCGTCTGACTTCAAAGTAAAAGGCATTTTATTGGCATTGCAAAGGTTTCCCCATAAAATCTCTCTGAATATTTTGCTGTCTTTTTAATTTTTTTTTAAACTAATGCAGTTTCCCTTGCCAGAAAGGAACAATTTTTCCATTTTCAAGGCTATTTTAAGCGATGTTTCAAGCTATTATTTTCCTGGAGGGGCATATGTTGTTGGTTTTTCCATCTTTTCTAGTGGATGTATCATTTCACATACTGAATATTATGACAGATTCATATTTCTAGCCCATCACTTTCAACTTTCCCAGTAATTAACAAGCATCTTCCATATGATGTACTATTATCTTTTAACACCAGAATAAAGCATCAGGAACTGACAGGATATGGCCAGCATGCAAGATGTTATATTTTAATTGGTGTTTAGCATTGTTAAATACCTGTTTTGGAACACAAGTGGATGGAACATTTGCTAAGAGAATGGAGTATCAGAGAAATAGGCACAGAAACCCAGTGAGTAGCTTAACATGTAAACCCAAAACCTTTTTTGAAATAGATGCAGTTAAATAATTCAGATCAGTGGAATGCAAAGGAAAAACTCCTATATGATTCCATTTGGCATTTGGAGTAAATCTTAGTTTAAACAACAGAAAATGCAGGAAAGAACAAACAGTTCTAAAATTAGACAGATTCATTAGATTAGGATGCTAAATATATTGTTAACTTCACAACAGAAANGCACAACACATATTTTTCTCACTGACAACCCCAAATGAGGAAGTTTCTTTGTTTTGCTTTGAATTCTCCAGAACAGTATTAAAAAAAAAAAATCCCGAGTGAAAGAGAGAGGGAGAAATCCCAACTTGTCCCCCCGCCCTTCCTTTCCTTTCCCTCCCCCTTTGGTTGTAAACAGGTTGGAAGCTGTAGCCTAAATGTCAGCGATTACAAGTCAGAGGTGGGATGTGCCTCTGGTGGTCAGCCCTTATTTGCAGGGGGTCAGGCAGCGGTGGGACATCTGAAACCTTTTTGCAGCTGGAGCGAGCGGTGCCTGCTGCGGAGGCAGCCCCGGGAGCTGCCCTCGCTTCCTCCCGGGCTGCGGCGGCCGCAGCAGCCGCCGCTTTCGGCTCGCTGCTAATTGCTCCTAAAGCGTCCTTCTCCTCGGAGCGCCGGCCACCAGCATGGCTTAGAGACTCATGCTTTACTAATTTCCCTGTCTTCCAAGTTGAACCAATCCCCTCCAGGGAGGCTTCCCTCCCCCTTCACTCTTCCCCCACTCTCCCTCCCCCCCCCCCACCAAAAAAACCCAACCAACCCACCCTCTCCCCTAAGCACCCCCCCACCCCAAACTAACAAAAATCAATCCCCCCAAACCCCAACTTGTTTTCTAGCGGAGGGTTTTATTTTATTTTTTTGGCAGTGAAGTGATTGAGAAAGCCACCTGGAGCTTGTTGCCTGCTAGATCTCCCCCTCCCCCCCGCTGGAGGAGGGGTTGGGTGGAGAGGTTGGAAAGGAGTATATACTACAGGCAGACCCTGGAAAAGCAGATTATATGCTGGTCAGAGAGAGTAAAGAGAGAAGAAACATAATTAGCTCCTTTTCCTTCTTCTCTGCCAGCTTCCATGGAGGTCTTTCTCCCTCCTTCAATGAATCACTGATTTCTCGCTTCCGTTGCTGAAATAAAAAGTTCACACTTTAGCCTGCTCTTCCTTTTAAGCCTCTCAAGATTTATTGTGTCTCTTTCCCCACCCCACTCTCCTTGTCTCAAAAGAAATCAGGGCCCTAAATGACCATTTTCTAATTGCTAACATGAGTCGTTTACTGAATCACGCGTCTGACTTCAAAGTAAAAGGCATTTTATTGGCATTGCAAAGGTTTCCCCATAAAATCTCTCTGAATATTTTGCTGTCTTTTTAATTTTTTTTTAAACTAATGCAGTTTCCCTTGCCAGAAAGGAACAATTTTTCCATTTTCAAGGCTATTTTAAGCGATGTTTCAAGCTATTATTTTCCTGGAGGGGCATATGTTGTTGGTTTTTCCATCTTTTCTAGTGGATGTATCATTTCACATACTGAATATTATGACAGATTCATATTTCTAGCCCATCACTTTCAACTTTCCCAGTAATTAACAAGCATCTTCCATATGATGTACTATTATCTTTTAACACCAGAATAAAGCATCAGGAACTGACAGGATATGGCCAGCATGCAAGATGTTATATTTTAATTGGTGTTTAGCATTGTTAAATACCTGTTTTGGAACACAAGTGGATGGAACATTTGCTAAGAGAATGGAGTATCAGAGAAATAGGCACAGAAACCCAGTGAGTAGCTTAACATGTAAACCCAAAACCTTTTTTGAAATAGATGCAGTTAAATAATTCAGATCAGTGGAATGCAAAGGAAAAACTCCTATATGATTCCATTTGGCATTTGGAGTAAATCTTAGTTTAAACAACAGAAAATGCAGGAAAGAACAAACAGTTCTAAAATTAGACAGATTCATTAGATTAGGATGCTAAATATATTGTTAACTTCACAACAGAAATTAGAAATTATTTTCTCCAATTGTGGTGTTTATTCTGGAGAGAGTTGGTTCCTAAATTTATGTGTTCAGCTGCTGGGGGTGACATTTAAACAGCCTTAAAAATGAAACCATTTAATGTTAGAATCAATATGTTTTACGATGTTGTTTATGGTACTTCAGAGTATTTATTCTGCATGAATATGCACTGAGTGCAAAGCATTTCAGAAGTCTTTTTTTTTTTTTGCAAATCTGATTTAGGCTTTCCTTTTGCCAGAGGCTTTTTATTTTGGTAATTAATTTTAAAAAATAGAGAAACAAAACAACATGTAAAGCAAAGCCCTCTTTTCTGTGAATGCCTGACAGCTTACATGTGTGTCTAAAAAGCTTATGTCAATGTTTGAGTGCTGCCTGGGTCTTGAAGGATACACCTTATTTCTAAAATTGAAGTTATTTTGATTCCAACAGTTTAAATGATAGACAATTTTTATAATATCTTAAAATTTTTAGATTTGAAGGCATCTTTCTTTTTTGTTTTTCTTTTTTCCCTGCCAAATGGTGGGAAATAAAGTGAATCGACGTTTTAGGATCTTTGGTGGGAGTTAAAAATAGTTTGGGGGTTAAACAGGTATAATCAACCATGAAAAAACAGGTACTGTCTTGAATTTACTCAAGAAGAGTTCTGCTTAAACCTATTTCTAGCTCATGATTATGTATATATTGGTTGTAAGATTTTGTGCTTAACAGCAGAAAATTCAACATGTGCAGAATTTCATATAAAATCTGCTTCTGGCAGGTGCAATATTCAGGGCAGTACTTTAAACTACTGCAACACATAGAGTCCTTTTCTATCCTGTGTGATGACAAGGGGGGCATTTACAAAACAGAGTCCAAATGAAAAGCTGACATAGCTTTTTAGATTATATCTCATTCTTTTTTCTACTTTCTGTATAGCCTTTCTTTTATAGCAGAGTTGAATCTCTAAATACCCCACTACTTTGTATTGTCAGGTCACCTCTTAGGTTAGCCTGAGAAAGCCTGAGAAAAGTTCCACAGGAAAGATGCACTATTTAACGGAATTCAATCTGTCCCAATAGATTTGAATCACTAACATAAATGTATGAATGTAGATTATATCTCTGTAATGAGGCCTGAATCATTCTCAGTTACTTCAAAGGCCTGAAATTCAACCTTCCTTTTTAGCAGCAACAATCAGACCTTAATGGGTTTCTTTATTAATTGTTCCATTGCTAAGCTTGAAAAGCAGCTACCTTCAGTACAAGTCCTAGACTAGAAATGGTACCTGCTGCTTCAAACACAGTGCTTGTTTTGCCTTTTACCACTGTAAAATTCTGTGAAATATTTCCTGCACTGCAGTTTTATAAATGATGAATTAAATTGACCCATCTAAAATGAAATAAAGAAAATACTTTCTAAAAAATTGTAAAAATTAGAAAATATATTTTTAGAATTTTCTTTTTGGGCTGTTTTCTTTCTAAAGAGTGTTCCGGGAAATGAGTTGCACAGGTGAATTTTAATGAAAAATAGGCAATTTTTAAAAAAAAAATACTATGGCAATAGCTTATGTCATGTTTTTGTCTTTTGATCAGAGAGGAAGGATATTTGGGTTTTTTTGGGTTGGATTTTGTTAGTTTTTTTCCTACTAAGTAGGTGACTTGAATCAGACAAGGAATATCTTAATGTAGTTAGAATAGATTTTGCCCTGTATGATTTCCCTTAGTCAAGGCCTTACCTTTTTTTGTGATATAATTAAGTTCTGTTTATGTCTTTGAGTGTTAATATAATCAACTCACTCTCAGATGTCACCAGCCCCTCAGTTTAGATTGCTAGATTGCAATCATGCACATTTGCTGCTTACAGTATGATGAGAGATGCACATGCATTTTCTGGACATGGGATCCAGTCCTGTTCTTATTCAAGGTGTTGGGAAATTTGCCAGTGATTTCATTGAGAGAGATTTCGGCCAGGATTGTCACTGCCAGAAACGAGGTGTAGAATGCCAAATGCCATCAATGGCTCAGATGCCTCCCTCTGTATGTCAATTCCAAACCACACAACTTGGTGTTATTGTAAAACAATCACAGAATTGCAGATTCAATTAAGTTGGAAAAGATTTCTGAGATCATGAAGTCCAACCTATGACTGAGCACCACTTTGTCAATCAGACCATGGCATGGAGTGCCACATCCAGTCTTTCCTTAAACACTTTTAGTTGACTCCACCACCTCCCTGGGCAGCCCATTCCAATGTTTAATCAGCATTTCTTGAAAAAATTCTTCCTAATGCCCAACCTAAACCTCCCCTGGCACAGCTTGAGGCTATATCCTCTCTTTCTGTCACTGGTTACCTGGGAGAAGAGACCAACCCCCACCTGGCTGCCACAGCGTGAGGCGGTGGTGAGTTGCCGCAGCCTTCCAGAAGGGTCCTCAGCCAGGGGAAGCCACTTCAGCACAGAGGGGCTAGATGAGGGTGCAGCCACACACACACCCGATGGCGTGGAGCACACGCACACACACGCTTCTAGGAATCAGGCAACAGCAGGCAACAAAGGAGGCAGGAAGGGTCTTCTATGTAGGGTTCAGCAACTGGGTTTATTGTAGGGTCCAGGTGAGAAGTCACAGGTGCTGAAAGGTCCAGGGACAGAAGACAACATGGAAGGCAGGGTACAGGGATTATCTATGGGGAGGAAGGGGCGGGCAGAGCATCAGGGCCAATAGGTTGAGGGCCAGGGGGCAGAGCAAGGGNCTGGAATCTCACTGCTAAAAATATGGAGGGGAAACCTGGTCCTTCCCAGTTCCTCTCCTCTCCTCTCCTCTCCTCTCCTCTCCTCTCCACTCCTCGTTTTTGGTGTCTTTATGGGATGCAACACCTGGCCACAGCTTCCTCTTAAGCAGTTGTAAAGAGTGAAAAGGTTTCCCCTGAGCATATTTTTATCCAGGCTGAACATTCTCAGCTGCTCTTCACAGGACTTGTGCTCCAGACCCTTCCCCAGCTCTCCTGACCTTCTCTGGACTCACTCCAGCACCTCAGTGTCTTTCTTGCAGTGAGGGGCCCAGAACTGGACACAGCACTCGAGGTGTGGCCTCATCAGTGCCCAGTACAGGGGACAATCCCTGCCCTGGTCCTGCTGGCCACACTGTTGCTGATCCAGGCCGAGATGCCATTGGCCTTCTTGGCCACCTGGGCACTGCTGACTCATGTTCAGCCACTGTCAAACAGCACCCCCAGGGCCTTTTCTTCTGGGCCGCTTTCCAGCCACTCTGCCCTGTGCCAGCTGACTGTAGCACTGAATCTCTGAATTACAAAGAAAAGGCAGTGGCACATAGCACCAGCCATCAATAAGACAAGTTGTTTGATTTGACATACAGTGCTACTTGCTAAAATATTTCCACCTTGTAGTTCATGCCCCCTAACAACAGGCACTGAGGCCATTGCATTTTGTCTAATAAAATATGTCTTAAAGCTTGAGAAAAAAAAAAAAATCAGGTTAATTATAGTTTTTTCAGGTTTTTTTCTTCTGAAAAATCTTCAAAATGACAATTTAATCTCTATTTGTTACCATGTTAGGTACTTCTGTGACATTTAAAAAGTGTTAAAATACTAGTATTATGTACAGAATGAGGTGTCAGATAAACTCTTAAGTTGTCAGAGATAAAGACTAGAGGTGGTGTACCTCATCTGTATGTTTGTAGCTGGAGTAAGACATGTAAAATCAGAACACTATTTTAGCTGCCTTTAGTGGGACTCGGTAGTGAGAGCATACTCCCTGGCTCCTCTGTGCACACTCCTTTCCAACCAGATATCCAAAACTGGAGAAGAACTCAAGCAGAGTTTAGCAAAGATTAATAAAATGAATGTTTTACCATTTCTTTTTTATTTCAAAACCACTTGTGTTTCTAGGTCAGACATAACAGAGACATGGAAAATATGTCTGAGAGAATCAAAATGTAGTTCAGCCAGAGCTGCTTCCACCACCCTAGAATCAGTGATGAGAATGGCCAAGTGCCCTGCCCAGGGCTGAGTCCTCCATAGGAGTGAGATGTTACTCACTCTCTGAGATCTGGTGGAAGAACAAAGAGTTGGCTAGGCTAGCACTACCAGAGGTGATAGGTAATGATTAACTGGATTATACCCTGTTTCATGTTTTTCTTTTGAGAAACACAAACAAAAGGTAGCAGCCCTTAGGGGCTTGGCCCTTAGCAGCACAGGACATCATCTTGTGAATAGACACACAAATTGTGGGACCGGGAGGGTTTTGACGCATTACTTAGATTAATAGCATGTGTGTCTCTCTCATGGATGCATTGGCAAAACTGTCTGAATGCTGAGCTTCAAGCAAAAAATTAAGAAAGGGGTTTATTTTCTCTAAAATGCTCATTGTAGTTATTCCCTCAAAATACATTTATAGTTATGTTGTGTCTGACAAAAATTACAAGAGATGTATGACTTTTGAAAATATCTGTATGATTTTTGTTTAGTAAATACAACTATTAAGAGAAGAATAAGAAATAAGTAAAAAATGCATTCTGTGAAGGTCAGCAAGAGGAGATTACAGACCCCCAGACACTGAGCTGCAGTTCCATAAATAGCTATGTGTGTGGGATCAACAATGTGTTTAGTAGTGGTCTGCTGGCAGCCAGTTTTGCCTACTCTGTGGCACAAATACAATCAAAAAGGCAGCATTTTCAAGGAGGTACTTTAGTCTTAGAGGATTTGTTTTTCTGTTTTCATATAACCATGAATGAAGACCACTTAGATTCTCATGTAAATATGAGCAATTGATAACAGAACAGCCAGAAACAGCCAAGAAGAGGCAAATGTCAATTAGGCCTTTGCAAATTATTTTCTCCTCCCACTCAGTGTCATCTAAGACTATGTTTTCCGTGGAGAATCCTACCAAAGCTTTGAGGAAATACTTCATGCATTCTGACATACATTCCACATAAATCTATGCACCTGTGAGTTTTTAAAGTGATGTGTAATGTCAGTGGTAATCATTCCCCACCCTTCCCTGCTACTGTTTTATCTAATTATTTATACAACTTTTTCTCAAGATACACTGTAAACATTTTCACTAGTCCAGGATCCAGACCTTCAGCTGGAACAAGGTGTCTGCTCATTTGTGACACTGAAGATTCCATTCCCTGGAAAAAACTTTCCAGAAACAGAGATAATTTGATACTCAAATGTCATCTTTGGATCTTAGAATGGTGTCTGTTTACTGGAAAAAAGGGTTTTTTTGTGGGGGATGTAACAGGTAAAAAAAGCTATACATACTTTTCCACACACAGAGGGAGGTACCCTGAAAGGTGCTAGCTGTCCAGTACCCTACCTGGATCCAACCACAATCCTTTTAGAGAGGCAACAAAGCCATGCTAAAACTCCACAGTTCCATCCCTCTTGAGTGCTCCTGAAAGGGAGTGAATAAGCCACTTCCAGGCTTTGGTCGTGGAACTATTTGAAACAGAGCTGACAGCTAGGAACATCAGCCCAACAGCTGAACACGCTTGCCTCACCACAGGCGACCAGGGTAGCCAGCTGGGCTCCCTCTGAGCTGGTTAATAGCTCACACATTGCAGGGGGAGCTCACACATTGCCTCTTCTTTGTCAGTTAATTTGTAGCAGTCGCTGGGATAACTTCTGTGAGTAAGCACCTCTCAGCGTGAGGAAGGGAGATGGAAGCAAACCCTTGGCTAGCAGAGAGGACTGGGGCATGGCCGAGAAGGAAGGGACAGCTCCTCGTGGCTCCTGCTGTGCAGGCTGGGCTGGAGCAGCAAGTGTGGCATCACCCAGGAGATATGTAGCACAGGGTCTCTCACAGGTCCCCACCTGCATTTCCACATAATTGCTGTGCAGGGTTGGACACCGCCTTTCTGAAGACTGTACCTTTTCACATATATGTGACAAACGTGTCTCACCAAAGATAGCATGAAGACAAGAACCAAAAGTGCAGTCTGCTTGAACATACGGGATTTTTTCCTAAATGCTTTGCAGCTTAGGGCATACTTATACCCCTGATACTGTTCATAAGAACATGATGACTCAGATATAATTGCCCAGCTAGATACACTCTTATTATTTAGTCCTGGATTTCAAAAAGAATAGCCAGACTCTGCTGCTTTCTAGGCTCTGTATCAAAGAATGAGTCCCCCAAAGTCAGCTTCTTGCTGAGTTGTGATCTTTTAAAAGATGATTTTTGTCTGTTATGGGGTACTCTCCAGCTGCTGATTATGGTTTTGAAAATGCAGCTTAATTAGTTCTGTATTTATTAGCAGATTGTTTAACTTTTTATTAAGATCAAACACAGAGACAAAGGATAACAATATGGTATCTTCTTTCTAGCATTATTTAAAATGTTTGCAGCATGTTAAAGATTTAAGCAACTCTCTGAAGAGCAGTCATCCATTCTGAAAGGCTTAAGGAGATTATTTTTCTTTACGGCATATGGGTAACAACTGGCCACACAGGTCCAAATCATTGCAGATCTTATCATGTTGCCAGTTACTGATGATAATGATTAGCTCCTAAATCCCAGGTTCAGTAAAACTGACATCACATTTCATGTATCCTACATTTAGTTCAAAGCAAGGAACTTTGAAAATGACACACTTTTTTTTTTTTTTGCATGCCAATAATTGGTAAAATACCTCCCCTAGATATTTCTAAATACGAACAATACTGCTGCAGTTCTTCTATTTTGGTGTTGTTTTTTTCTTTGTTTGGTTGGATTTTTTTGGTTTTTATTGCTGTTTGTTTGTTTGGGTTGGTTTGGTTTTGGTGGTACGGTTTGGTTTTTGGTTTTTGGGTTTTTTTTTGTTTTCAGTACAGCTCAGAGATATGTACCCCCTAAAGCAGACTGGGATTTATGATACCAAGCGACATTGATTATCATAACAAGCAATAGAAGCCTGGATACAGGGTATAAGCTCATTCTGAGTAGCTTTTGAAAGTGTACAAGATCTTCATGCACCCAGAAAATGGAGGAGGACAAAGAAGGATTTACATCCATTCTTTCTCTTCTTCTCTCCTTGTGATGTTGCCTTGCCTCTGATATTCCTTCCAGCTCTGAATCAAGTTCTCCTATTCGTGTGACTGCTGTGAAAAGAATGCAATCTTGGAGCCATTTCTACCTATCTAAATGATATAAACAGAAAAGGGCAAGTTGTTTAGTTGTGGAAAATGTTCACTGTTGATTGCAAAAAGCACTACTTACATTCAAAATGCTGTCTAAGCAGAGGAGAGCATATGAAGGACTGAATAGGTAGGCTAACCTACAGCATCCACAGATTAAATATGGGTAAAAAGATTTTTTTAGCTTCTGAAGCATCTAAGACCAGTGCTTTTAATGTCTTCTCAACTTCTGTGAGTCTGTTGTACAAACAGTTTAACAAAACAGTGGTGATCCTTGCTTCAGACTGCCTCAGCTTGGCTTTGCTTGTTGGTGCTTGTGTCAGATATACATCAAAAGGCACAAAACACTTTAGCTAATTAACAATTCTATTAGTTACTTAGTTAGTTAGCTAGTAAAGTGGCAGGTTAATATTTCCTACAAAAAGCTCCAGGCATGAGAGAGAGCTAGCTAGATTCATGGTTATTAAATGGCAATTTTAAAAAAAATAAAAGCATTTACAAATAATGCATTGATTCAAACCCTAAAATTTGATTACCAAACAGTCTTTCTAACCATGGCTTCCTATGGACATGCATATGACTTTGTCAAGAAATCACGTCATCAGATAAACCACCAGAAGTCATCTTTCTGAGGAAAGGGACAAGAGGGAACTAAAGCTCTCTTTTGCTCTATGGTTTGCAGTAAATTGTGCCCCTGCAGAAGTCTAAGACAGGTAGCTTGTGCACAGCTGCAGTGTTCCCTGGTGGCCTTCAGAAGAAATGTCTTTCAATTGTTTAATATCATCAGATGGGAGCTAGGGAGTAGCCATACATCCTCAAAACCATAAACTTGTCCTTGAAGACCTGTTCAGAAACCCACAGTATTGTAGACCCTGAAAACAGCCTATCGTATTCCTGACATGAAACGTTGGCAGAGAAATGGAGGCTGGGATGCTGTCTCCCAATATTTTGATTGATGAGTGACACATGTAGATGTCATTTCAGAACACTGAATAGAACTGGGAGTAGGGAGTGGCCTGACACCTAGAATGACTACATCCATCCAGACTGGACTTCTCACCAAAGCAAATCAGTCAGCATCAGCTAATACGTAAAATGTATTCTCTTCTACAACAGAAGCAAATATACAAGTCATATCTATGAAGAGGTCACTACTGAGACTGTTGTCAGAGAAGTAAATGCAAGTCAACTCACGAAATGATGACATAGAAGATATAAATAAGATCCTCTAATGTGTTAGAAATTTTTAGCCAAAACTAGGCTTGGCCCTGCAGAACTTTGAGACCTTTGCCAGCCTTCTAGAAAATTTCTTAGGCAATACTAAACTGGGAGGAGTGGCTGGTACCCTGGAGAGCTGTGCAGCCCTTCCGAAGGACCTCAGCAGGTTGGAGACAGGGGCAGAGAACTGTCTGAACAGAGACAAATGCAGGGTCCTGCACCTGGGCAAGGAATAACCCCCTGCACCAGTACAGGCTGGGGGCTGACCTGCTGGAAAGATCTACAGAGAAGGACTTGGGGGGCCTGGTGGACAACAAGTTGTCCCTGAGCCAGCAGTTTGTCCTTGTGGCCAAGGAGGCCAATGGGATCCTGGAGTGCATTAGGAAGAACATTGTCAGCAGCTCAAAGAAGGTGATCCTGCTGCTCAGCCCTTGTGAGGCCATGTCTGCATTTCTGTGTCCAGCTGTGGGCTCCTCAGGACAAGGGAGACATGGACCTCCTGGAGTGAATCCAGGGGACAGCTGCAAAGATGATCAAGGCCCTGGAGCACCTCTCTTATGAGGAAAGGCTGAGGGAGCTGGGCCCGTTCAGCCTCCAGAAGAGGTGACTGAGAGGGAACCTCATCAGTGTCTGTCAGTGTCTGCAGGGAGGGGTCAGAGGAGGGACCAGGCTCTGCTCGGCAATGTCTGAGGGCACAAGAGACAATGGCAGAAACTGATGCACAGGAAATTCCACCTGAACATGAGGAAGAACTTCTTTACTATGCAGGTGACCACACACTGGAGCAGGTTGCCTGGAGTGGTTCTAGAGTCTCTCTCATTGGAGATATTCAAGAACCCTCTGGACAAAACCCTGAGTAACATGTTCTAGGTATAGCAGTGAAGTTAGACCAGGTGACCCACCATGGTCCCTTCCAACCTTATTCATCTGAGATTCTTTGAGGTTCTTACGCCTGTGCTTAAGGAGCTGCATATTCCATATTTCAACATGACAGCACTTATGTTCAAAGCTACATGTGCAGTTAAGTACTCTTAGGGCAGATTTATTCATCATTTCCTACTCATACTTTCAGCTAGCCTGTAAAAAGTTTCTCAGATGTTGAATTCTTTTTGTAGAAGTCTGAGTATCAGGAGTGAGATGAGTTTTAAGATAGTAAAAATTACCCCAAATGTAAGACTCAGAAAATTGCTTTTCGAAAAGCACTTTTTCAAGTCTGAAAGATACTAACATTTTCATAACTGGAAAGAATGGTACCAAAGTAGCCATTATATGTATCCTCTCAGGAGAAATTCATTATTATGGACTCAGTGTTCAATTATTTTGGTGAGCATTGCGAAGAACCAGTAGGTTGTATGATCCTTTCATAGGAAGTTTCAAAAGGGTGTTAGAAAGGACTTTGTTGGGTTGTTCTAGGTTGACCTGATCTGGTGCAAGGACCTGTTTAAATGATTGCTGGATTCTTTATCTATACTTTTTCTGATTTTGAAGAAAACAAATAGATTTCAATTAAAAGCTTAACAAAATGCTTGCATTACTAAGTGACAGCTTCTGCAAAACTACAGCCCAAGCAAGAGCAGAACAAGCTCTCTCATCTTTTCATAATAATTTATTTTCCATTTCTTCTTATGAAGATCCTCTTTCTAAAACTCTAATTCTGCTAAACTTGGAGAATAAACAGGACTCAAATTTCAGTTGATTCTGGGCAGATGACTTCAACAGATTCTATGTGGTTTTCCTGCACTGACCAAACTGCAGAAGATACATCAGTGTGTGGCAATTCTAGAAATTCCCTGGAAATTCCCAGTTTTGACTAAGGAAGACAGTAATTATTGCTCATTCACTGTATGCTGATTCTTTTTTCATTGGAATTATATTTTTGCCGATGTTGTATGATTGTGTCATGTGTGCACATCCACTAAGAATTTGATTTAGCATTTTGTTTTACATAGTGCACTGAATACTTGTAAGACAGTATGAGTGTTTGATCGCATCTTAGTGGAAAAGATCAATACTGTAACAGGAAAAGGCTTCTATTTTTATTTCTAATCCTTGGGGGTTTTTTCCTAGCTAAGTAAGGGTTTGCTCTCTGGTAAAAAAAAAAAAAGAAAAGAAAAGAAAAGAATGCTAACAATCCATTAAATTCTGGGATATGAATTTGGCCTAGATTAAAAATGACATTTGCTTTAAGTACTGGGTTTTTTTTTCCATAATAATTTCTGTGTGATTTTGATTTAGAAAGACAAGTGAACAACATTTAAAGTCTTCAAGACTAACTATTGCATTACTGTATCATATGAATAACTTTGCTTGTTAAGTGAACATTTGTAACCAATTAGTCTGAAGAATGCATCCTTAAAGCTGAGAAAAAGAGGACCTCATCAGCTACCCTTGTTCTGCTGTCTTGGGCATGGGTCTACTGTGATAGCATAAGTCGAACTGTGTGTGATGCACCAAGGTGTTTAGCTGGGGATGGTGGTAGCAGATAATCATAGGTAGTCTAAGTTCCTTCAACTCCCCTAGTACTGAGGTAGATGAGGAGTCTTTTGCTGGTGATATTATTAGCCTTCATAGAAAGGGGATAGTTAGTCACAAGATGCTATCTTACTCAGAGTGGCTTCTTGTGTCATGACGCCGTTTATTTGTCGCTCTTACTCAAGGTTACATTACCAGTCCAGGTCCTGTAAGTCCTCCAAGACCGGTTCTGAAGCCTGTTTACTCAAAGAACCTCAGCCAGCTTGAATTGCATAAAAAATGTAACTGTGCTAATGGTATTGAGCCAGATTTTGTGCTATTTTCTATGAAGATAATGGATATGAGAAATAGAGACTTACACCAAGAATCACATCATCAGATATCCAGCATTTAAACAAATAATTCAATAATAACAGCTCAGGAAGCTGTAATTTATACTGAATCAAACTTTTCAGGAGTGTTTGTGCATATATACACCCTCACTCTCCACCCCTCCTAGCAGTAACTTTTTGCAACTTTCTAGGAATTAGCTGTAATAAATATGACAGCAGGTTAAGGTACTAAGGGCCTGAACTAGATGCATACAATGTTTGACTCAGGTTAGCTGTGGATTATAACTTGACTGCTGGAATGTCATTTCTTACTGGTAAGCGTAAGATACCTAAACCATTCATTTTTATGAGAAAATGTATGAACTGCAAAATTGGATTCTGAGCTGAAACACTGCAAGAACTGCCAAAAATTACATGGTATCTGGAGGCATCTCCATGTCGAGAGTGAGCTCTGTTTCTGTGCGATGCAGCTATTGAGAGAATCTGTTCACAATAAAGGGTTTCAGCACTTCTGATGTTCATCATCAGAGTCCCTAAGTATCAGATGCTTAGCTCCTCTAGAAGAAGCTACAGCTTGATGTATCTAATTTGTCTGTATAACTAAGAGAAAGCATTCTGTCCTAGTTACCACTCTGTAGGAGGCCGAGGTGGCATTTCTGTGCGGGGGAAGATCCCTTATTCTCATTTGAATTCATAGGCACTTCAGGTAAATCTTTGTTCAAATGAAGTAGGAAGCAATAATTTGAAACAGACCTGAAAGTAGAAGTGGTCATCACTTTTCACCCACATTTCTTACTAATGTGATAGGACATCTTCTTTCAAATCCATCTTCCTGAAGCAGATTTTGGTCTGCATCTACAGTTTAAAAAAGGGGCTTAAAACATATTAGGCAAAATCTCTCTCTCTCTTCTTAATCAATTCTAATGCAGTTTTTCTACTTTGTGTGCATGTGTACAGAAAAACACCAGCTGTGGACTAAGGCTAAACCTTTCCTCTAGAAGATGTGGGTTCCAGCTATTGCTCTGTGGTACTTAGGCATTTTATGACTACCTAATGAAAAATTAATCAGTGGCAGTTCAAGCAGGCATTGATATTCAAGTCTGTTCTCATTTTCAATCAATTTGTTTGGTTGTTAACACTCAGTGGATTGAATACCTCATGGAAATAAGGAGATTTAGTTTCAGAACTCCAGCAGAATATGTGCTGACACCTTGATATGTATGTATGTATGATATGTATGTACTAGTGTGCTTAGTTCCTTGGTCCTGTCCAGTTTAAGGTGCTCAGGTGCCTTTTAACACATTTGAAGTTGATCTGTAGGTGCCAATGCACCTTTGTTGAAGCCTGATGCTCCTAGAAGCATTAAACACTTTTTGAGCAAAGGCTTTCAAAAGTTCAATTGATTAGAAGACTAAGTCTGCCTTAAATCCCTTGGAGTCTGTAAATAATCCTGGCTTAACATTATTTGCCCAAGGGTAGCATGGTGGGGATAAATTGTCTCCCACATGCCCAAACTATATTTTGTCTTTACAAAGGGTAAGATCACAGTAAAAGATATAAACAATACAATTGAACTGTGACAGTATTACCAAGACATCACTAAATGCTTCTCAGAGGAAATCTATGCTACATGCTATGAAATTGATCTACAAGTTGCGCTTGCTGAGGCAGCTCAGAAGGCCAGTAACAGAAGTGCAAAATCTCCAGAATCTAAGTCTGCTGCTTCATCGGTGCAGAACATTCTTTCTTCTCACATAGTGTCCACTTCCTTGGAATTGTAAAATATCTGACAATATAAAATTTTGCTCATCTGTGTATTTGTTCATTTGCTCTTTTTCTTATCTGATCTAGTTTAAAATTTTAAGAAATAAACCATTGAATTTGCTTCTCTATTTCTCAACTACATATTTCTTTTAAAATTACTACCAGCCTTGTGGCTCTGTAGCTTTGTACATAGTAGGCTTTCTTTAAAATATGGTTGTTGCTGTGAGCCGCTAGCCGCGTGCAAGAACCAGGCTGGATTGGGTGAGGCGAAATTCTGATTTTATTATTTAATTCTAAAACTTATATAGACTTTTAAAAGTTCCTCCAGATTGGGTCAATTCAAAACCTCCCCCTAGGCCGATAGGCCAGGCTGAATTGCCCATCTTTCCAGAGACAGTTTCAATAACATCCAAACCTTACCTTTATTTATAGAACACAGGGAGAAGAAGAGAAAAATTCCCATGGGAAAGAGTCTGTGCTACCCCATATGGTAACAAATTTATATCCATTATTGATAAAGCTTCCTTTTTTTTCATAAGTACTAGAGCCAGGAGTAACTATCATGGCTATCAGATCAATCTTGTGTTTTAACATATGCTGCAGAAAGTTCCTCTTTCTTGTATCTATCTTCCACATAATTCCTGCATCTAATAACTTGTGGTTAAAAGGAACTTTGCAAAAGCCTCCAGCTGTGGAGTCAAGTCAACACTATAAGAAGGAACATGTTTTGACTATGACATCCAACGTCTTCTGGACTAGACATTTATGAATCTGTACAATAGCCTTACCCCTCAAAAATGAACATTTATGCAAAGAAAATGTGTTCCAGTTACTTAAATTGAAAATTGGCAATTACTTAAAATTAAAATTGGTAAATAAACTTTACTTAAAAGTAAAATTGGTATCTAAGTTCAGAACATTTATTTTTGGATGAAATGTAGAAACTTTTATATTTTATTTTCTGCCCTTGCTGTATTTTTGACAGTTTAATCTTCTCCATCACTTAAAAAGAACAAAAATTTAGCTGAACTTGTTTTCATAACCAATAGATGCATTCAGAAACAGATTTTATCTCTCTTTGCTCTTTGTGTCCTGGAAAATTAGTTTTTAACTCTGATTAAAGAAAGATTAGTTTTAATCCTACAGAATGCTATAGATTTTCTTCAGTGAAGCTAAAGATAACAGAACTGATTCTATTGTAAGTTTTGTCTTAGAGTATCAAACCTGTGGAAAATATTAATGTCAGATAAAGTGAGGCCTCACATCTCTTCATCACTGGTCTTTGTGTTAGTCAAAATGTTGCACTGGATCAGATCTTACAATGCTAATGTTTTTTTATGCCATTTTCTTTGGAAAAACTTACTTGCTTCAATTTTGTAGGAAAACAAAAATAAAAAAAGAAAGAAAGGAAATAGACTTTTACAGTCTTATTGAGATGTTAGACTTGGGTTTTATTTTCTTCCTATGAAAACTCTAGAGAGGAAGTTTCTATATAGCAAAGACAAGATCAAACAGCCAGTTTGTCGTAATTTAAAGTTTCTTGTTGTAAGTTTAAATGTCAGCAAACCTTAGAAATAAACCAAATATCTCAAGAAAAAAATGCATCTTGTATTAATTCCTTTCTAATGCTTTTGGATGCTATATGCCAACCTGTCCCAGGAAAGTGCTGCTGTCATAAACTTCTTGATTTAAGTTCCCACAGTGAAAGAAATGGTACTCAGACAAAAGGCTGTTTACAATTCCTGAACCTACAGCATGTTACGTCTGCTGGAAAAATGTCTCTGTTCTTATCCGTGTTTTCTGAATCAAGCTGTGTGTTAACTTCAGGTTCTGTACAAGTCTTTGCAAGAGTAGTGACCAGATTGTGTTGTCCCAGCCTGTTATTTGTTGCAGTAAAGTAACTCTGATGGTAAGTTTTGACATCTTTCTGTTCAAGTCTCAAGATTTCAGAGTTTCCAGTGTATGGCTGGCCTGCCATCCAGTTGGCCAAAGTCCCCTGTAGCTGCAAGAACAGCAGCCGCAGAAAAGGCATTGACAGGCAATCTGAAAGATTTGGAAAGGAATTTGTTGTCAAGAATGTCTATTTTTACCCTCCTACTCTCTTGTGGGTAGTTGATGACAGATCAACTACCAAACACTTCAGTGGAGGGGAAAAATCACTTTCATGCTAGAAGATGCTAAAAGTTGTATATCCCTATAATAAATGACAGGTTTAATCCTGCTGAGGGACTTTGATTTCCTGGGCAGTTGACAGAAGAAATTATCTTTAAATTACTCTATTACGCCTCAATTTATAAAAAACCAAATAGGTAACACAAGCTGTTAGAGTCAGATTTATCTCTGAACCAATATCATGGCCAAAGGGTCTACTGTGCACGTCTTCAATGCAGGACTATTTTAAAGAAACCTGAGATCCTGCTAATAGGCAGTTGTTTTAGGAGAACACCTCTAAATCTTTGGAGAGATTCAACATCCCAGGGGTTGGGTATGCTGCAGTATTTTCTATTTCTCTCACTATTAGTTCTGTGCTGACAGCCTGAGAAACATTTTTTTATTATTTTTTTGAAACACTGCCCAACTTTCTTTGCCTTGCTGGCACAGTTTGGGTCAGAAGAGCCATGCAAGCTTAAGTCTTCCCTTATGAGAAAGTTGCAGAGGTAATTGTGCAACTTTGGCTCTGACTCTGGTGTCATTGTTGCCCAGAAGAGTCCCTTAAAGTACTTGTTGTAATTGATGCCTATATGCTTTCTTTTATCAAAGACTCTCATAGAATCTCATAGAATATGCTGAGCTAGAAGGAACCTCACAGAATCCCACCAGGTGCCTGAAAGTGTTGTCCAGAAAATTCTTGAATGCTTTCAGGTTGGTGCTGTGACCACTTCCATGGGGAGCCTGTTCCAGTGCCCAATCACCCTCTGGGTGGAGAACCTTTACCTGATACCCAACCTAAACCTCACCTGACACACAATTCACACCATTCCCTCAGGTCCCATCACTGTTAACCAGAGAGAAGAGATCGGTGACTGCCCCTCCAGTTCCCCTCCTGAGGAAGCTGTTCTTTTCATTTAAAATCCTGCTTTAACATGAATGGGGCAATTTGCCTTGTTGTAGCTCAAGTGGGATTTCCTACTTAAAGAGACTGTTTTTTCTTTCCAAACAAACAAATAACTAAATAGTACCAACACAAAAGGCTGTTGAAAAACATCACATGCATGGAGCTTACTGAACGACTATAAGACCTTTTTGATCTTTCAGCATGGACCTCTGAACCCAACAAAATAAACAACCCAGATTATGTCCTAATTGTTCTTTGTGAGCAGAGCTGCAACACCTGGGTGTGTGGTTTCCCTTTATAAATTAAAAGGTCAAGCTCGCCCCTCCTCCCTTTAGGAAAACATCCTGTGCCTGTGCTCTCAGTGGCCTTAGGCAGCTAATCAGTTTTGCGCCAGTGGGTTAGTTGTGTGTGTGAGAGTCTAGTTTGAATGTATCATGCCCCCTTCCCCCCATTTTAATCTCTACTTGTTGTTTCCTTTGTAAACATTCTTACTATTTAATCATTAAAGGGAGGATGCTTGACAAGTGGGAGCATACTCGTATCAAGCCCTGAGCTCTGCAGGAATATGATGTGAATAAACTGATGCTAGCTGCATAAATAGCTGCCCTAGTGTATACAAGGGACCTTGCCTTGCCTCCCTAGGTCTGGAAACAGAGACTCACGCAGTGAGTCTGAATTTACAATCACACCAGTATGCTCTAACAGAAATAAAATAAGAAGGGAAAAAAATGTTTCTTAGCAAATGGCAAAAATGGTCCAAGGTTAGGGTGATTATACTGAAAAGCACATAGCATGCTGCCACCATTTTTTTTTTTTTCTTTACAGAGGTAAAAACATCTTATCAGACTATAGTGTTGACAGTCTGTTGCTTCACTTCTCTACATACAGCATGCTGGTCTTTTTGAAAATATATTACATTTTATAATAACTCTTCTTACAGAGAAAATTTCCCTTTGGAAAAAATACCTTTTGGAAAATAAACAAACAGTCCAAGTGCTAACACAAAAAATGAGAACATCACATATACATATTTAGTGTTTGAGTTTTTACTCAGCAGAATGCTGAGCTGTAGCTGAAGCTCACAAAACCTTATGTAATACCAGATGTAATAACTAGATAATAGTAAAGTATGGCTGAAAAAATACTTGCTTCTTGAAAGAACATAAACTTAACATATACATGTAGCCATAGAATTTTTCTACTGGGCCTTCTAAAAGAGTGTTTGAGATAGCTGGAGGGGATGTTGCAGTGGCTGCTAAATTTGTATTTACATAATTTTATTTCTGAAATGTGAACCAGAATGTATATTAAGCTGTCTTAATTGGTTTGTTTTGTATGTTTTTCTTCAAAAACAAAGTTTGCTGGTGGTGTCTCACAGACCAGTCACAGTGGTTGTCTGAACTCAGTTACTGAGCATCTATACTTGATGGGGTTATTTTTGCTCCAAAGATACTTGTTTAAAGATTTGCGTTGTATTTTTTATTTCTATCCCAACAAAACTTTGCTGAGGTGGGGACAGAATTTTCCTTCATGAGCAGAATAACCTATGGTATTGCAAGCTGTATCTTAAATTTAGAGTCTTAAATCAACAAAACCTTTTTCAGGGAGCATCCACACAAAAATGCACAGGAACAGGGGAAAACAGTGGCAGGTGAAATCTGTTTAAAAGTCACCAAGACATTATTTTTCACATGTAATGATTCTTCAGAGGCTTTAACTGAAAGATCCATAATCTCATTATCATTTCTGTAATGCAATTAATTCATCTGTTTTATGCAATATAGAAGTTATCCTTAGCTGTAGGGCTGATGTGTGGTTATATCTCTATCTATATAGTGTTGTGCCAATGAGCTGCTGTGGTTGAACTTGCAATAATATCTCACTTCTCCTTCTCTGAGCTTCATATGCTAGTGTTCCCATCCTTGTTTGCACTCAAGTTCTTTCTAAAGGCTTGCTACTAACAATGACAATAATTAATGAATGTGTTTCAAGGCTTCCCAGTACATCCTGTCATTTCAGAGCCTGTCTTCTACACTGTAGGCTCTGAGAGGCAGTATTTGTTTTCATGTTTTGTCTTATGCACTGCCAAGCAATTCATTCTGTTCAACAAACAATAAAAGTGGGTGAAATTTTGCTCACTGTTACACTTTTGCAAATCTGAAGTCTTTTAACTCCATATAGAAAGAAGCTAATGTATATATTTCACATGTATTGTTACACATCAATATGTACCTGTGAAAAGCAGAAGTCTATCAGATTTCAGAATGAGGAATTCATTTATTAAACCATGAAAAGCAGATGTTTCTCTTAACTGGCACAAGAAAATATTTTTTGGGTCATCTGAAACATTCTATGTATTCTATATTGCTTAAGAAATTGTAGAATCATGGAGTCATAAAATTGTTTAGATTAGAAAAGAACTTTAAGATCATCTAGTCCAACCATAAACCTAACATTGCCAAGTCCACCACTAAACTGTGTCCCTATGTGCCACATCTATAAGTCTTGCAAAGACCTCCAGCATTAAGGTCTCCCCTGAGCCTCCTTTTTCCACGCTAAACACTCCCAGCTGCTTCTCATCAGACTTGTGTTCCAGACCCTTCACCAGCTCCACTGCCCTTCTCTGGACTCACTCCAGCACCTCAGTGTCTTTCTTCCGAAACTGCATACAGGGTTCACTGCCCTGGTCCCGCTGGCCACACTGTTGCTGATCCAGGCCAGGATGCCATTGGCCTTCTTGACCACCTGGGCACATCCTGGCTCATGTTCAGCTCCTGTCACCAGCACCCCCAGGTCCTTTTCCTGTGGGCAGCTTTGCAGCCCCTCTGCCCCAGCCTGTGGCACTGCCTGGGGTTGTTCTGACCCAAGGGCAGGACCCAGCACTTGGCCTTGTTGAACCTCACACCATCAGCCCATTGATCCAGCCTGTCCAGATCCCTCTGCAGAGCCTTCCTACACCCCAGCAGAACAGTCCCACCCAACCTGGATATTGCTGATGAACCTATTAAGGGTGCACTTGATCCTCTTGTTCAAATAATTGATAAAGTTATATATCCCAGTCTAAACCATCTGTCTGGGTTAAACCATGACAGGAACTTCTCTTCCACATGCTCCAAGAACCTTCTAGACTGTTACCTCTCCTTTTTATTACATTTTTAGCAGAACCTGCTAAGCTGAAGTACCCCATGAGAGCAAGGGCTAGTGATTGTGAGACTTCTCCCAGTTGTTTACAGAATATTTTGTCTTTATCTCCATCCCGGCTGGGTGTTCCATAACAGATTCCCACCAGGATATCTGCCTTGTTGGCCTTCCCCTGATCCTTATCCATAAACACTCAACCCTATTGTCACCATCATTAAGCTCTAGACAATCAAAACACTCTCTAACATATAGGGCTACCCTACTGTCTCTTCTTCCTTTCCTATTCCCTCTGAAGAGTTTAGATCTCTATTACAGCACTGTGGTTGCGCGAGTCTTACCACACCTTTATCATGATGGCAACTGTGTGATAGTTTTCCTGCTGCTCAATGGCTCCTGCATGTTGACCATGCTATGCGCCCTTCTGTTGGGCTATTGATCCTGACTTCTTCTTGGGGTTAGAAGCTGTAATTCCTCTGTCACCATTTTCAGGTAGTTCCATGGTTTCTAACAGATAATAACCCTTGCATCTTTGCTGTTGCATGGATCTCCATCCCTTCTCTCTCCACTGAAACAGCAAGACGGAAGGACTTTGCTAGCATGCTGTCCTCTAACATTTGCATGCCAACCTCAGGCTTACTCTAAGGAGCCTGATTTTATCCCTTTCACTGTTCAAATCTGCTTTAAAGCTCTTTCAGTAAGCCCTACTAACTCCTGCACAAAGATCCTTTTCCCCTTGGAGACAGGTGTGCCCCCCCTGTTGCAAGGCCTGCTGCCACATGGACTGACCAGGGATCAAAACCCCCAAAATTCTGCCAGTTACACCACGCTCGGAGACAGGTATCGATCTGCTGGGTGTCCCTGATTCTTCTCTCATCAATCACTCCAAATACAAGGATGAAGGAAAAACCAGTTATGCTTCTGATCCCTCAATCAGTCATTCCAGGGCCCTGAAGTCTTTTCTGATTGCCCTCAGACTTCTTGTTGCAACTTCATCGCTTTTAGCGAGAAAAATGGATAATAATCAGAGAACAGTACCAGCATAGAAAGATTTCTTTCACATCTTTGAGCTAGGTCCCAGGCAGACCAAAAAAATGGGTCCAGTTTGCATATTTGGCCTCTGTTCCCAAAAGAAAACCAAAAGGCCTCTGTTCCTTCCCATTTTTGTCACAGTTTCACACTATCCATGTATTATAACCCAAGACTGAATGAGTAAATGCAGTCCCCTCTTCCCAGTCTCAGTTGAGCTCTTTCAAAGGCTAAAGAATTTTGTCTGACACTTTTATTGTCCAGATGGTTTGTGACGTGTACAGATGTTATATTTGGTAATAACACTGATTATCAAAACATGTCTTGTTGCTCACTTGAGGGTTATGACTTGATGCATAGATCTATTACAAAGATTGATTGTCTTAAATAAATGCTAATCTACCAATTCTGTAAGTGCACAGAGATTTTGTTGTTGTTGGGGTTTTTTAAAAGATGCTAGATGGCACTGCTGGTCCAGGCTTTATTTTGAACAGCTGGGTTTCATAAAGCTAATTGTGCAGTTACGAAAAGGGTTTGTAAAGTATTACTTAAATCTGACAACTAGTGCATTCTGAGAAATATACACCATCATGCAAACAATAATGTTTCCACTGTAAAAGTATTCAGGTTGAGGTCTATAAACTCCAGTTAACTGCATTTAAACTTGTTTCACAAACATCCTTGTGTTTGCATTTTTGTCTGCTGCATTTCTGCTCCATGTGCCACCTCATTTCATAGTTGTTGAGTTATGATAGCATGGAACTTATTTCATGTTTCATTTTTTGATTCAAAATGTTTGTTGTGGTAATTTGAAATCTTTTTTAAGTTTAAGAATTAGAAATCTGATAGTGAAAAAATGTACTTTTTTTTTACTGGAATAATCGAATCATTTCTTTCATAAATATTATGCTACCCATGTTGAAAGTAATAAAATAATTATTTTTCAGTTCTGCAGAATATTTAAGGATCTATCTTAAACACTATCATACTGTTCTTCATTTTATTCGTTTACTGTAACTTGTTTAGTCTGTTGTTTATCTTTCTCTTTATGTTAGGGATTTGACACCATTATCTGCCAACAGGTGAGGGTTCTGTTTTAGAAAAATACATTTTACAACTAAAACATGAGTGTAGAGAACAAAAAAGCAATCTTTGCAGTAAAAGACTCCTGTGACATGCAAAGTTGCTCTTGCTGCATAAAGATTTGTGACTTGAAAAAGTTTATACAATGTTATTGACTATTCATTCTCTGTTTAGTTAGTATCAAATTCCCTTCTTTTGTTAACTGTGCAGTAAGCTTACAAAGAAACTGCAAATTCTCAGCCTTTTGGGCAGACAGTTGGATACCGTGTCTAAGCGTTCGGAGCAACCAAACGGAACCTGCACCGTTCTGACCACGGGCTGGGTCACTGGCTGGGGCTTAAAGACTCACCTGAGTAACTCGAGAAATCCCTTCAATCTCCCCTTTTGATTTGCCTTTCACACGCCAGTACTTTTTATTTCTTCTCATCTGTCTGCTATCATGTTAACAAGCAAAGGAGAATCTCGGCAGTTCATTGACAGCATAATAAAATGGGATTTAGATTTCAGTATTTGAAGAATGGCTTGCTTTTAGGATTTTATGCTTTTGTCTCATACTTGTGCTGCCCCAGTGATCAAAAAAGCCTCAGACCCCACAATGTACGTCATTGGCCCTATGAATTGTTCACCTGAGCTGTCCAGTCATAACTGGCAGAATATAGAGTATATAATCACCTTTATGCCAAATTTTGCTTATTTGTCTGTAAAATTGCATTATTAAACAATGATTATTCTGTGAGGCTTTTCTCAGGCAATTGTTTTCATCTAGATAAAGCTGAAGATGCAAATATAACTCAATACATTTGAAGGATAGCTCTCTAATAGAGTACGTCAGCTCTGCAAGTCTTACCACCACTTTTTCATGATGGCAACTGTGTAATATTTTTCCTGCTGCACAATGACTCCTGTTTCTTATCCATGCTATGTGAACTGGTGTATCTGCATTTTTGTTGGGCTAATGATCCTGTCACCTTTTCGGGGTTAGAAGCCCTAAGTGCTATGTCAGTATTTTCAGGTGGTTGCAAACAGCCCAAATTCATTCCTGTTGTAAATTAAGTGAACTGATGAGGTGAATTTGGCCTTGTGTATCTGCATAGGAAAACTCATACTTCCTCTTGGAAACCCAATGCAAATGTAACCTAAGATAATTGCTTTGAAAATCTGTACTAGGTGATGCTCTCAGGTGAATATTGTGCTAAATATTTCATGACTGTTGAGAGATGTTGCTTGATAATGATGTGTTTAGTTCCTAGATGAAAAGAAGCACTGCTTTGTAAAAGCAAGGCAGGAATGAACATTGGTAGAAGGTTATTTATTGCTGATGGGACAATTATAGCAAAATATATTACTGATATATTTTCAAAATACTGCAAATTTTTTTTATTTTTATGAGGCTGCATTATTTCAAGTCATTCTTTTGCATATATTTAAGTTAATTCTAATATATTTTTTCTGAAAAAAAGAGTAAGGAGGCAGGGCTGAAAGCCAAATATTCTGACATTTATGGGAAAACTCCATTTATATATTAAACTTTGTTAATATAATATAAACTTTGTTTTACCCAAAACTGCAGTTCACCAAGTATGCTGGCTACAAATACAGTGATGTCTATTAGGATAAACAGTTATGTGTATTAGTTTGTCAGCTGTTCCTAATTCTGCATAATTTAGATGCTGTGAACAGGAGAGGTGTGCGTTATTTATGAATAATGTATGTGTGGATTAGTTTCATGTGAGAGAAAGCTGAGTAAAGAAAACCACTTTAATGTGCTCTATGTATTATTAATCAGTGCAACAGAATAACACTTAAAATATCCTAGTATGCAATAAGCATCAGTAACAATTTTAGACTTGTGACCTATTATGTAGTTTGTGATCCTTGTTTAAATAATTGTGATGCTATGTCTAATAATCCTGTAATGTAGGATTTGATGCAATTTTTTAAAAAATAAATATTTATTCCATTTGCCTGTTCTTATTTTAGTCTGTGTCAGCAAGGGAAAATTTCAAATTATGGACTCCATTCTTTAGAAACTCCTATAACATATTAAAGCACTTGCTGAGAATTTTATTAGCTTCCCATATAGATACAGGGTATAAACAGCAGACTTTCAGTGCAGGGTCAGGCCTAAAACTGGCAGAGGCTGAGCACATATTAAGGGAGCTGCATTCTTTTTATCAAACAGGTGCCTGGAGGATAACGCAGAATCAATATTAGTTCCTTACAGAGAAAAAACTCAAGATGGAATTCAAACCAGCTGATTAAACTAAGCTAGTCTAGGTGAAATGTGCTGAATATAGTGTTGCTGACTGTAGTATCTCTATTCTGGTCTTGCCTGCTTTAGCTATTTTAGTCAGGATGTCAGAAAGGGATCTCAATTTGAAAAGCTTGTGGAGTGCCAAGTGGGTAGGACACTCAATCATGGCCATTTCATGAGAGGTGGGGATGGGGGTTGTGCTGAGAGGCAGGTTTTCTGCAGAAAAGAAAGGGTGCATTCGCTTGCTTCTGGAGTCTGCTCAGGAGACTGGGGATTTGCACACCATTCTGCTTCTTGCTGTCTTCATCCAATTCAATAAATTTCTAGTTTTGGTTTGTTTGTTCAGTGGAGCAGCTTCATTAAGAGGGTCTGAAACTATCAATTCTTTATCTGACATCATCATCAGACTACCCAATACCTGGAAGATTTTGGCACAGATATAAAATTATTTTTTCATAATCTGCATGTGTGCTCTGATCTCTTAGAGTAAAAGGGAAGGCAGCTATTACCAGACATCTTTTAAATGAAAGGGCTTGCTACTGCATTTTATGAAGGTGCTGCTTCCACTGGTGTTCAGTAGACAGGCTCAGAGAATGAAGGCTTGCTAACAGAAACAGGAAGAGTGACCCCAAATCTGTAGAGTTCTTTTCACTATCTCTAAGCATCAATGTCTGAGGTAAATGTCTTGTTGACAGAAGAATAGAATCTATACCATAGTTCTGAGCAAACCCTGGGAGAAGGTAAGTTTTGCCTGAACTCTTTTACCTATAGTGACATGATCTCCCTTGACCATAGAAATATTCCTGATGGCAATGTCAGAATGGGGCACCTGTATTGTAGACCCCCACAGCTCAGTGGAAGCATCTTGGCTCCAGTCTCTATCTGGCCATGCAAAAGTGGTAAGTTAAGTAGGGACCAATAAATAACACTTAAGAAAGAAGCTCTTTAGTCTGTTCCAAAGAGCAGATAGATATTCACAATAATAGAGGTACTGCAAAATTTAAGAAGGTGTTGAAGAAAGATTTTCAGGGCTATTATTTTGGAATTAAATGCCTGAATTGTTCTCAAATTTCTCAAAAAGCATCGGGCACCTAAAGCCTATTTTTAACAGTATATAGCTATCCTATTTATTTCAAGATTTAAGTCTAATGCTAAAGGCCTGATCTGCCTGCCCTGGAGACGGAGTTTTGCCATTACCTTCAACAAAAGCAAAATTGCCTTTCATTTCTGTGCACACATAGTAAATCTGAGGTATCAACAAGCCCTTCCTGACACTACAGTACTTTTTAAAAAACTGTTTCATTTTTAACCAAGTTAATTAGTTTCCAAGTGAGTAGGATGCTTTTTTACCCTCTTAATATTCTCTTTGCAGTGTGTTGGTTGCCTGGGGTTGAAGTGGTTTTAATTAACTATATGCGATAATGAAAACCATGAGAACAACCTTATGCAGAAGTTCTCTCTTTCTGATGTTACATATAAAACAGCGGAAGTCTTAACAATATTTAACACACAGCTTTTTCTTTCCTCCTGCTCCTTCCTCAACACCCTCCAAGCCACAGCTCAAGCTAATTATGGAAGTGTTACAAAAGGTTGCATACCAAGATTTTAGTGTTTTGTAAAGTGTATCCAAGCTGAGAATTTGACTATTTTCACTGGTCAGAAGAGACAATACAGTCTGATAAGAGATGAAGCAACAACAGTGAGAGCTGCTTTGCTTACTGCAATGTCCTAGGGTGTGATCATGCAAGACAGTCAGGCATGTGTATGCTTAAGGCTTTTACTGAAACAAGTGGGATGCCCTGCTCCACTTGCACATTTGTTATTTTTTCAGCTTGCTGTTGTTGACTGTTGGATCTCTCCTACATCCTGAAGCCAGTGAGATGGATTATAACTAGCGTGTTGGGACTAAATAAGATGGACAAATGCTAGGGTTTGAGCAACAAGTAATGACTCTCTGCTCTGGATTCTGATAGAGGCCTCACTTTTTGTATTAATTCCATTGCAAAACCACATTTGGATATGGATGTTTCTCATGTTAAAACATCACAGGGTGTAGTCCCTGGTAGATATGAAAGGGTCTGATTCTCCTCCTAGGGAAATTGGCAGGAGTTTTGCAATTTCCTTTAATTAGGGAAGGACTGAAATCCTTGAAAAAAGGACACAGCCTTAATAGGAAGGCATATTTTGCTCTCTCATATGAATTTAAATTTCTCTTAAATAGGTGAATTACAGCCTTTGCAAATATTTTAAGGCTATTAAGTTTGCATGAAATTGAAAATTTCAGCCTCTTTCTGTGTGTCACTAGTGGGCAGAATTGGGGCTGATGGCAATCTCCCAGCCTGCTCTGTTGTGAGTTCTGAACTCTTGACAGAAATTATTCAAGCTTACTTTGGCGGTGCAGGGGATGGCCAAAATTCCCTACAATAACACAGAAAGGCTTAAAGAATTAGATGTCTAAAAATAATTGTGGCTCTGCTGTTGAAATATATTCAAGAGTATTAAGCTTGCTGGATATTGTTATACATTGTGTCAGGAGGACACAACACAATGGGGTTTTCTACCCATGGGATTTATGCTGCAGACTATCACTGGAGCAGGAACTTGAACCCATGTATTACTATTTGGCATGTACTACAGAATAAGATTTGGGCATATGTTGTACATTCTTGTAGTCTAATTTTTTTTCAGGAACAGAGCTATGCTCAAAATGGTAAAGAAGAATCAATTAAAATTGAGAATTCATCGATTCTATATTATGCTGAAAAAAACAATCTTCAAACTGAAGGAAGTTTAGATCAAAACAAAACCTGTTGTAGATCATAGATTTGAGCACTGCAAGCTAAAGCTGAATGTACTCTAAGCATAGATTATTTTGTAGTGAAAATAATTCTACAGCAATTAAAACTGGTGTGTGTAATCCTCCCAGGACCACGGGATTAGGGCTTTCTAAAATGTTTCCATATCAGGATAAGAACTTCTATTAGTTTGTTGGCTTGTTTCAGTTAGCGAAACACTTTTGTTAATATATATTTGTTAATTAATTTCCCATCATATGGCAAATGGGTAAACATTTAAGTGCAACACTGTATGCAATCATCCTTCCTGTAGACAAAAATCAAGAAGGTATTGAATAAAGCTGAAACACCCATTGTCCACACCAACAGAAGGATAGTGGATTACTACACTGTACGGTGATTGGATACAACTAGTTCCATCCTCAAAAAAAAAGCCTCCTCCCTGTCTCATTAAAAACCTTCCTCTGAAACCACAGTTATCTGTTCCTTTACAAATGCTCTACTACAAAAGTGCTAAATTACAGGGATCAAACCCTCTCCATACACTCAGATTAGTGTTTCTCTGAAGTAAACACCACCAAAATGTTCAAAGTAAGAGCAGTGGCTTTGAAAAGGTGTTTGGGATAACTGTAATATTAGTTTTTACCACAGCATTATCCTGATGGCAAGCAGACACATCACAGCATGTCACCTTTTGGCAGATAGCTTCTGGGCCATAATTTGCATCTCTACTGACTCTGTTTGGGATCCCAGAGTATAAATCTTTGTAGAATTTCTCCAGTTCTGTCCAAAGAACATTGCTATGAGAATTACTGAGAAATTCAGTAATAATTTTTACCATTGGGAAGAAAAGTAGGAGATTATGCCAAATATGACTCAAAGCCAATTTTCAATTTGTATTTAAATATTAGTAGCCTGATACAGCTTAAAACCTCTTATTGCTTTAAAAGTCAAAAGTAACACTTTGTCAGATGTGAGAAGTATGAGTCAACTTTCTGCTGGCTAATTGTAAATGGCAAAACCCATATTTTAAGAACATTTGCGACTAATTTAATGTTACTTATTTGCTTAATTAGATGACCTTTAAATCCAGGCCCAAATTATTTTATAAATATTTAGCTTTCCAATAAAGCTATATCCAGATATCTGTCATTTGATATGAACCATCTGCAACATTTGAACTTTCTGCATGTTAAAATGCTTTTTTTATTCTTTTGATTTTTCTGAAGGCAATTTGTTTTTTTACCAATGCTGACAATGCGGCACCTAAATTAGATCTCTCTTCTATGGTATGATACAGGCACAAAACTGAGACTAAAGTCAAGGCCAAGCATGGATAGCAACTCTGAACCAGACAACTGCTGAAACTTCCTGTAGGTCATGCACATTTTGGAAATGCGAGAACTGTAGAAGAGAGACAAAAAATTGCAGAGATAATATACTTATTTAGAGATAATGGTTCCTCCTGAGCTCAAGTTTTATACAGTTAAATCTCTGTAGTACATAAAAATCTCTGTATTATTTTGGAGCTTGTTAACTAATCCTCTTCATGAGGATAGTAAAGCAACTCATGACTAAGAAGGTACTAGTGATAATAGTTTTTTGTCTGCCAGTAAGCAAAGAAACATTTTGCTACTGGTCTAACACAGTAACAAATATGTCTTTCAGTCTCTTATGACTTCTGTTCATTTTATCTTTTGTGCCTTCTACTGATATTCCCTTTAACTATAGCAATGCCATCTGAATTTAAAAGATAAGCTATTAACTGAACTATATCTTACAGTTTCACCTGTTCAAGTAAGATTTAATAAACCAAAATATCCCATTACATGAGATGAAAGGTATGTATTTCCTGACAATAATAAATACAGTTCAAAAGGGCTTTTGTGTTTCCATGATGAAGTTTGTGTGTGTTGCTGTTAAGTTTTAAGATAAACATCTGCAGAGTTTTCTTGATGGTGTGATGTCAAGTACACAGAGTAAGACTTGATCCTGCCAACCTCTGCTCAAAGAAATACCATCAGTGAAAGGTGCTTACCTGTAAGCCATGATTTTCAGAATAGGACCACCTCTGTTTTTGGAATAGTGAATGTAATTTATTTAGCTTGTGGCATACAGTCACTTCCTATATAACTCATGTGTAACTGATATTTTACAACAAGCAAACTATTGCCCTTAATGTAATTGCTCACATTAGAAATGGAGGCATTTTATGTAAAGACAAAAGCAGAAAAGCTAAAGAGGGAATTGGTTTTTTACTATCAGATACTTCTGTTATATTTTTCAGTTGTGATGCTGATACTTTGTACAAATACCAAGGCATTTTATTAAAAATTGTGTTAATATCTGTGTTATTAATGAAATACTCATTTTTATTGTAATACAAAAAAAAAATACACCTTCATGAAGCATGCTTGGACCTTTATTAATCCTGAGGGGTTTTTTTGCTGTGTTTTGTATTTCCTCTATCTTGACTTTTTCAAAGAAACCTTTCCTGTGTCAGCCTCCTTATGTATATGTTTATCTTCTCTGGCTTTTGCTGCTTGTAAATAGCTTCTAATTCTCTCTAATTCATAATGAGCGTATATGTTTGAAAAGCTGTTGAGTCTGGAGTACCTTTATAGAAGTCTCTCTAAGCTTTATCTGCTTGGTAGAGGCTTAAAAATTCTTATTAATGAAAAACTAGGGCACTAATTTCTCCTGTTTTCCCCTTACCCTGGGTACTTGAGTGGGCAGGGGGAACATTATAAGAGGATGAAAAGCTTTAGCGTACTCACCCTTCAGGGCAGAACATATGGAAGATCACAGCTGTCTCTACCTCTTGGATCTGGATCTTATTAGTGTCATCAAGCAGTGAATCCTCTGTAACTATAGGCTGGACTTTTCCTGCTGTTAACAGGCTTCAGAATGAATTGAAGTTAAACAAACTTTCTACAGCTAAGTAAACTCAGCATTACTCAAAAGTTTTCTACAGAGCCTAAGACAACAACAAACAGGGTAGTTGTTAGCACAACAACCCCATGGAGCTATTTGATGTCTGCAAATTGACTGGACTATGAATGTGAATCTCCTGGGGGCTGCCCCTCCTCCTGCCCATAACCTGCCCGTATAAAGGGAGGCAAAGTTTCTCAGGCTGCAGTCCTATGGAGGGGAGCCATGGGTAATTACTCTGCTGTCTAAGCCAGAGCAAGCTCTGCCTTTGCTACCTGTCCCATTCTTTTTATCTTTCATGTGAGATGGACAAATTGGAGACCAGGGAAGAGGAATGCAAAATGCCTTTACACAAGACAGAATATATAAGTGAGCAGCGAACCTAGAAAGCAGCACTATGAGGGATGTGGAAAAAGGACAATACAAAAGCACTCTGACCTCACCCCTTCCCTCACTTTCTTGATTTCTTTTCTTTGTTTCATTTGGTACTTAATAACCAGGGAGCTCATTTTTATGAAATGTGTTCATGATAAATCTGATACCTTTCTTTTGTAGTGTATTATACTTTCTAAAAAGACAGTGTAAACCTGTGAATGCAGCTTAAACAGATATCCTATTGTAATAAGGTGAACCTGAAATGCTTGCAAAAATACAGCTTTAATATCTATACATTTCTACGGCTTTCGTGTAGTGAAAACTTGCTGTCTGTTATTACAGGATTTTTTCAATAACATGCAGTAGTTAAGAACATCATTGTTGGTAAGACTAATCACATTGCATGCCTAATGCAATTTTTTTGGGGCTGTCATCAAATTGCTGGTACGAATGGATGGCAAGAAATAAATGTAAAATAGACTCTCTTTTGTTAGAGGTCCTGAGTGCTGCTACATTTAAAAATCTTGGACTATAGTTAACAAGTAAAGCTAAATACAAGAGATTAGTAACTGCAGCATATTCTGGGCTGACATGGTAATTACGAGTGACTACAGATGGAAGTGTAGTTTGAAAGTTACATTACATTAAGCAAGAGCAACACCAAGACACTAAAAGAAATTTCCCACGAAAAGGGGTGGAATCTTTCTCCCTCTCATTGCTGCTTTACATTTTTTGGAAAGCAGATATGCCTTCCTATATAAACTCTGTTTACCTGTGAAATGGATTATAAGAGACAGTTGGATGCCACAGTTTAGTTATGTCAAGAGGTAATTTCTTTCAGATGAAACTGGGGTACACAGATAAAAAGTATCTGGCTTTCAGTCTCCTAAAGAAATAGGTACCCTGTCTCAGTGAATTCTTGTTGTTGGATCCTTGTACATCAGTGATGCCTGCAAAGAAAGTGGAAGAAGGTAGGTGTAAAGGGTGTCCTGCAAAGAAAGAATTATCCATATATTTTTGAAGCAATCAGCATATTAGGGAGTAGGGCAGCATGAGTCTGAATTACCTATGGCACAGAGCAAAGATTTTAAATTTTGTCTCATTAAACTATTGTTCATACAGATCTGGAGCCTTTCTTCTAAAGGACCCATGAGGCTTTTCCAATGAACTCTTGATTGAAGGTTTTCAAAGGTTTCACTAACTTTAATGTGATCCTACTTTTAAAGCAAAAGCATCTTCAAAATATACATGAAGACCTACATCATCTCTAACAGCAGCAGTACAAGAAGCTTGGTTTATGAACTGAACCAAAACAGGATGGTTGAAACTACTTTGGGACTAAGGTAGCTCATGCCCTGGATTTGCTAAAAAATGGGTTAATGCCACAATTTCTTCAAACAGTACAGTGGTATTTGGTGATGAAGAGTTATTTTGTTGGGAAAAGAATCTGTTCACAGAATAGTGCCACCTAGCACCATACCAGGACATCAATTTGTATGGCTGAAAGAAAGAATGTGACCTATCCACCAGCTCTACTCACCACAGAATCCTGGGTTGGAAGTCTTCCAGCCAAATTTGGCTAGACATAGCTCTAACGTCCTTGTAAAATGTCAGAGTCAATCTAAGATTGGGGTAGTTTGTGAGTGTCTCTTAATTTCTCCCAGAAAAGCTCTCTATTTGAAGTCTGATTTAGCAAAAAGCTGGTCAAGGGAAAAAAAAAAGTCTGGCATTTGTAATGCAAAAGCCTGTTCAAGGTTTCAGTGGTGGGTTTTGTGGGATGTAGTATTTTGGTAAAGACTGGTTTTTTGAGACACGAATCCTCTATGAAAATTAAACAGGCTTTGGAAGTCTGAGTTAAGTTCTGATTTGATATCCCTGAAATCAACTTCAGATATTTCAGTACTTTAGTTTTACTTAGTTAATTTATGATGTTGTTGACTTATAAGTGCTCTTGGCCTGTTCTGGATCATGAACTTGGAAGTCTTTTAGCCACTAAGTAAAAATTTTCTCCTGGAACTCAAAGCTGCTTTCCTAGGGGGGCTTACTGGAACTGAAAGCCAGTTTACTACAGTTTTCCAGACATCACATCTAAAAAAAAAGTGTGTTAGAGAGAAAAAAAAAAGATTGCAAAGCACAGTTTTAAAAGAACTATGTTGCACCTCTTTACACCTCTTTATTTGAAAAGTCTTGGTTTTGGTTTGTAGGAGATAATTCTATTTTTTTAAAATTTCCTTCTACCTGTTGGAGGGCGAGGATAAGAAAAAGCATATCTGCCACCTACCAGAAGATAAACTAAAAGTGTTTTCTCAGCAGCAGTTCAAAAATTTTTTTGAAGATTTAATTCTGATGTCACTGTAACCAGATGAAGTAAGTTTATGCAGATATAACAACATTGTAGATATAACAACATTGCTGTTGATTGAATAGAATCATTGAAAGATGTATAAATGCATTGTGAGATTTGAACCTTTGTCATCTAGAATATAATGGAAAACACTGAATGGCATCTACTCCTAATTAGATTTAAAAATCCCAAATCAAAAGCCTGAATAGCAGTAAGTCAAGATTATCAAAACCACGTTAATGAATTTAGACTTTTAATTTGCTTTTAAGAAAGTTCCTGATAAATTCTCCATCTCCATTTATTTTGCCATAAATTCTGCTTTACAGTCTAGCTATACCACCTGAGCATTTCTTCTGCTCAGTTCACACTGGCATGCCCTGCTTCGGGTTTGCCTCAGTTTGCTGGCTGGTTTTGGTCTGCAGAGTTGCGTGGTGTGGGATCCACACACCTTCTAAACAAACACTGATATAGTCTCTCATTTGAACAGCTCAGAGAATGCTGGAAGAAGAATTAAACTGGTGATAAAAACTGCTAAGAGTGAAGGTGAAGGCTGTCAGAAACAAATGAGCTTTTTAATTTTCTATGTGAGTAGAGAAAAAGTACTACTGCAGATTATTTCTTTGGCAATTCTCTGGTTCTGGGGTATTATCCTTCTGATTTCTTTCAGGAAAGTGTCTTTGGTGACAGTACAGTTTGAAAGAGTACAAATGAGATGAACAAAGAGCAGAACAAAAGTTGTTCTTGTGAAATACCAGCAAAATTAGAAGACTCGGTTTTTCCTCTATTATATTTTCAACTTGTTGGACACCAGTTTCTTTCATGTACACGCATTCAAAATGAGGAATTTTTCACCAGACTATGTTCTTGTGCTTTTCCCTCCTTTTTCTATGGTAAGCATTCTCTTTTTTCTTATTATCTCAACAGAAAAGGTAAATAAGAAAATCAGCAGTAAGGGGATGTTCATGCTAAATGGACTCAAATTCCTCAAAAAGCAGTGGGATGAGTTGCTAAATCTCATGATTTGGGCAGCCTTTTCGTGGGCGATCTAGACTTTTTTTATTTTTTGATTGTTATCAGTTGTGTGCTCATTTGTGCTAAATACAGATAAATATAGTTCTAAAGGAAGCTAATAAACTTCTCTTATTCTTACTACTTCTGGGAGCCAAAGCTTAAATATGAAAATGTGAATGGCTAGCAGGTACATCTATTATAAATGCTACTCCTATTTATCACTGCCTTCTATAAATTTTCCTTTGGAAAGACCTTTCACATCTTTGAAAGTAAAACGTAACATAGGCCAGGTGTTGATAACTATACTAAGACAAATTCGGCTTGTAGTTCTATGTGCATTAATACAAAGTTATGGAATTGCCTTTCAGTAGGCCTTGGGGAGGAAGAATGCGCATCCTCTGAGACTTCAGAATCATTCAAATTGATGTTGTTCTTGAAACATTAAAGTGAATGATGAAAACGAGGAAGCGAGTGCTGGCCAGGGGTTAGCAATATGCAAACAGTGTGCAGCCATGTCCATGCAGCTTTGCTGCTTTGCCTCTTTTGCTCATGACCTGCAACGCCCTAAACACTCCAGTCCTGGATCTTTGTGGAAAAGCAGTTACAAGCTGTGCCAAACTGTGTGATGCTTTTGTGCTCTGAATACATGTCCTCCAGGGTCTAGGATGAAACCACCGCAGTCATTTGCACTTGAGTAAAAACTACATTGTTTTTGCAGTCATTTGGCATCATGTTCAAAAAATATAAGGTCAAATTCAGCTCTAGTGTTGCAACTCAAATGATTTAAATGGCATTTTGCCCACCTACATCAGAGCTGGATTTGGCCCATCATCTGGATCTACTTAGTGAATACTGTGCTAAATTTTCAATGCCTTGCACAGGGTTTTAGTTATGTGCTTACCATTGAATTAAAAGGGAATTGTATTCTTAGGATCTTATCCAAATTATGAGACTGTAGGACTGTGAAGGAAACTTATTTTTGTTAAAGTTTGTGCAGCACCAAGCACACTAGAACATAAATTATTTTTTTAAATTAATGTATTTTAAAATTTTGCCTTGATTTATTAGTTAGTGGATATCTGCAGTTTTGATGATCAAGGCAGCGGCACAGTAAGTCAGAAGTCTCTGGAAACAGATTCATTACTTGTCACCATGTTTTGAGCCAAAAGTGATCAAGTAGTTTTGGTCATATTTGTTTTTCATGCAAAATTAAGTTTTCAAACGCATTTCATTTTTCAAGCAAAAACTTCCTAAAAATCCCTTAGGACCTTGTAAATGCTTTCATTTCTGATGGTCAAAATGTCTTCCTTTGACAGAGCACGCTCTTATTAGCTCTAACTCACCTAAACCAAGTGTTTGATGTGTGTTCCTCCAAGATCTTTTTAAAAACAGTACACTGATGAAGTCATGGAATGAGAATTTTTTTCCCCATTTCTAAGAATCTGGTTAGTCTAAGCATGAAAGCTTTCTAGAATAGAAATTAGCAGAAATTTTTGTTTTAGTGAAAGGAATATAAATTTCATATTGTCCTTCCACTCTTGGCTGATATTGTTTCAGATCTCATTAAATCAAATAAAAGCAATGATGCAAAATTGCCTAGCTAAGGCACTTAGCTTTAGATTTATCTAGTGGTTGCTTTCATGTAGATGTAATATTTCTGTCCCACCTAGTGCTAAATTCATCAACGGTGTTCAAATATCTTATAATTTGGGATGCTGTTTCATGATCTTGAAGCCTTTTATAAGCTGTAAGTATATGTGAAATACTTGTGCTGACCCTTTTTTTTACCCTGTCTGGAAGCTCGATTGCTTACAGGGTATCCAAAGAATAAAGGAAAACATGGAGTGAGGTAGGAAGGACACTGTGAACATGTGAGGGGTGAATTCTGCAGCATTTACACATACAGAATTCTGATTAATTATGGAAAAATGATCCTCTAAAGTCAGTGGGACAACATATGGAAAAGGCCATCACTAGATGAGATTTCTAAAAGCAAATTAAATGAAACAAAAATGCAAGTGCATAAGACAAGTGTTGAATTGAGGTAGTGAACGCACTGGCACGAAAGTAAAATCTTTGCTCCACACAGGAGAGCTCTACTCCTGAGGGATGTATGGTTGAGAATACTGAGGCTTACCAAGATGTAGCCAGTCAGAAACCAGACCAAGGATCCTGGGTTCATTGCAGCATATTCTGTAAAGGTAATCACTGAACAAGAGCTGTGAAGATTATGTGAGTCAAAGATTTAGAGGATGTTTTGCGAGCCAAAAAAGCAGGAAGCAGCAATTGTAACTAATGGAAAACTTGAGAGATTTGATCTGGTGCAGTACTAGGACAAGACACAGCGTGATATTGACAGAAAGTCAGCCTGTAGGATTTTATGGTGTATCACCTAAACATAAAAGAAACTAAGCAACGAGCTGATTGGACATCCTTTACAGTAATAATTTTTAAAAAGTATGACCAGAACTGGAGGACGTGTGTTAATTCTGATCCCACAGGTAGGTCAAGACAGTTCAGCGCTTTCTCCTGTAGCAGACAATGTAAAACATTGGGAACAAAAGATATAAAATATATTGTTTTGACTGCAGTTAAAGTGAGGAAAAGGTTACTGTGGAATGCTCTGGATTCTTCAGAGAGCAGGAAGTGATACATCCTAAATCTTTGAGAATAGAAGATGTTCTCAAGTACTTAAACTATTTCAACTCTTTATATGGAATAGAGTACAGCTATTTGGTAGGAACCAGAAACATTCTAAAAGTATCCAAATGAGTGTTTTCAATTTAGAGTTCACTCTTTAACACACAGGAAGATGAAGCAAATTTAAAGTAATGTCATCTGTGCTACTGCACCTCAAATTCCAGAACTGATTGTTAGGAAGGACCCAGAAACTTTTTCAAGAGAGGAGGAAATTCATAGTTTTCAGAGAAGAGACTTGTATACAGTCTGGATGCCTGGGCAATGCCATTGTAGTACCAACTAATTGAGTGATTTTTGACAGAGGAACAGCAAAAAGGATTTGAATTGGTGAAGAAAGGATTTTTATGAACTAGATTGTATTTAAATTTCCAAGTTGATCCTAGTCACTTGCGGTTTCTGTATGGGAAATTACTTTTATGCAATGCTGAAAGTTGCTGTGGGATTTGCACTTGAATAAATTGAGCTTGATTGGTGTGGAGTTTGGAGGCTGCAAATTAAATGCTTAAAGTCTTGGTGAAGACGATAAATGCTAGAACATAAAAATAACAATTTTTTACTTTTCTAGTGTTCTATTATCCGTTGCTTTTACAGAGCTAATTTTTGTACTTCTGCTTTTTTTTTTTTTTTTTTTTTTTTTTTTTTGGGCTAATGTAAAACGCTGGTAATTATCAGAGTCCTCTCTAGGTAGCTGTTGCAGTGTTGTTGCATATCTGTCTGTGGCTCAGTATTCCTGAATATAAGGCAGTTCTGAGCTGCAAGTAAAGACAGTAGAAGCCCAAAAGAAATGAAAATAATTATGTTCCCAACCAGGGAGCAGAAAATACTTGGCTCTTGATTAGAAAAAGTAGCCAGAAAAAGAATTCCAAACTTAGACACTTTTGGAGCGAGCCTAGCCCAGTAATTAAGAAACTAAACACTTTATTCTTGTTGATTCCAAAAGAAAGGGCTCATTTCTTTGTTGAGGACCTGGTGCAGAAATTTAAGAAACATCCCAGAGGGATGAAGAGGGAGTTTGGAATTATCCCAGCAACTTTTTTGCCTAATAGAAGATGGCTTGTGGAAGAGAAATTGCTCAAAACTTGAGAGATTTCCCTGCAGCTGATAGATCTGGCTAAAAGTTGCTGATAATTTCAAACAAAGAACAAACAATACTCTTTGGCAGAGATTGAGCAGAAAACTAACAAAAGTCAGGAGACACGCTATTTGGATTTCAGGAGTTTGGAAAGAGATAAAACTTCTGTATATAATTTTCTTTAAATTAAAGGGAAGGGTGGTAGAAAATGGGTTGTAATTAAAAGTCTGGGTAACAAAATCTACCAGTTCTTGCACCATTGTCTTTCCTATGTACTTTTCTTTTCAAATTGGGAAGAAGGAGATTAAAATCTGCTTGTGCTAGTTGGATTCTTTACTTCCAGTGTCCTAATGAATAACTTCATTAGGACTCACAGGGATCATTGAGTCCAACACACAAGTGAATGGCCCATACAGGGCTCAAACACACGACCTTGATGTTACGAGCACCACGTTCTAAACAACTAATCTAATCTCAGGGTCTCTTCTTTTTTGTAAATGTATTGATTATCAGGACTCATAAATGTAGCAGGAGACAACTTCTCCGGTTATATACTGCAAGAGCAGTATAACATGCTAGTGCTGTCATCACAGATCTGCATTCAGCAGCTGTTTAAATTAAACACCAATACTGTTCTGAGCACTGCTTTAATAGAGGTCTATGGATATGCTTTTCAGATACACTGTGAATTTAAAATGCATGACTGGCTGTTTTATATTGGTCTCCCAAAAATTCATCTGAGAAGAATTGAAATCACAGTGATCAATACAAGTGATAATTGGAATAGAGTATAAACACAGGAAATTTTAACTAAGTAGATGGTGGAATCACACACATTGGGGCCCACAGAACTGCATTTTCAGAAATCATTTTCCACTTCTGCTCAAAATTTCTTCCTGAATTTTTTAGACAATTAGCTATAAGAGTATCTGCACTTACTGACAAATTTAGAATAAAAATTTCTTTTGTGGAAATAAGATTAGAGGTTTCCTAGGACTCTTTCCTTTTTTCACTTACCCTCTTGGCCAGCTCAATATAGGACTGGTTTACTACTTGTTTTGAACAAATAACCTTTCACCTATATCCCTAAATTGGCCTTCAATTTTTTCTTTTACCAGGTGGCTTTTATTTTTCAATCTGGTTGTTCTGGTTTCATGCAGGCTGTGTGAAATGGCAGTCTAACATCTCTCTCCTGTTCTTGTCACCTTTCTCCTGACACCGTCTAAAGCCAGAACACTGCCACAAAGGTCCTGCCTTCTCTTTGTGCACTTCCATTCAGACACAGCTGCCTGGCCAATGCTATTGTACTCCTAAGCCTATATAAAGCCTCTGGACCCCCTCCCTCCTCCAAGCCAGCTGCCTTGCCTTGGCCCTGATCCCATGTGCCGAACCTGAAGAGCAGGTTCCAGTGCTGGTTGTATTCTTGCAGCAAAGACTACAAATCACATGGGCTGCCAAGGCGTGACCTCTGAGGCACAAAGCAGTGACGTAGCAGGGATCAGCTGGAGCTGCTGGTGTAGGAATGCTCCAACGCAGGTAACCCATCACCATTGTTTAGGAAGCTCTTTAAGCTCAGCAAACCAGTCTTGAAACATCTGCTCCCAAACCTTTTCTTGTGGTAAGGTTTCAGTAATTGCCAACCAGTATGGAAGAATACCTTTCAGTTCAGTTTTGGGTTGTATGGTTCAGTTTATGAAAGGAATATAAAAACAAGGTAGGTTTTTATAATTAATAGATCCATTCATAACAGCAGAGTAATGTACATGCCTTCCTGAATAATTATTTTAGTTTTGTTACAATAGTTCCAAAACCGCTGTGATGTCTAAATAATGGTACAAGCTTGTAAGTGATTATTTTAGGTAAAAGAGTAGTTAAAGCATGTATTCTAAAAGGTATTACAGTAATTGCTTCATAACTTTTAAAATTTGGAATGTATTTCTAATACTTATGCTAACACCTAAGTTTTGTGGTTATAAGCACAGTTCTCCTTCTCTTAAGTATCTCTACTACCTACTGGTACGTGTTATAATATATACACATAGTTATTTTCTTTTTTTTCTAGCTTGAAATTGAATTAGTCTTTTTGCTTCTCCTTGTGGAAAGAAAATAAGGAAAGTCCTGTTCCTTCCCATGGAGAATGATTTCAAAGCTAGATATATCACTTAACATTTCTTAAAATTGCTTTCTCTGTTCCAAAGCAACTTAATTTACAGCTTTCTATATTTACAGTGTTTCATAAAAAGAACTTGTGTTTGGCTTTGTTGAATAAAAGCTGAACAGCTTGAAGTGAGGTATCTTCAAAGTAACAAGAATATTGTGCAAATACTTCAGAAAATCAAATAAAATAATCATAATCAAATGTTGCTCAATTGTTTTTGGATCCTACAAGCTAAACTCTGATCAGACGTTTCAAGCAAGATGCTGCAAAAGCTGGGATGGTTTTACTGGTGTTCTCTCTTCTGGATCAAAATTGCAGAGACTCCAGCTAGAATCATTCCAAGAACTTTGTGAACAAATTTAATCAAGTCTGCTTTTGATGCTACTTTAAAAAAAATATTTATTTAAAGTAAGGCTTTCATAGTTTAGCTTTGGAAAGGTTGAACTGCCTTGTTAGTACTCATGGTTATGATTGCTCCGCTTCGTGTCGCTACTTTATATTGGCAGCCCTCTACATTTAGTGTTGTTTTTCATGAGCCACTGCTTCATATTGCTAAGAATCTCATCTTTTGAGAAAAATATAGGGGAAAGTGAGGACCAGTATGTCTTCTGAAAAATCATAGGCTTAGAATATTTTGGTATTAGCATTTCTGCTGTAAACTCTGTATTGTTAGAAAGAGACTCACTTTTGATTTACATTCCTTTGGGAAAGCTATGTTTTTGCTGCTTCTGTATTCCCTTTCTGACATAGATGTGTTGTCTTCAAAAGATCATCTTTTTTCATCTTTATCATTGGACTGTGATGGTTATGTGGGGAGGACACATGATAAAGGATGAGACATTTTTTCATGTCAGTGATCTTTTTCTTTCTGTTCTTTTCTGCTCAGATGATCCTGAAGTTTTTTCTGTGTTCTGAAGTTTCACCCAAAGGGAACAAGGTATGCCATTTTTGTCAGTTTTGTCATTTTTTTTCTGGACCAGAAAAATTGATAATACAATCTCATATCTCCTCTATGTTGCACTAGATGCTCTTGTTAAAAGAGGGGCTTTCAAGAATGAATGTGCTGTGGAGAGCAGTCAGAGACCTGCAGCCAAGGAGCAAGGGCTGAAAGGATGGTCTTGGCCCTTCCACTAATGCTTTGAAATCTGTAGGACTGAGAGGTGAATTTTGATATCTCTTCATGAGGAGAGCCACTTGCAAATGTACCCTCTCAGAGTGCTCCAGTTCTTCCTTCTCTGTGAAGAGCAGGCCAGGTTATATTAGTGAACATAACAGCAGAGTTACTCTGATAGTTTTTCTTCTAGTCTTTGTTATTCTGTAAAGAAGTTTCAACATTAAGAGTGCAATTTTGCTTTAGAGACATTCTATAATTTTGGTGTTTATTGGTACTTGTGTCTTGCATGATTAAAACGATACATTTTACTAAGGATTTAATTTCAATAAATACTTCAACCATTTCATAAAGCATAAGGTAAACAGGATAATTTATTTTAAATGATCTTGCTAGACTCAGAATTTATACTATTGTATAATCTTACAAATGCTTCTGTGTGGAACTAGCTGAAAAAAACCCATACAGATATAGTATGCATTTAAAAGTGTATGTTTTTATCTGGTTATAGACTAAGAGACTGGTTTTATCTGGTTATAGACTAATGTTTTTCAAACTGCATTATTATTACTTGAATAATAATGCTGTTTGAAAAAAAAGAATCCACAAGCTGCTACAATTTAGAATTTTTTTATAATAGGAAAACTCCTTAAGGTTGTAGGAGTGGAACATAAAGTATCCTTAGTTACTAAATTTGTTTTCTTTTTCTTCTTTTCAAACCTAGTTTAAGATCAAACCTGGGGTTCACATCTGAATCTTAAAATGTCTTCCTCTCCAGTGGGCCACACTATCCATGTATGACTTCCCATTTGGTGAAGTTTAGACACAGCTAAACCCTCTGGAGCCCTGATCCTCTCCTGACTGTAACGGTATGTGTGAGCCAGCAAGGTACTCTTTGTATTTCAGTCTTGACTTTACACGTATCAGAGCTGCAGAGAACTAGAAGGGTTTTATGACAATGTGGGTGACGTTGTCTTTGGGACTGGTCAGTGCACACCCTCCTCTGCTCTGAAGGTGCTGTATCCACCAGGATCAAGCTGCCTTGGTTTCCTAATCCTACACTTCTGTTGGGATGACTGAGGGTCCTACCCATTTGATTTGCACCATTCTTGGCCCTGCTCCTGCAAATCGCTCAGCTCAAGAAGGAAGCAGGTTAAGATGAGATTCTAAATTATTTCTATTGGAAGGATACCTCTCATGTCTGTGCTAAGAAGAAAGAACACGGCATATGCAGGTAAGAGATGTTTTTCTTTATGCTAAACCCTGCATAAATAAAATTACTCCTCTCTTGGTTCACCAGCTCCTGTGGGGCTACTCACTTGATTTAGGAAAGTAGAGTTTTGCCCATATGGAATTTGAGTCTTAGGAGTGACCTCCTTCTGATTTAAAATTATTACAGTCCCTCTGAGTGTATTTACAGTTCCAACTAATTCTTTGCAGGTTCTTTAAAACTATGTTATATAATGTGTATTTCTACTTTTATTGCTCTTCCTGAAACTCTAATGTTCTTATTATTGTTGTTCTGAAAATAAAACATCTTTGTAACAAGACTATCATATTTTACATTTTTTGGGACAGTCTCAAATTTAAAAAGCATGTCAAGGTGAATTGCATAATAGAATGAAGAATGCAGACCTTCCTCATTGTCCTCATGGGAAGAAAATAATCATGATGCTTAATCTGAAGCCAACTGAAGTGATCTTGGAAAGGGAAGGGGAAGCCTTTCCACTGGCTACAGATCCATTGTGTTCTATGTTAGAACAGTTTGAAAGCTGATTGCTTTCATCAGCATCACTTCAAATGGTTTATTGAAATCTCAGGTCACATGTGGGAATGTAAAGTTTCTTATAGTATGTCAGTAAAGTAATTTCTGAGAAAACATGTTCTGATTTTGGAACAATGTGTCCTGGAGAAAGAAGATCTGGAATCCTTGGAGTTGCCTGGGGAGTTAATTGAGTGAATGTTGAGTTAGTACCCCAGGAACTCCATCAATAATGGCACAGAGTCAAACTCCAGGAACCAACTGAACTTTACATAAGTTAGTTGTGAACTGCCAAAATGAATCACTGCAATGGCCATCCAGTCTTCTATATTTGCCATTTTTATTGGCCTTTTTATAGAAAAGAAAAAGAAATTGGGCTTGTGTCCTGGTTTTTAGGGGTCAGTGCTGAAGCTACTACAGAAAAAGAAAATGAGAAAGAACAGTATAAGCCAACAACAGATTGCAGGCATACACACAAGATTTCTCCATGGTCAGGAGGACTTACGATTTCCTTTTATGATTTTTTGGCTGCTGCTAGAAGAGAGAACATGTTTTGATATTTGAAGAAGTGCACAAATTCTATTGAAACTATTGCAAGAGTCAGAGAAGACAAAATGGCTGCCATTCATTGACAAAATGATCATCAGATTTTATTGTAGATTTTTTAAAAAATTTCCTGTTGTTAATAATAAATCTGTCCAAACTAAGATAGAGTTACTTCAACAAAACTTTATCGAAAATCTCATGCTGAGTATTTTGTGTAGGTTTGTCCCTCTATTTACCTAGAGGGTCAGTGTTACAGCTCCTGATCACAAAACTGGGGCTCTCCACATCCAGTTGCTACAATATGTAGTTTGAGATTTCAAGGTCATCTCTTTGAGGTTTTTTTTGTTAGTTTTTCTTCTTCTTTTAAAGTAATGACTATAGCTGAACATAATAGAGATTATTAAATACTCAGTCTTAATCATGTGTGATCTGTTGTCAAAATGTGGCTTCTCAGGCTTCACTCAGTTGCTTTTTACAGCACCAATCATTTCCAGAGTGTTCTGTAATTATACAGTGCCTGTGAAGTCACACTACAAAAATCATCTGTCTCTGTCTCTGTCTTTACAAAGTCCTCTTACACCACTTTCCCTACTACCTACCATTTTGGAGTGACAGGCTCAAAGAAATAGCCACAGGAATTAAATTTCAGATCTTATTGAATTCTATTTTACTTCCATGCCCATCAGAAAAACGGATAATTCTATTTTTTTAAAAACCTCAATTTTTAAACATCCATCTTATGGTTCATCCTTTTGGTTTTTTAGTTTCTTTTTTTCCCTCTCTGGAGATATTTTATTCTGGTTGTGTGCTGGGACGACAGAGTAGAGGTAAGACAATAGCATAGGCTTGACTCTGTGGTTCAGTTATAGTAGTTTTAACTTTAGTAATCCTAGCTGGACCTAGTGAGAATGAAGCCACGTACATGCAGAAAGAGTTGAAGTATAGGTTGTCAAGGGAATCTAAATACATGCCTTGGTTAGCATATGCTGAACTTTACACCATTGTTTCTGCTGTGTGAATAGAAGTTAAATAAAAAAATGAATGTGTGAATAAAAGTTAAATCCCAAAGTCTATTAAAATTCTGGAATCCATTTAACTTTATCAGTATGAACTTTTGGATAACCTTTTTTATTGCTTACAGAAAAAAATTTAATTAACTTAAAGCTTATTAAAATGTATAGCAGTTCTTTTATTTTATAAGCAAAAAGATACTGCAACACCACAGTGGACAACTCCTGCTTTCTTGCTCCAGTTAAAAGGCTTACCAACTTTAGCAGTGCCTTATCTTAATAAAGGTTAGGTAAGTTTTGCTGAAGTACTGCCAAGTAGACGATGCACAATTTTTTTCTCCTACATAGAATAGTTTGAGTATAAAAGACATACATCTCAATCTCTATTAAAAATAAAGGACTGTGATGAAATCCTTTCTCAGGAACATCATAGACTGAAAAATTTCTAATAACATTAAAGACTTTCAGTATAAATCAGTCATTATATGGTGAAGAAGTAACTGTAGTGACACTACACTGAGAAGTTCCTGTTTATCTTCTGAATGCACAGATATGTCTGTATACACCTGCTTGAGAAACCTGCACTAAAATCACCACAAACAAGTGAATAAATTTGAGATGCCTCATGCAATACATGCTATTGCTTTTTGCTGTAAAACTAAAGGAAATCTGAGTCATTGCAATCTTTGAATGTAATGCCAGACAAATGAGAACCAGACCACAAACAATGAAGCCAAGTACATCATTATAGGTTGAGTAATGTGAACGACTTACATAAACTATGGCTGAAACTCAAGATTTAGCAAAAGACCATCACCCTTAATTGTGTAAGAACAATTAAAAACTCATTAGTCTGCAAGCTGTCCATCAGGAATAAGAATCTCATCAATTGAAGTCATAAATATTTAAGGAGGGCAATTTTTCATTTTGATTTAACTTTTTATCTTACCTTTCTTATGCTATGAATTGCCTTTCATTTATCCAAATGCTTCTCCGAAAAGGGGAAATAATTGCACTTTTTCTTCACCTAGTCTCCATTTCCAGAAAGCTTTTCCAGAAAGCTTTTCCAGCAAGTTTTTCAGCCCAGGATTTTTTAATGAAGTCCTCTGTCTCTCTGAAGACCTTTCTTGTTTTACTGACAGTACTCTGTCATGAGCTTAGTGCTAGGTTCCTCCTTTGCTGATCCATTGGTTACATACAATGATAGTTCAGGTGATCCTAACATGCTCTTGAGAAAAAAAGTGTTATGGCTAGCAGTAAGGTCCACAGGACTTGTGATAACTTTGTTTCTGTGCTTCATTTAAAAAAAAAAAAGGATAAAAATCACTTATCAACCAGGTCCTGTTAATGCTAGCTAACACCACTATCAGGCATTTGCTGTCTGCACTGGAAGTCATTCACTAAGAAGCACCATTTATAAGATGCATGCCCACATGATGAAATAAACCACAGATTATCAAAGGCTTCAGGAGTTTTAGAAGACTTTGGATGAGACTGTGAAGAGACAAGGCATCAAACTGAGAACAAAACTTAAGTCCTGCAAGACAATGTTGTAACATCTCCAGTGTGCTGTCACACAGCCACATTAAGAAACTCTCACTTCTTCTAAAGTTTCCTCAAAGACCATGGAAATTATCTGATGGCAGGAGGTACCAGACACTGAAGTCTTACTAAGAACAAATACATCAGGGATTTTTCTAACGTACATTTGAAGTGGTTGGCCATGTGACCTAAATGTGTGGAGGCAGACCATTCCATAAGACATTTGAGTGTGGTAAACACTCTTGCTGGAGTCAGCTTAGAGGTTATTAAGATTTTCTAGAGATAATCCTAAAAATGTGAAAAGTCCACTGATTGATGAGCTCATGATTTTCCTAACAACAGCAAATGGCAGGAGATGATTTACAGGGGTGTAAGTACATTTGAAATATACTAATTTCAACAACTAATGCCCAGAGAGTTGAAGAAAAGAGAGTCTTTTAAAGAGTGAGCCACACTAAATTAAGTCTGGCAATTGTGTGGTGAAAACATTCCTTGGATTTCATAATCATAGGAGAACTCATCATCAGAATTAATGCAGAGAAGAATTTGTTTGCTGCCATCATGGATAATAAGCAGAACAGAACAAATAGTCTCTAAGCAGTAGCTAGTTCAACTTTTTACAGCTCAAGTTTTCCAGTTCCCATTTTAAATACCTTAAGGAGCAGCAACAAATCTAATCTTACTTCTGAATTTTCTTCCTTACAAAATTTCTCATGACAACCACCACAGCATTCGAGTGGGAGACAAGAGACAAGGATTTGTTGGCATCTGCTGAAGAAATATCTGGTGGAAGTGACATGACTTTACAGGCTTGTGACAGCAGCTATTTTTCTTTAGTGTCCTTACATCTGCTTTATCGTAGATGGAGTACTTGATTTTGGAAGAGAATTCAATGTTGACTTACTCTTTGATGTAAAGGAGAAGCTCTTACCTAGTTTGGGGAGTTTGGAATCCAACTCAAAGAAAAAGTGCAAGGCTTAAAACCATTTTACTCTATTTGAAAGAGCAAATGAGGATGAACTTAGAGGCTAAAAGTGTACACATGTGTATGAGTGCCATTGAGATATTTGTGAAGTCATCTTATCTAATGGTAAGAGGGCTTCCCCACATAAAATCATCAGATCAATGTCAATACTAACTTGGATGAAGAATACTCAAATGAACAACTTGTACCTTTGTAAGCAACCTTGCTGAAGCATGCCTTGATAAATCCTGCTAGATTAAATATGCTGCTGAAACTTTCTGCTCTAGTGAATACTGACAAACTGGGCATTTGCTTTTCTTCTGTAACTGGTTCTTGATAAAACTTGGTATAGAATGTTCTCTCTGGCTTTCAACAGAAAGAAGATTTGATACTATTGATTAATCACTCTGAGTTCCAGACATAGCACAAACAGAAATATTAGAAAGTAAAACACTAAACATATTATTTTTTTTGAGATTGAGGTAGCAAGGCATTTTATTTTCTACAATGAGTGTTATTTGATCTACTTGAAGAGCCAGATGTATTTTTAAATCTGACAAAAATAAACTTTGAGTTTAAATTAAAATACCAAAAAGGATTTCATTATGTCATTCTGATTTCACTTGTTTTCCAAAAATTACAGACCTATAAAATTTTCTGGTTTAATTACCTGTCACTCTTCCAGAGATGGATGACACAGACTTGCTTTTCCAATTAATTGCAAATGAAATACTCAAAACTAATAACTATGTCAACTTTATTATCCAATGTCATTAATTTTTCTAGATATTCTGTGATGTATGCTTCTGACCCCTTCTTGTGTTTCTTGGCAGTGAAGAGCTGCAAAGTGCTACAGAGAATCAAGACATTTTCTGGAGTACATCTGTATGCTTAAGAGACAGCAAAGGTTTGTGAGTTAGTTAAAATAACTTGACTGTACTGTCTTAGATTTGAAAATCATATATATCAAGATTTTTCCCAGAGTTTTTTGGTTTGGTTTGGGGTTTCCTGTTTTGTTTTTGTTTTGTTTTTGTTTTCTTCTTTAATTTATACTGTTACCATTATTATCATTAGTATTTCTACTGTCTTGCATTATATCTTCTTTTGATCATGGTGCATGTGTCTGTCTGGCATACTGTAGATTTTACAGTCCAGTTCTTAGAAATATAGACAGGGTATAGATCAAGCACAGATCAGCCAAAGCACAGAGCCAGAATGCATGCTGATTCTGGAAAGACAGAGAATTTGGCATAAATCCAAACAAGTTAACAAGTTAGTTAAACAATATTTTTGGAATGCACCTGAGACACCATTATAAAATTAATGCAAGAACACTTAGTGACTCATGGCTGCATGATCTTTGGTCTAGAACTAGAAGCCTTCAAAATTCGTTGTATCATTCAACGGCAATCAAAACTGTGCCTTCAAATGTCCATTGTCATGTAAAGATTACATATTTGTAGATTTACAAGTGTTTTTTTAAGTACATCTTGCCTAACCTGAAGTATTCACAAATGATTACAGTATTTATCCCAACTTTATAAATACAACATAAACATCAAAATATGATCATAAATGCAAAGACGTTCTCAAGTGACAGTGGAAAGCATTCAGAACTAGGCTTTCTCAACACTTAACACCACTTACTGTTAAAAATATTTGTCACTCAACAAATTCCACAGTGTGTCCCCAAAATGGGAGCTAAATTCATTCCAAAGACACTTAATGACTGTAAAGAAGGAAAAAAGGGAGTGTGACTGTTCTCTATCACCAAGACAAAATACTTCGTAACTCAGTGAATTTCTTAGTTCACCCATCTGAAACTGAGAGCCTGCACTGCAGATCAGCTTTTGTTTGTCCCTCTATTAAAGTGAAGCAACTCTTCTCCCAGGTAGCAGGTGAAAGGATGTGAGGATGTGGCCTTGAGTTTGACAGGAGAGGCTTACACTAGGTATTAGGAAAAATTTCATCAGTGAAACTGTGGTTAGGCATTGGAACAGGCTGCCCAGGAAGTGATGTAATCACCATCCCTGGAAGTTCTAAAGGTTGTGAATATGGCATTTGGGGATATGGTTTAGTGGCAAACACTAAGGTTTAGTGGTTCTGGGTTAACAGCTGGACACAATGATTTTGGAGCACTTGTCCAACCTTAATTGCTCTATGATTCTATCTTCACATCTTCTTTTGGTCATGGCCAAGTGTTTCAGATTCTTTTACTACTTTCTCAAACAAAGTCTAGCACACCCTCACCTCTCATGAGTTCAGCTGATTGTCAGCTGAGAGCCACCTCATCCAGGGCTAACTAGCACAGCCCTGTTTTTCATAGGCTGGATATTCAATGCTATAGTCTCCCATAATGATGTAAACTTGCAGTAGTTTTTTGTCTCAAATAAAAATACCAAGATTTTTGTTTATCTACAAATTTAATCCAAAGATTTCACGGAGGTTTACAACATCAGTCTAGAAAACTTGCACCATCATTCTTAATCAGTGACTGATTTTTTGACTCAATTTGCTTTCATGTATATTAGTTCTTTTTCACAGTGTCTGTCATCACTAGTGTTCAGTTTGGCACCTTCATCCTCATGTTTCTCTGTTCCCCTAAATCCTACACCTATGCTTCAGTTACAGTAGCTGTTTGTGACTTCTACCATCTCTGGTTTCGTACCCTGGACTAGCAGTTCTTCATCCATTTTTTCTCCCAGGTTCCTTGTGTTCGTACAATAAAGGTTTCAGGTGTGTTTTATTAACCATGCCTAAAATTTCTGGAGAGCAAGTTTCCCACACACATTTGTTCTATGCAGACTTGGCTTCTTGTTTCATTTTAACAAAAACAGGTCTTTGCTCCTTTCCCTAAATGTCATCAGACCATAAGCTATTTTTTGTACAGCAAGCGTAGCACAAAACTGAATAACATTCTAGGAGTATAGACAGGCCTATGACAATTTCAGTAGGAATAAAATTCAAGTGTTATTCAACCCATTTCTTGAAAGACAGGATTATTCAGTTTTGGGTTAATTAAAATTAGACCTGGACTGAGAAGTAACGAAATTTTTATTCCAAGTTATAAAAAAACCTCCAAAATTCTTCTCTCTTAAATGAATTGTTTTTTTCTTTTTTTTTTCCTTTTTCTTTTTGACAAACTTAAATACAAGGACTGCTCTATTCTTGCTGTCTTACTGCCCTACAGAAGAATATGGAAGACTGGAAATGTCCACTCACAGGTGGCAGGCAAGCCAGGAAGCTCAGCTGAAAAGGGGCTGAACAGAGGGCCTTGAGCAAGGGTCTTGCCTTGTTTGAAGGCTGCCAGGCTCCAAGGCTCTCCAGACTCCCAATGCTGGAAGCCTTCCTTACCTACCACTTTCCACATCCTCCACAGAAAAATTTGCAAAGTCATAAATGACCATTTTCATCTTAAGAACGGCAATTTTCTACAATCAAAAGATAAACTTCTGCTTGAAAAAAAAATCTGAAAGAAAATTCCAAAATAGCCCTAATACAAATTCAATTCAGAAATGTCCCTCTTCTGTGGAAGTCTTAAACCTGCATTGTATTTGGGAGTACTTCAAATCCATCACTTTGGCCCACAACTTGGGAAATAAGGACTATTTAACTTGCATTAATTGAAGGTTTTAATTCTGATATGGCCTGAAAGCATTTCATCTTCCTGGAACATCTCTCCCTGAACCATTAAGTTTCAGAGACAACCACCTGCAGGTGCAAATGCAGCTTGCTCAGTTCATCTACCCTATATATTAGAGTACAGTGACACTTTATTTATTCTAATAATTTCCAAAGAGTGATATCTGAAATAGACTTCTAGGTCCATAGGAAAAGGAATAGATCTGAATGTTTGCAGGGATCTCAGCACAGGAAAGGGTTAATCATAATTTTGTTGATTATATGAAAGTCTGGCTCTAAACCTCGGTACAGTGCTCAAAAGCAAAAGCTACGACCTGAACTGACATAATCTGTCTGTGCAAGAAATTAGTAGCTAGTTAACAAAGTGATTGTGAAATTCTGACTGCTGGCAATACGTCTCTCAAAGGCTTAAAGGTCATGGGTTTAATAGCTGCAGTTCCATAATTAAATTAATATCAATAATTAAAATATTCACTGTACTAGTACAATCACAATTGTTTGCAATGTTACCATGATATTTACCTAAATACTAAGTTACTGTTCATTTTTTAGTAGTCAAACAAATGGGGTGAAAAACAATACACTGAATATTTTTAACATTTTTTTGAAAAGTTGGACAGATTTTTGATTAGAAGAGATGGAAAACCAATTCTACCCTTCATTACAATGAAAATAATTAATTCATGTTTTAGTATAATTGAATTTTAGCAGTTGTAATTATAGTACATTAATAACACATTTTAACATCTGTGTTTTTTAGTATATAAATGTACTATATAAATTTTTGCTACATAAATGTAGCAAAGACAAAAACATTAGGTTATACGTAGCGCAAACTTTTCCAGCAAGGATTATATTATAAGTAGGAAGTCCCAGTGAAGTTGGAAGAACATCCCACAAATACCTACCTGTGAAACAGCACACACTAGTTCCCCTTCTAAATAAATAACTGCCAATTGAAAAAATGTATATTATATATATAATTCTCATAATTTTATTTTTAGAATTTATGATATGATTTTGTAAAATGCATAAACTAATTTATTTCATAACATAAATCAGTAAGATATTTATGAACACGATTGTATTTTTAAAAAAATTTTCTAAAATAACATTATGAAACTGTGACATTAAGTTATAGTAATTTCCTATAATCCTCTTAGACACATACAGAAAAGATAGTAACCATAGACAACTGACCAGATGCAAAATATTTGCCAATACCATTACATATTAATTTTCAATTTTTCAAAACTTTCTCATGGATGACCTATCATTGGTAGACCCTCCCTCTCCTATCAGTCAGCAAATAAGAGCACCCTTCTTAAGAAAATCACTATACTACCACTTGCATCTACTTGAGTTTGAGTAGATGGTCTTTGAGGCCCTTGAGACTGGGCAGATAGTGTCAGTGGTCACTGCACTGACCACACCAGGCTGGGGGATTGCAGATTTAGCAAGGCAGAGTAGCAATAAAGGGCTGCGATTGCTCACCTCATGTTTGCTCGTGGCAGAAATTGGTGGAGTGACTCTTCAGCAGGGTGACCACTGAAGCTGATGACTGACAGTGATCTGTAGCTCAGAAAGAAAGTTGAGGAGGTAGCATTGATGTCCTTCTTCCCACTTTCTAAGGGGGTCGGAGCGTGCTGAAGTATTCTCTGAGGGACAGATGATGCTGCAAGTGCAGCTCATCCACCATGGGCTGTGCTCAACCGCCGAGGAGTTGTAGCTCACAAATTACAGGAAGGAGACTTTCCAGAAATGAATGTGTGTTCCTGCAACCGCATTTAAAATTAATTTGTTAAAATCTTCTCTGTAAAAAACTAAATGATACCTTTCTATTTGTTGTTGGTCCTGCTTCCTCTCCTTAGGGACTCCTGATCCAACTTCATGTTGCTCAACTACCAAGGCTGGTCAACACAGCAATGTGTGTTTTTGTCATTTAAACAGGTCAGAATATGGACTGAAGGCTCCAACTTTTGTAAAAGTTTCAACAAATGAATGATTATTTTGCTGACAGCCACTCTGGGTCACCAGCCAGGAATGATGAACCTCTGTGGTGAATCTGATATTGATTTGGGTGGTTGTATTTGCCTTCATGGTCAAAACAGGACCAATAAGCAGGAACTAAAAAGCATTAATCTATTCCTCGACAGGCATTCCTATGTGTTTAGGTAGATTCAGAATAAGGGTTTTGGCACAAATGAATGAAAAAGTGAACACAGGAAAATTCAGTCTAATGACTGAGTTCTCTTGGGTAATCATCCAGCAGTTACAATATATGCCAGGTTTGGCAACAGGACGTAATTCTGCAAACAAGATACTTTAATATAAACTTAGTTATATTACTTTTTCCTGTTTACTAAGGTTCTGGCCTTAAGATAACTCAAATAATTGTACTTGAGACAACTACTTATGATGAGCCAACTCTGTTGAAATAAAGAGCTTTTGAAATTTCCTCTTGCTTTCCCTAGAGAATTCTGTTGTAAAATGGATTATGATACGACTCTAAGAAAACTTGGTATAGCAGGAGCTTTAAAGCCAAGAAATATTATGCATTTTTGATAAAATAACAATTTGAGAAGGAATTATGGAAGAGGCAGTTATATTACAAATACTCACTGTATGTCCAGGATAACCAATTGCATTATTTTACAATATAGATTTTCGTTAATCATAAAACCTGTATTTTTGTTGGGCTGCAAACTGAGAGTTGTCCTAATTCTTTGTTTTCATATGTTAAATGCTTCAAATGTGTTGAAATGTCCCGTGTTAGCACCTCAGCCAAAAGAAACCTAAAGGAGTTTTATCACTTTTTTTTTTCAAAAATCTTTCCATTAATAAATTTTACTTTTAGTGGAGTTGCCAACTCTTTGCTATATAAAATAAAATACTAAATGCCTAGAGATGATAAACATGTTTCAATATTTGATCCCAGTTCCTTTGTGATTACTGGAGTGGAAAATGTCTTTGTCACAACCTGTCTGACATCATTTGATGTCTGAATTTTCTGCTACTGTAATAATGACTGAAACAAAGTTGAGAAATTCTCACTGAGAATTTTCACCAAGAAAGGTGAAAAATGATAATGAAAACCACTATTCTTCTCAGCCACAGAAATGGCTCTTACCAACTCATCTTTTTCTAATTGTGAACAATATCTGTGACAGTTCCAGTGAGGATTTGTTGGACTGACCCTAGAGAAAGTACATTGTGATTTTCTAGACCCTGCAATCTTTCTTGACTCCTGAAATTCAAAGTCTTAGTCTAACACTGTGGCTGAAATGATTTAACACTCCTTCCACTCTTAGTGCTGAACCTCACATATATGGACCGACTCCAAACCTACCAAAAGTCTCTGTCTGCAGCACAGATCATTTCATTGCAGGAAGCATAATTTTAATTTCATGATTTACCAGTCCTGTATTTCATGTTTGGTATTATAGTTATGCTGTGTATGTTATTTGTTTCCTATGTGAAGCTCACTAAAAACTGGTCATTAGAACTGACAGTTTCTCTGCAAGACCCCATTCTTCTAATATTTTTCTGTAACTATGGGTATGTTTGTTATGGTAGATCCAAAATCCACTGATGGAATACTGAGTGTGAAACTGGGGCCTGAAGATCCCCTGTGTCTGTGGAAAAAACAGAGAAAAAAAAGAGACACTTCTTTATTAATAACTGTTCAAACTTTTTATTACATAAAGTGGTCTAAAAAAGGCATAATTTTCAAAAGAAGAGATTATAGTTTTGGACTCTTACCAATTTTTTTTGGAGAAGGAGACTAATGCAGAATATGTTTCCAAAACACTGGCACTATGAAGCCCTGAAAAAATTGTATATTTAAAATACTCCTTTTTGCTTCTGTCTTCCACTTGCTCTTTTGCTGAACAAGCCAGTTTTAATTTTTTGAGACTTTTCAGAAAGCATTACAAAGAATGTAACCTCATTAGCTGCAACCTCATCAGAAAGCCATAAATAGGTGATGAAGGCTCCAAATCAGTTTTCAAAGGATAATAAAGCACAGCTTCTTCCATTTTATCTGTTCTGGATAGACTTGGCACACTGCAAGCAACTTATATATGGCTGTGTTGGGAAGGTAGACAGTGACTCACTGTAGCTTATTAGCTGAAATATTGAAGTCGGTCATCTCTATTTTAGTGATCTCTGCTCTGGTAGTACTGCAGAGAATATTTTAAGTATATTTCAAAAATATACTGAAAGAGAAAAACACCATAAAAATAGAATTTGTAAACCAGCTGATAACCTGGCAAGATCAGGTAGCAATAGGTCTGGTGAGGGCTCTTTGTAAAGGCTCTATTCCTGCCAGAGAAAACAATGCTGGCAGAAGCAGAAGGACCTTGGCTCACCACCCCAGGTAGGATGTGGTGAGCCAAGAGGGTGACCCCTAAGAGGGGTCTGCCCTTGCAATCCGGCCCTGGAGTCTCCAGGAAATACATTCTTTTAGTGTCTGTACTCTGATAATGAGCTTACCAACATATAACCTGAAATTATGTGATGCAGTCCTACTCTGTTGCTTCTTTTGGCTACTAGAAACTGCATTTTCCTTCTCAATCACATTTTATGTAACTCTTATGTTACTATACACTAGCCTACTCATTGATTTTTAATTGCAGCTGAAACTACTATTTAGTGGCGGCAAGTGAACCCTGTAATGGAGCTCAGAAATTACTTGAATATTGACCAGCTACCTAAATTGGTTTAAAATGGTTCACAGTGAAGCTGGCAGGTTTTTTATTTTTTATGGACTGGGGAAGCTGTAGTGAAATCTGGGTACTTCAGGTGGCTGCCCCATGTCCAACTGTGGAAAAACCTCTGGGCTTCCTGGTGCAGTCTGAGCCCCAGATCTCAACCACCTCCTCCCAGACCCATCTTCTGGACACCACCCTACAAGGCATGTGCTTAAGAGATAAGCCTTCACAGGATTGAGGAGAAATTATTCTCCCTGCTGGAGGGCATCTGGAGTCCAGGTGGGAAAGGACTAGGAAGCTGAAAGATAAATTTTATTCTAATCCACCCCAGTCTGACTCTGAGGAAAGTCTGATGTGCCAGGGTGGGTGTGATAATGTGTCTGAGGCCATCACCATAACCAGACCTACTCTGAATACTTCATAGCTGAAAACTGATTCTGGCTCTTTTTCAGGCATTCTGCAGCTGTGGAAGACTGTTACCTGCTTAGGATGCTTTACAGAGTACTCACACTACACCAGACACATCTTGGTTTTTCTTTTGTTATCATGGATCTCAAATATGCACTCTAATTAGTGATCTGCACATAATGCTTGTGTGCATCCCCATTTTCCTCTCTTAAATGTGACTGTAGACATTTTCTAAAACTAAGAGTTCTAAACTAAGTGAGAGGTGCACATTCCAGACACTCCATCTGAGCCCTAAAAAAGATAATGGTATTTTATACAAAAAATAAGAGAACTGAAGTTCACTCTGGGAGCTTTCTGCTATGAGTACCACAAAGGCAGAACAGATGTTTTTGTCAGAAATGTAGGCTCTGGAAAAGTATGACCTCATATTTTAGATTTGACCAAATTTGGTGTTTAATCACACTTGTGCTTGTGTAAATATGGAACAATTCACTTACAACTGATGTAGATGTCCTGGCATAATTTCACGCAAGACAGATCATTATCAGTTGCAATCAACTGAACGTACTTTTATAAATGTGGCTGTCTCAAGAAGCATAATTTTTCTCGAGATGAGATGTTTTTTCTGAACCTTCTCACCTGTTTTCCAGTGTGATACTACGTTAAAAAAAATAAATACTTCACTGGTAAAATTTACAGTTGTTTCTTTTAAATCTAAATACAGTAAATTTCCCCAAATTCGAAAAAAAAAAATCAAACCAAATCAAACCAAAAGCAAACTAGTGCAGTGGGGTTATACTAGTGTAAGAATGAATCTTATGCCACAGTTTCACGTCTGAGAAGAACTCAAGTCACATCATTTGATCCAGATGTGGGTCTAAAACATCCTCAATCCAGACTCAGGAAACACTAAAATTTAAGACTGTTTCTACAGTGTTTACTTGGCCAAGTCGTACACGTGTTATTTTCTATTCCTGGTTTCCTTATTAAATGGAAACCTTAATGTATCATTTTGTTATTTATGGTCTACCATAAAAACTACAGGATATACAACGTGAAGAGTTAAAACTAAGGAAGTTAAAGCTTAGCATTTGGCTTTCCTGACTTTGCGTGAATGTTGCTTTATTTGTGTTAGCTCACGTGTATTTTCTTACATAAATTTACTTGCTTTATGGAAATTGTAAGAGCCGCAAGGCCACTTTTGGCTCTCTCAGAGCTGTTAGTCTGTTACCTCCTTGCTCTTTAGAAATGATTTCATGTCTGTTTATGGCACGTCCCAGATGAGAATTCTGACCAAATGGTTAANAAGGAAGGAAGGAAGGAAGGAAGGAAGGAAGGAAGGAAGGAAGGAGCAAAGGAAGGAAAGACGCAAAAGGGAAAAGAGGAGGAAGGGGAAGAGGAGGAGAGGGAGGGAGGGACAGAGGAAGAGAGAAAGAGAGAAGGAAAAAGGAAAGGAAGGGAAGAAGAAAGATAATAGAAACACAAAAAGAGAAGGAGAAAGAAAAAATGAGAAAAAAGAAAAAGGAAGAGAAGGAAAACCTTGGTAGTGCAAAGGGGGGTGTAGGGGTGGAAATAAATAGCTGGTGGGAGAAAAGAGGAAGCAAGGTTGCTTTTTCTGACAGCAGTTTATGGTTAGATCAGTTTAGTGGTAACATCAAGCTGCATCCTCAGATAAGANGATTTGACCAAATTTGGTGTTTAATCACACTTGTGCTTGTGTAAATATGGAACAATTCACTTACAACTGATGTAGATGTCCTGGCATAATTTCACGCAAGACAGATCATTATCAGTTGCAATCAACTGAACGTACTTTTATAAATGTGGCTGTCTCAAGAAGCATAATTTTTCTCGAGATGAGATGTTTTTTCTGAACCTTCTCACCTGTTTTCCAGTGTGATACTACGTTAAAAAAAATAAATACTTCACTGGTAAAATTTACAGTTGTTTCTTTTAAATCTAAATACAGTAAATTTCCCCAAATTCGAAAAAAAAAAATCAAACCAAATCAAACCAAAAGCAAACTAGTGCAGTGGGGTTATACTAGTGTAAGAATGAATCTTATGCCACAGTTTCACGTCTGAGAAGAACTCAAGTCACATCATTTGATCCAGATGTGGGTCTAAAACATCCTCAATCCAGACTCAGGAAACACTAAAATTTAAGACTGTTTCTACAGTGTTTACTTGGCCAAGTCGTACACGTGTTATTTTCTATTCCTGGTTTCCTTATTAAATGGAAACCTTAATGTATCATTTTGTTATTTATGGTCTACCATAAAAACTACAGGATATACAACGTGAAGAGTTAAAACTAAGGAAGTTAAAGCTTAGCATTTGGCTTTCCTGACTTTGCGTGAATGTTGCTTTATTTGTGTTAGCTCACGTGTATTTTCTTACATAAATTTACTTGCTTTATGGAAATTGTAAGAGCCGCAAGGCCACTTTTGGCTCTCTCAGAGCTGTTAGTCTGTTACCTCCTTGCTCTTTAGAAATGATTTCATGTCTGTTTATGGCACGTCCCAGATGAGAATTCTGACCAAATGGTTAAATAAACAGTGATTATTCTATTTGACTAGTATGAAATCTACTATGAGGACAAGGGGAAAGCAATTACTCAGTTTAAACCATACCTTGCTTTCAATCCCCATTTTGATGTTGTAATAGACGGGGCGGGACTTTTCCACGCAAACCTGTTCCGCATGTATTTCTCCATCCCTGAACTGCGCTGGGCAGCTCCGGAGGCCCCGGAGAAGGAGAGCGGTGCGCTCCCTCTGCCGGCATCCAGGATCGGCTCCTCCTGCTCCTGGGGGGAACCCCTGCTGCCCCTGCCTGCTTACACCCCTCCTCGGGCTCTGGCCCTGGCCTGCACCTCAGCCCTGCCGCAGTCGTTCGGGAAGAGCAGAGAAAAAGAGAGTGAAAGATGGAGCTGGGAAGGAGGAAGGAAGGAAGGAAGGAAGGAAGCAAGGAAGGAAGGAAGGAAGGANAAGACGCAAAAGGGAAAAGAGGAGGAAGGGGAAGAGGAGGAGAGGGAGGGAGGGACAGAGGAAGAGAGAAAGAGAGAAGGAAAAAGGAAAGGAAGGGAAGAAGAAAGATAATAGAAACACAAAAAGAGAAGGAGAAAGAAAAAATGAGAAAAAAGAAAAAGGAAGAGAAGGAAAACCTTGGTAGTGCAAAGGGGGGTGTAGGGGTGGAAATAAATAGCTGGTGGGAGAAAAGAGGAAGCAAGGTTGCTTTTTCTGACAGCAGTTTATGGTTAGATCAGTTTAGTGGTAACATCAAGCTGCATCCTTAGATAAGAGCAGGACAGTTTAACTTTAGCTGCATGTTCAATTTATAAAAAGCATGAAAAGTTACTTGTCAGAAGGAAACTAACAATGTGTAGGGAAATGCTAATTTCCAGTTACTAAAAGAATCACTAGCAGTAATTCAAATATAGATATGAGGTATGTACTTGAGAGTGCTAGAAAAGAACAGTATCTTCAGTGTCCTTGACTAGAGTTGACTTTTGTGTTACCAAACTGCAAATTAAATGTCTGCTTTAGATATCAAGTCATTTAATTTATTCATTCCTGGTATAACTCCAAAACATATTATTTATCAGAGAACATCTTCCATTTTGCTCTTCTACTGCATTCCTCTCTTCAAGCACTAATACAATGTGGATGGAAACAGAAAACCCTAAACAAAGGGGATAGAAACTGCAAAAAAAAATAGCCCTGAAAAAATATTCGTGCTTCTAAACTAGTCTAAACTAGGTTGAGTTTTGGTAGGACTGCTGTTTATGCTTCCACCCTCATAGACTGACATTATTGGATGATGGGTACAGTTCTAACATGCAGAGTTAACTAAATTAGTATGTTCTGCCCTCTCCATGACTGTTTCTCTCCTCATGACTCTCCTTGCTTTCTCTTTTGCTTGGGGAAAACTGAGAGATTGACCCTTCTTGTCTGGATCTATTGTTGTTTTTTTCTTTCCTGGCTCACTTTCTTTCTGTCCCTTAGTGCCTCTCTTTTGCAGCTAGCTGTCATTTCTCTCTCTAGCATAATTGCTAAACTGATATTAAAATTAGCAAGGTGTTTCCAAAGCAGAATGTGGACCATAGCAAGGACAAAATGCAGGCTTTCAGGGATGAAATCAAGTACTGTGTAAAACAGACATAAATTATAGCACTGTTACACTGCTACTTATGTTATGCAGTGATTTATGTTGTTTTTCTGGTTTTATGTTCTGTCCAATATAATGCAAAACATATTGCTGAAAATTACCTATTTTGCTGTTATTTCAAGCAGGCCTAAGATTTGTATTCACTTACTGCTCACAGAGTTAAATTTTATATCAGTGCTACAGAAATGGAAAAAAAGATCTTTCGGAGGACAGCTCTATTGTGAGCTTTGCTAGATTTTTTTTTTTCTGGGACTCTTCTAATTTGCATACCTTACAGCTGTGCCTGAAAATCAAGGTAGTGATCAGATACCTAAATCATGTACCTGATTAGGGGGCAAAAAATTATGTTCAGTCTAGCCTAAACAGGAAAGGAAAAGCTAGGAGGAAACAACCAGAGCTAGTGCATAAAATATGAATGAGTTTGTCTGTTATTTGTGACTTCTTACAGAAATAAAGATGCTTTTATTTATTTTGTATAGGATTAGCTTAAACTGAAATAAAAACACCGTGCCCCTGAATGTGATAGTCTAAAGGAAAAAAAAAATCTTAATGCACCTGCACATTAAATTAATAACTTTAATTGATTTGTCCTATATTTCCTAAGAATACTTGTCTAGAAAAGATCTTTGTGATGTTCAGTGCACATATTACTTATATAAATTATTCTCAAATTTCCATGCTTCTGAATTATTAACTAAACAATAATTAGTGTTCCACAGAAGTCACTGGAATATGTCTTGATTCTTTGTGCCAGCTTGGGAAATTATGCGGGAAAATGAGGAAAGTGAATATTTTATATATTAAAATTCTTCTGGCAGTTGTCTTTTACCCAGGCTGACTCATAGCAAGTTGACAATGTATTTTATTAGTATCCAGCAGGTATCGCTCAGTTAACAGTGTTCATCTTCCCAAACAAACCTGCCTACAGGCCTGGGTTAGCAAGGCTGTCCACACTGTTCTCTTCTGTTCCCATTTTGGAGGTTCTGTCCTTATTTAGGTCTATGCAGTAGTCATTGCAAGCAAAGAAAAGCCTCTTCAACTTAGAATAGACTCTAACATCTCAAGTCTAGTAAAGTTGGAGGGCTAAATCCATATCTGATCTAAAATACTTCTGTGAAAATGTACCAGGATTGTATTAGACATGGAAATTAATAATTTCCCTTAAATCTGTATACATGTGGGTGCAGGTGTATGTCTGCACACATATTAACACATAAAATACATGGTAGAAGTTGTATGAGATCTTTTTGCTAAATATTTATTGATTACTTTTGCTTAAGCTACATGAATGAGAATTGTATTTAAATTTTTATTAAAAATATTTCTGAGACTACGTCACTTATGGCAAAGTTAAAAGTAGCAGGGAACCATCAGAGGAGCTGTATTCTCTGCAGCCTTGCCTTTGTTTGACCAGGTTTCAACACTTGCCTAGTCTTAATTGTTTCCTATACTCAAAGCTTGCAACACATCAAGAAGTTACCTCCTCCCTGTAATCTAAACAATGAGCAATTACGTACCTTATGCTCTAACCCAAATAAATCAAAGCTTCTTAGAGATTATGTTCTACAAAAACTTGTGCTTGTTGCCTCAGCATTTCCTCTCTACTCTCAAGCATATATAAATCTCAAATCTATGAATGGCTTGGCTTAAGAATATCTTGTTGCAGGGGAGGTTGTTTGTTTGTTTGTATATCTGTTTTGGTCTGGTTTCGTTTTCTTTTGTTTTGCTCCAGATCAGTTTGGATTAAACTAAAGGAAAAAATGATCCACCTGGCTTTTTTTGCAGCAATGTAGCAACATTACATCTTCAGCAATACAGAAAGTTTAATGGGGATTTAAATTCCTTGACACTAGGTTATTTTTTTTTGGCTAGTACAACATGCAGAAATGATATGGGCAAAGACCTTGTGTATAAATTTAATAATGAATAATGCAAGTCTTAAAGTAATACTTTAGGTACTGTCTCTGAAGTGTTTTGTGCTTCACTGAAAAATCTGCAAAAGCTGGCTTTCTGTAACCAGGTGCACTGTACAATCTTGTTTGCAGGAAGCTATAGCTACATTTGTTTATACCAGACATATGCATTACTCTGGAAACATATAGAGCTTTATGTGAAGACAAAAGTTGAAAACAAGGTTCTAATAAATGCAGTTTCACAAATGAAGAGATGAATAGTAAAATAAATTTAAATAGAAGGATATTGAAATATTTTTTAAAGTGCATTCAGTCACCCTCTTCAATGCTTGGGTTAGATGAGAAAGATTTGGTTTTTCTCAAGAAGTAGTAGTTTGACTGTTGACCTACTCCACTTAGTTCCATTTCACATTCCGGAAGGTAATGATAAATGTAATTGGAAAATAATTAGAAATTCTAGACTGATTTTGTGGGATATCTGATCCGCTGCTTAATTTAACCCAAGTTACATTCAAATATTTAAAATCTGAACATCTTTTACTCTTTCACATATTCAGGAGCTGACGCAACATCCGTAAAAATTATCTGCTGCATAGAGATGACAAAGGTAATTTCATACCTGTTTACAGCACTTCTGATGGAACAGAAGTTTCTTTCTTTTGGAAGAAAGAGAGGCATAAGCAGGAATGCATTAACTACTTTGTTTCATACTGGATTTACTGCAAACAACAGTCACATTGTCTCCTGTTTCAAATCTTAACTTTCATGGGGATATGCAATGTTTCTAATTTATAAAAGTTGCCTTTTGAATGCATTGGCTTAGGTGTATACAAGGAAGACGAAGGGGCCACAATGACATCCTGTGTAGGATGGTGCTAATGTGTGAGGAATCAAGCTACACCAACCTCTCTTCCACAACCAACTGATGACCCATCATGCCAATATTCCACACCTAACTATCCTGCAGCTATGATTCAGAAACAGGAAGTAAGCCTTGTCAGAGCCAGGATATGTGTTATGCCATGAACTCTATGAAATACAGACATGTTTATGCCCCAAACACACTCAGGTCGGAATGATAAATCCTCTCCTCAGCTGGCCTTCCTAGTACTTCTCCTATATTGTCCAGACACTAGTATTTTGTGCCAAATCAGCAAAACATTAATTTAGCCTCCACTGTACAGCAATCTCATTACAGCAGATTTAATAAAAATTTAAATAATAAAAGTACTTCTAGCTAACACTGATATGCCTCCACATATACAGAAAGGTTTTTTTTCCATGGTTTAATACTTCAGATACAGCTGTGTATATAGTTATTTCTACTGAGTCGACAGAGCACAGATTTATGCCAGCTTGCAGGGAAGAAGCTATCTTATAAACAGCTGGACAAATGTTATAAAAGCAAGTTGTATGACCACAAGACAAAATATCTTCTTTAGCCTGAGTGTCGGAGGAAGATTTTATTTTTGGAGGATTATATTTTTTTGCCTGCAAAAAAGACTCAAGTAGGAACTGTACTTCTGGAAACCATTTTAACCAATAGTTCAGCTGAATGTTATTGGGGCAATCAACACACCATGTAATTTCCCACTATAATAGTTGGCTGTTTTCTGAACTGTAGATATTCATGGCGTGTTCATGAATCTTTGAAAAATAGATCTCTGCAGTGGCAAACTAAGTTATGTCAAAATAACCATAGCATATGGTAAAGTTTCAGTATTTCTAGATTAATTTCCTTTTTATATTTGTTCTATGAGAAGAAATTATAGTTTGAACAGCTGTGCTAAAATACTGAGAAATAATTTTTGATGGAAAATTGACAGCAATCTTGAAGTGTATATCAGTTGGGTCTAACATATGAATTAAATAAAGTAATAGCTTGACTGAAAATTGCATTGGACCACAGTTCAGTTTGTCTTTGAAGCAATCCTGTGTGTTGCTTCTTTGATTTCTACAAAATCTTTTAGTTGGTATAGTTACAGAATATGAATTTTATGCATGCCTCTGACAACATATAAACAGATAATAATGAGTTTTTTGTACATTCACAAGGAACTGATCTTCAGATCAATTTAGTGTCCTAAAACTCGTCGTGCCTTATCTTTGCAGTTACAAGCTTTCTACATGAAATGTTCCTATTTTCTTCATTTCCAGAGCAGAGTTAACTGCTCTGGAAACTGCATTGCCTGCAGTCAGTTGGTTGGTTTTGTTGATTTTTTTTCAATTCTGCAGTGTAAAGACCCATTGCCCTAAATCTTCTTAGTTTTCATCCCTAGAGCAAGAGAGAAGTGGCCTTCCCTTTCTTAATGCACTGATATTCAGACACCACTGACCTGATCAAGTGTAGCAGCACCAGATGCTAAGGAAGTCAACATGACTTCCATGGTTGTCAACATGACATCAACAGGAGTTTCAGCAGTACCATAAACTTTTACAGTCAGATTTCTTGTGTGAGGTTCTTAAAATCTTTCTGTTTACAGTGTCAGTGGAGGCTTTTCTGTTTGATGAATAGGGTGTAAAAATGCTTTCCACATGAGGGTATGCACTGTTACAATAGGCAGTCAAAAGATGCCTTTCTTATGCCATTATTTCAACACTGAAATACTTAGCCAGGCTCCACCCATGGTACATGGTATGTGTCTTCACAGTCTCAAGTTTGGCAGTAATTCATCCTGTGCAGACAATGCACCCTTCTGGTCATGGAGAGGATTTTTAAGTGAAGAACATTTCCTATTAACAATATTTGGATAAGCCCATAAACTAAACCTGAGTAGCTTCTTGAGAAAGCAAATGTAACTTTGATTCAGTACAAATGTTTGCTATAATAGTGAATGATTACCTAAATAAGCTGAACCACACGGGGCTGTCTCCTGACTGTGTCTCAGAGATCAGTATTTAGAGATCTGGGTCTGAGGAGGTTCTTTTTCCTGTTACTCCCTGCCTCCAGTGTAACCTGGGTATACTGTTGGAGTGAGATTATATTCACTACAAAGTACTCTGCAGTGATAGTTTTTTTGAGTGTGCAGTGATCTAAAGGAGTCAAGGAAGCAAGGCAAGAGGCAGTAATGCCAGACTCATTGCTGGAAAGTGAAGACAAGGAAGCTTTTGGACTTTGTTCATTCATGTGCACAAGATCCAGCAGTAGGTGAACTCATTCATAGGAGTGAAAGTAACAATTTCCATCTTGTGTTGCAAGTCCCAATTTCTGAATGAGTATTAGGAGACAGATCACACAGAAAAAAGACAAAAAAGAAGTGTACTTTTCCTTTCAGTATACTGTAAAGAAAAAACGGAACTTGGCTTATGGGATAACAAACAGTCTTAAGCTGCGCCAAGGAAAATAGAGGTTGGATATTAGGAAAAAGTTTTTTACAGAAAGAGTGATAAAATATTGGAATAGTCTACCCGGGGAGGTGGTAGAATCACCATCCCTGGATGTATTTAAAGAGAGATTGGATATGGCACTTGGTGCCGTGGTTTAGTTTAGTTGAGGTGTTGGGGCGTGGGTTGGACTTGATGATCTTGAAGGTCTCTTCCAACCTGGTGATTCTGTGATAATTTTTTGCTTGTTTTAATATGGTACATCATTTCTTCAATGGCATAGCCCTGCTTCTGTGAAACAGGTACTTATGGTAGATAGCACTGGCTATGTACTGTGTATCTCTTCAGCCCTGCATCATTCCTATACTCTGGAAGGTATAGAAATCAATCTGAGTTCAAGTTCTAAGCAAGAAAGTCTCATTAAACAGTTGCATGAAAACTACTACTGTTAGTCAATTTTATATAAACAAACTTATACCACAAGCATTTTTGCCTTGCCTTCCTCACAAACTATTAAAGGAAACCAGACTCCCAACTTCACTATGCAAGAAAATGCTGACACCTTTTGGTCTGGATTTTTATTAACTTTACATCTCCTAATGATTATTTTCCCTTCATCTTTCTAGACAAAGAAGAACCTACAGGATGCTAAGTTTATATCTACTTTAAAAACCTCTCCAAATACCATAATATCTCTTATGGCAAGCAACATATTATAACACTAGCCCGTGACCACTAGGCAACAAAGAAAGCACAGACATGTCCCTGCTGAGGCACCTGAGTCCTTGAGACTACATTTTAAATAGTGTAATGCACGGTAGAAGAACTAGGAGTGTCAGAGTTGTTGAATGTACATCTAGACAAAAAGTCTTCAGAAATAACACTTATGAAAGCTATGGAATATTTCATTCATGGAAGATTTTTTTTTCCTGTTGCGTTATGGAGACAACGTTGACTAGGCATATGAACTGGAATTATTGAAAGCATTGTAACTATTTATTGTGTGAATAGGCTTAGAGGATAATTAGCTACATGTTCAGGATGTAAATAAGAAGTTTTGGAAAACTGACTGTGAGTTCAAGAGCTGGATGTCATGTTCATGTAGATAAAACCTAAATGATATAAACATGCAAAGATGTAAAGGAAAAGAAGTATGGATCAAACAATGGACTTGATATGGATGATATTTGTGTGCCTTTTTCCTCTGTACTCCAGCAGCTCTTACATCCTGTTTTGCTCCCTACAGCAAGCCAACAAGAAACAGACACTTTCTTCCTTCAAATGGCAGATGGAATGAGGTGATGAATATCTGCTGCCGTGACTTTCCTCTCACTGTTTGAAATGGGCCTTCTCTCTATTGTCACTGCACAGTTCATAGTGTCCTGCAGAATGTGAGATTTTCTATTGATGAACTGAATGTCTATAGAAAATTATTAGGTTGTAGGGGTTCCAAAATGAGAACATTAGCTGTTAACTATAAGCTCAATTATATACAGCTAAAGTGAAAAAAACTCCAAACCCAAGCATAGAAAATTGCAATAAAAACCCCAAACCAACCAACCAACCAACCAACCAACCAACCAACCAACCAACCAACCAACCAACCAACCAACCAAAAAACCCTCCCTTACATGCTGGAAGCAAAGACTTAGGACCAAATCTAAAAAGTATAAAATGGCATTGTGTCTTTGCAACAGAAACCATGTTCTCTTTGTGTATGCATGTGTATCTAATCTGTCTGTGCTCAAACTTGGGACTCAAGATCACATACAAACCAAAACACTTTGACTATACACACAATATAGATTTTATCTTGTGTTTTGCCTCTTTTGGTGATCAAGTCCAACTAAACTTTCAGTCAAGGAAACTGTTTTGAGAAGTGGATAAGCAGACTGATTCATATTCAGATTTTTTTCCAAGACATGGCTGGGCTTCCCAGGACAAAGGGGACTGCTGTGTGCCATGGCAGCTGTCTCAATCCCATGCTGCCACCACCTTCCTCTTCCTCCTCCTTCTCCTGCCTGCAAGTGGACCACAGGCAGCCGCATCGGAGGAAGAGGAGCACCTCGCACGTCTCACTGCCAAGGCACAAGAGATGACAAAGACAGCAGCTTCTCCCGCCTTCTCTGAGCAGGCAAAAGCAGCAGGGACAGAGAGCGAGGCAGCTGCCCTGCACTGCCCCTGCTACCCTCCCAGCCCCTTGCCAAGCCAGCTGGACATCCGTACCCTCAGTGGGAAGCAGGCAGGGGTAACGAGGGCAGTAGGCCTGGCAGCACCAGAGACCAAGGAGGGGGCCTTGTCCAAGGAGGAGGAAGACCGGCACATCTACAGCTGCCAAGACCTGTTCTGGGGGGAGCACATAAGAGACAAAAGCTGGAGTTCTACAGAAGAGATGCTCCCTTTGTCCATCACATGCGAGGCATGGGCAGAATGCTGGGACCTTCAACCTTGCACAGCCACAGTCCACAGCCCACCTCTACATATATGTCATGGTTTAGCAGCTTTTAGTTAAGGAAGAATCCACCAGCCACGGAAGTGCTTTTTTTTTCTCACAAGGGGGTGCAGAGTCATCCCAAGACAACATCAGAACCCATTACAACAGGGGAAAGACCCTGACCTTGGCTCTGTTTTTGTTCCCTGGATGCAACCTGCTGCCCATGTAACAGTGGGACCTGGCCCAAAGCACGGGCATGGCAATGGCAGCAACATCCACAGCAGCAGGGGCAGAGGGCGAGGCAGCTGCCCTTCACTGCCCCTGCTGCCTCCCAGCCCCTCACCAGGCCAGCTGGACACCCATGCACTCAGCAGGCAGTGGGTAGATCTGGCGGCAGGGGCAGTCCTGGCAGCACTGGAGACCAAAGCAGGGGGCTTGGCCAAGAGGGAGAAACAGTGGGAAAATAACAGAGGCCAAGGGCTCTTACAAAGGCAAGAAAAAAGTGACCAACCACTGTCCCCTGAAGAAGAAAACAACAAAAAAGAGCTGCTATAGGAGAACTGGAAACACATCAACATCCACGCATCCTGGGTCAAGCCCTCGTACCTGGAGGAAGGTGATTGTCCCACTATATTCTGTGTTGGTGTCACATCCCAAGCTGCACCCAGGACTCAAGGTGGGGCTGCACCTGTCCCTAGAAGTGGATGTAGACATGGCACTTAGGGTCATGATTCAGTGAGGGACTTGACAGTGTTAGGTTAATTATTTGACTTGATTATCTTAGTGATCTTTTGCAACCTTGATGATTCTATGATTCTATAACTGCTGATTACAGGGAGAACAGGCATGTGGCATAAAATTTCAGCTGGCAGAAAAGGGATAAAACCTCTGAAAATCAGAAGACAAATGGTATGTTAGAAGCAACAGAAGCAACTTAAGAACAAACTCACCAGTTCCAGACTTACATATTTTCATATTATTTCCCATTCACAAAGATGTTGTTTATTTTCTAAAAAAAATATTTTCCATTTAGTGATCACATATATTTGTTACGAATAAAGAACCAAGGAGAAACTGCTTCATTTAAAACCAGTCTCAAACTCCAGTTTCAAATAGTATTTGTGATTCATTTGTGGATTCTTACACATGAATTTGTAACTGTTTGGTGTCTCATAAATCCCTTTTATTACCCTGTATGGTATGGCTATGAATGGGAAGATGGATATTGCCAAGTGGAATCTGATGAAAAGTGAATGACTTCTTACATTCATATCACTGCTGTTCAGTGTGAAAGTTATAGATTATTGTGAACTCGAGGATGATAGGGGAAGCACAGGTCAAAATAAAAACAATAGCACATTTCTGCATCTGCATATTAGAGGCCAACCTTCACCCTGTTAGGCTGTGTATAGAAAAAGAAGTGTTTCTTTTGAAACATGAACCATGTGTTTTTAGCCCACTACATATTCACCCTAAGGTTGTGAAGAAGCCAGAAAGAACCACCACTAAATCATGCAAGGTAGAGAGAAGAACTAAGAGGAAGTTCATTCAGAAAAACAACTAAGCAAAGCTTTAAAGTTATATCTCGTTTAGTACAACTCATACCATTTACTTTGTTCACCATCACAACAGTGACTATCTTGTTTGTGATGGTTCTTGTTCAGCTGGAGCTGGCTCTTTAATGCAGAGTAAGCCTGTGAAGCCTGGGTATTATCTTGTTTTCTTGCTTTTAACTTGATATATTTTAAATCCTTTAACTTCAAAATGAACGTCTGAATATACACCAGCCATATGAATAAAAATCTATAGGAACTGTAATGAAAGAGAGGTCACATTGCTGCCAGGATTTCTTCAAGTCTTTCAGGAACAGAATTACTGAGATTCATTATGTATGAATATACGATGTAATGATTAAATTAGGGATCTCCTGGGATCCTTAGTTTGTGATGTTTCCCATGGAGACATCCCAAACAGCTTCAAGGCTAACTTGTGCCCATGGAACCATTCCGCATTTTATTTTCAACAAGCAAATGAAGAGCAACGTCCTGAAGGAGTAGAAAGTCAGCTGCTGCTTTTGTACAGCTTACAATTTTGCATGGCTCTGGTCCTTTTGGAAGCCTCTGCATACTGCTATGTAAGTTTCAAAAAACAATGTGAATAATTTCACATTCTTCTTATCATCTTGTCTTCATATATGTCAGGACTTTTCTAGCTGACTATTTCAGATAGGCTTTCTTATCTTAGTTTTTCACTTATATCTTCTATTATATTACAAACCACAAAAATTATGAATTATGTGCAAGGATTAATTTTAAAGAGCACATATATATTCAGCATTATCTTTATTTCGTCTCAAGCATCAGAAACTAAGTGAAATTGAGGGGATGCCAACATAAGTCAAGCAGCCTCATATTGAAATATGTTGCATTGGGGTGTCCTTGGGGTCTCATGCAGAAATATTAGCTTCTATCCAGCAGTGGTATAGCTATGTTATACAGTGTTCCAACTGAGATAATCATCCCAGGAGGAATGCCATAATGATGTGACAAAAATATTTATGATTCTGGAGTTAGCTCAGGCATCTCTTCATCATGCTGCTTTGTAATATGTAGACATAACCTTCGAAGCTCATGATATGCAGGAAGTCAGATTAGATAGGTGACCTGGAGGCCAGCTTGGGCCCTCAGTTCTATTAATCTATCTACATATCAGAACAAACCATAAACATATTAGAGGAAGCAGTAAAATAGCTCCATTAAACACCACATTAAGGGAACAATTTTCCACACAAGCCCAGGGAAAAAAAAGAAATAAAAGAAAAGGCAAGACATTCAAAGTTTTGTGTTTAGATAAGGTCAGAAAAAGAGGAAAAAGACTTCACAATAACATGTCAGTTTCTTCTACGGTTTAGAGAGAGAGTGAGTCAATTAAACTGGAGAAAACGCTGCTGTGAGGAAAGGGAAAGAAAACCCAGAATTTTTGCAGAACAATTGCACTTTCCTAGGCTTTGTTGCTGCATGTGTTCTATTCTACTGATTCCATATGATATCTTATCACCCCAATATTTGAACGCCTTCCAATAATGCATTAAGCAACATAAGTAACATCTGCCACATGTTCATTCTCACATCTCCACAGTGGCAGATGCACAAGAAGTGCTGTGTCTAGGGTTCATTTCAGCAATAGATTAATGTTGCTGCATGTTTATGGTATAAGCAAAAAATAAGTGCTGAAGAAATTAGTTTAGAGCAGAAGGTATTAAGCTAGTTCTTCATTTGTGGGTGAAGCCTTGTAAGCCATTGGATCAGCTCCTGAAAACGCCTGTTGCTTCACAGACAGTCTTTAGGCTTTCTCTAGCAAGTGCCTCAGGAGTAGGAATTATTAAACGAAGGCTAGAACTTTAAGTGATAATGCTAATATACTGGTTTGGGGTTATTGAACTCTTTCAAACCTGATGAGTTGTTATCTTTACTGTAGAGAATGGGATGCAGGTTTGAGCCATTTACAGTAGCCAGTATTATTAAAAGGACAATCTGAAATGTTTTATACCACTTAGTGTTTCCTAGGCACTTAATGCTTCATGTTGAACTGAAAGGTGATGAGAGTTTGAATAATTTAGGCTAAATCATCATCTCCCAGTATGTGACAGAATTTGGACAGTGACACTCCAGAAAGCACAGACTGGGAATAATACATTGTGTAAGTTTTTCATCAATAAGGAATATTGGAGTAGTCCCAAATCCTGGATTGAATTGACCAGTTTTGGGTACAAATACCTTCAGACAAATAAGAATTTAAATTTTACCAAGTCTTTTCTTTGCCAGAGCATTGGCCAAGACCAGCAGTCATTCATCCAGTAGCTCATCTAAGTCACTATGCTACCAAGGATCAGTCATGATAAATATTCCTCTCCCTGTTTAATGTACTGTTCTGATGTTGAATATCACTATTTTCACTTTCCCTTTAGAAAAATTTTATGCAAGCAGGAAAGCATATGCATGCCATCATAATATGTTGGGGTTTTTTGGTTTTTTTTGTGCAGACAGAAGTACCTGTGCTAATAATAGTTTCTGCTTGGTGTGGATAAGCAGCTCTTTGAAGCCACCTAAGTAGGCAGACAGGCAGTCTTCAAGAACCTGGCTGTATGAAACTGTATGCTTCCCTAAAATTAAGAATAGAACAATTCCCAGCACCTTTTTTCTCTTGCCCTTCAAAAATAAATGGTTCTTTATTTAGCTGTGACTGAGTTGGTTTTTTTCCTGGGTTTTCTTTTTTTTT
>VZTH01007661.1:87228-167038 GCA_013397815.1 Aleadryas rufinucha
TTTTTTTTTTTTTTTTTTTTGTTTGGTTCGTTTTTTTTAGTTTCGAATCCCATATTCCTCCCTGATTTATGACAATCCCACCTTTACGATCTCCTTTTTCCTTCTGTTTGGGTGATCTGTGGAGGAATCTGGTGTGGGAAAAGTAGTGCTCCCAGACTCTCCATAACTAGACCACAGGAAAAAAAGGCCACTAAAGAACTTCAACTGTACCATCAATGGAAAAGAACCCCACCAAAAAACCAGAACAAAACAAAAAAGCCAACCAACAGGTCCAAACAAACTTATGTCACTATAGCAGAAGAGATGGTATTAAGCAGCACAGATTTGAACAGTTAGAACAGGGTCAGAGATGGATGAAAGCACTCTTCTACATAGCATGGGGGACAACTGATCCTTACTGCCAGAAAGTGTCCTGAAAGGAAGTTAATATAGTCACTTTTTCTGGAATGCCAATATCTGATCCCTGCCTTGCAGATCTCTGATGCATTCCACTAGAGAATGGTGCTTCCTCTGGCTTATTGTGAATATTTAGAGCTGTGATATAATAATCAGAATATAACCATAAAGGATTATGAATCAGGCAATACACAATGTATCATGTAACAACAAAAAGTTGCACCTCAGGCAAAATATATATATTACATATATTTTAACATTTTCCTAAATGTATGTTATGGTAGTACATTAGAAGTTCTATGGTACATTAATGGAATAAAAATGTATGTAGAAATGATTTATTTTTACAGAGGATTCCCCCAAAGAATTAAAGGAGAATAATCAAGAGTGCCCTAGTGCAATAAGCTAACTTTCATTAAACTTAAATTGAGCCCATTCTATCACTGTGCATTTAAACTCAGGAAACAAGGTGAGTAGGGACACTTTTGCTGGCTTTGAACAGTATACTCTTAGCATTCAAGATGACGATCACTTGTTAAAACAGAAAGGATTCCCAGACATTTACTGGTGATGGGCTGTTCAAAAGACTCAATCTATGTGTAGCTCAAGTAAACAGAGTAGAGAAGGCTAAATGATAAGGATCAGTGATGTTTCCACAGTCAAATGATGAACCTTTGAATATGTTTTGCACTTAGGTCTGATCCTATCTCCCAGTATTCTGGAAAAAAACAAGCATGTGAGAAATCACAGCATTGCTTTTCTTGATAAGCAAAAGAATTGAGGTAAAAGCTGTCATCTCTGATTTATTTAACACTGAGGGGTTTTTTTTTACTACTGTATTTATCTTTTCATATTTCCTTTCTTCATAATGTTCTACTACTTGTGGAGTATTTATGTTTCTTTCCCATGGGCGAATGAACATGGAAATTTAGCATTATGAGCTGAAATCCAGGTGAAAACAATTAAGTAGGTCATCACACTTTCAAAAATGTCAGTTTTGATAGAAGATGCTGCTGTCTCAGCCATTTGGAAAACTCTAATATACAGCTGCTTTACTGTAGACTCAGAAGCCCAGATTTAGATACTCAGCTCTCAATAGCTTCACTAATTTTCCTTTCATGTTTTTGTTTTTTATAAGTTTATTGTAGTATGTCTCTTGGTTTTCCAGTTCTTTTGAAAGTATTGGAAAAAATATGATATGAGTCCAATACTAATTGTTTTCATCTTGGAATATTACTCATCTTTTCAAAGAAAAGCATCATTTCTAGGCAACATTGTGTTCCTTATTTGCACAGTTGTGTGTTGGCTGCATCTCACTCCCATATATACATGCCAAAGAGGAGTAGCTGTATGCATCCAAATGTATTACTTGTTTATAGTATGCATGCAAATTGTACAAAATAAATGTACTGAGTGAATTCATTTAAGTCCTTTTCTTCTAATTTTGTATTTTCCTTAAAACATGCATATTCCTTCCTCAGTGTTCTTCTAGCCAAGATTTTGACAGTTCACAGCTAAGTAGATGAGTAGAAAAATGTTCTAGGGTCCTTGATTTGCTGTCTATGAATTTTTGTAAGTGAAAACTCAATTTTTATCTTCTTTCTTATCTTTCCTCTAGTTAGAAGGAAGAATTTCAGATACTTCCAATAAAGGAAAATCTAAGTTTTATATGCATCACAAGAAAGCGTAACTGCTTGATTTGATATTTTGGTTTCTGTGTGATTTTGTTAAACAGAGAAAATTCACATTTTTGTCTCTATGAGGAGTTGAATTATTTGCTGCTCATTTATTTAGGTCAACCTTTTTAAAAGAGACAAAGACATCCAAGATCAGAATCAGAATGTATTATGTCTGTGTACCCAATAAAGCTGTTGATCTCCTTACTCCACTCTTCTGAGAAGAATCCATAGCTGGAAATGAAAGAGCAGAAGGAAAACAAAGGCCAAGAATAGCAGACCTCCCACTGGGATCATAGTCTTTGTCTCGTTCTTTCCATTACAATGACTTGGAATGGTAACAGAGCCCATGATGTATCATTACATGTGACTGGAGAGTCCCTGGAAAGATGGTCAAAGACACTTTTGCTATTAGAAATAATAATTCATTTTGTAGATGAACAATATAGTGCTACTAAAATGTCCTTTAAATTTTAGTTAATATTTCTAAGTGACGGATTTATTCTTCTTTATATAAACACTACTGATGAAAATAAAATTTCAATTTTGAAACCATATTTTCTGAATTGGCTGTCTAGTGTACTATATTTAAGGTGGCTTTAGGGACATATAATGACTAATACGAACAACCTGCCAAGTAGAAACTGAAAACAAGAGTAATTTTTCTTAGATCAATTGTGATCCACTGTCTAGTAGTCACTGAAAGTGATGTTTCTGCAAATACTGAGTGTTCTGAAGGATGTTTGTGTTTGTAACCTGTTCAGATGTACACTAAAACACAGACCTCCTGTCTTTAATGAAAACCAACCACTTATTAAGATTTCTCATATATAACTTTGAAAATTACTATTTTGCAGACTCTGAATAATAACAAAGTACTTATGACAATATAGTGAAAAAGCCAATACATAAGAATGAAGAACAGCTTTCAAAGTCTTTTCCAGAGTTACCATCTGAAAAAGTAACACCTGGCAGGGAATGGGGCCTGTCATATTAGCAGATGCTCCAGACTCTACAAGAACATGCACTGCTTCTTCCCAGTCGTGATACCAGATTCCAAAAGAAATCATGGGTGAGTTGAGATTTTCTTTCCATATCCACCCAAATGGACAATTGAGCATTTGTGAAGTCCTCAGGCTGGAGTGACCCAAGGTAATAGTGCTGTTGATCAGTTGATTTCCTCTGGAGAGAAAGGTTTTGCTTTACATTAGAGATGACAGTCTGCTCATTTCTTGTAAAGGGCCTCTTATGTAAGGCCCTTGATCCTAAGGCATGCTGTTCAAAACCATGTTCTCATGTAATGCTGGCATTTCTTTCCAAATAATCTTTAGAAAACACTGTAAAGTCTCCTTAGTTACACTACACACCAAATGTTGCTTTATAGGTGATTTACATATTTAATGATCTGCGAAGTGATTTTTCAAAAATTAGTTATAATCATATTCCTGGTCTGTGTAATACCCCTAGCGTACGTTGTATTATCCAAGAGATGACTCAATTGTAGTGAAGTCTAATATTTTAAGTTTTGCTGTGTCCCCTAATTTTGTCCCACAAGTATGAAGTTGTATTTTTACATGCTTTTTTCTTCTGTATTCTTTACCCTTTTGTATTTAAATACATGGAGTCTGAACTTAAATCTGAAATGTAAAAACATTTTTACAAAGTAGATCCATTACATGAGAAAATGCTCTAATTAAGGGCTAGGTGTGACTTCTTATTTCATGAATGTGAGGTCTGTAGGTTAGCAAGCTAATATTCCTACTGGAAAAAGTGACTGCCAGATGGCAATCCAGAGGGTAACACAGAATCTGGACCCAGTTTCCACGTGGACTTAACAAGAGAATTAGTAAGACATTCCATATGAATGTTTCCAACTGCTTTTAGCCAAGTCCCACTGATGTTGCCTTTTCTTCATCTATGCCACTGGGTAATTACCTCCTAATTTCTGCTGCTGACTCCTCTCTCCAGCTGCAGCACAGCTCATTAGCTCAGGCTCTGTTACACTACCTCTCTGTCTGACTGTCAGTGCCATAGTTTATAAATCATTTGAGGTCATGACTGGTACTTTTATATGTTTTCTATCAGGCAAACCAAACATGACCACCAAACATTGGTATTAGATCATATTAATTACTTTCATAAGACTTTAAATGAATTATTCATTGTGGTATTTAATCTGGATATATATTAAAAGGAAATTTTGAGTAATTACATCCTTTATTTGACAGACACACTACATAAAGAAAGTATATTTTAAGTCTTGTACATACAGGAGTCAGAAAAGCGTAAGTGTCATTGACGACTCACTGCAGAGCTTCTATGAAAGATGGAATCCAGAAACAGAATCTGCTTTTGGAAATTGACAAAGTGACCCACCAAAGAGGGTCAAACCAGTTCAGTCCCAGAGCAAGGAGCAGATCCTAGTAATTTTCCCAATAATCAGACTTTCCATAGCAAATTTGACAAAAAAATGTACCTAGTGCTAAATGCCAACATGGAAACTTCAATTAGATGCAGCTAATGGGAAACTATTTTGCAGGCCTTTCAGCAAGAGTTGAGTAAAAGGTCGGGATGTTTCTTTGCTGAAGCAGGTTTGTCAAAATTAGCAACTTTTCTTTTTAATTTTATGTGTTTTCAAAAGAGTCCCAAAAATGCAAAGAAGTCCTGCAGCAGAGAAACAAGAAGCTTTAAAAAAGTCAAGTGAATTCAGCTGAAATCTTTCTTTCAACTGTTTTGACCACTAAAATGCTCTCTCTCTGTCTGCAAAATGTAAAGCTGCTTCAGATGCAAAACATTCACAGTATCAGCAACAGAGTAAGACAGGTGAGATATGTTCTTCCCAACTGGCATTGTCCTGGGAAATTATATTTTAAAGATCCATTAATATGAATTCTAGTGTGAAATACAAAAGATTGCTTTTGTCAGAGGATACTTGAATATTTCAAAAGCAAGGGAAAAAATACTTTGACAGACTAGATCAAAATTCCATGCTCTGCCTTCCTTAAACTGCCTTTTATCAGATGGATTGATGTGTTACAACCATTTGAGAAGACAGACTAGCCCACGTGACAGAAATAAAACATCTGATTGAATCTGGTTTGACTTTAACAGCAAAGGGAAGTGTTTATTTCCCTTGTCAGTCAGCTGACAGAATCAGACAAATATTGGCATATGGATTATTTTAAATGAATTTCATTAATTCAAAAATCTATTGAGAAAATTACTAATAGCAGAATGGAGTTCAAGAGGGTGGCCTTTTTATCTGTTCAGTTTCCTCTCCCCCCATACCCTCAAGCAAACATGACTTATACGATGACGTTTTTTTCCTTAAAGCTTGCTGATTAAAATTAAGCTAATCACTCTTTCCGCTGGCCGTTTTAAGACTGCACTATCACTGCTGTTTTTGTTTGCATTGCAATGTTGATCAGATTAAATGTCATAAAGCTTAGAAAGATTTGTCTAACATTTTCCTGTGTCTGAAAAGGTATATTGCTAAATATCAACACTTTTAGCCTACAGCCCTACTGATACACACAGGGGTGGTCTGTGGAGGAAAGATTCCATTTTAATAAGAGAGCTGTCAGTTTCAGCCAAGGCCTCCATTACTAACAGAAATGACAGATGCATGTCACTGACAGGTTACTTCTTGGTCACTTCTTCTTTCTCATCTAGCAAATAATCTCACATCACAAATAATAATCATCAAGTACTATTTCCAAATCTGTTGCATGTCTAATGTACAGACATCTCCATATTTCCTACTAATTAATTTTTTTTTGCTTTTATTTTTCAAAATAATTTATAGTAAAGGCTATGCTTTAGAAAAGTTTACCCTAAAAACCCTACTCCCTACATGTTGCCTGTAAATGTCTACATGATTGTCAGTATTGTGTAATAGATGAATAATTGCCATAGAAATCCTAGTTATGGAACATCAAATTCAGGGCAGATGATGTTCTGGATGCACAAGATCATTTAGAACTGATAACTTAAACCTGAAAACTCATCTACAATCTATTTACCACCTTATTATTGTGTGACGTTTTTCGTGCATCCACTCATTTTATCCCAAGAAGATCTGTCACATTCTGGGGAATAAGACCAATCTAATTTGCTGGCTATCTCATGACTGTGACAAAGCTCTGATTTGTTCTAAACATAAAAATACAGATAATGAAAGAAACTGCCTATATAATAAAAAAATGTTGATGATACCAAGGTACTGACTTGAAATTAAAGTGAAATGAAAACAACAAATAGATAGAAAAATTTATAAAACAAGGGAAGATATTCCACTTTCTTCTTTCCAAACAATAAATTTTTGATAATACATATTGTGCTCAGTGATGTAGAAATTTACATCCCTCCACCTGTAAACAAGAAAGATGTATCTTCTTTTCCTAGCAGAAGCAAATGGAAAAGAATGGAATAGCTACCCATTTCTTTTCAGTTGACTATTGGACAGGGACTTGTGCAGGTCATGAACATATGTTGAAACTTGCAACAATTTGTCATGGAACATACTTCATTTAAACAGAATCTTAGTAAAGAAAGAATGAAGAAAGCTAATTTTCTGTAAGGCCTAAATATAATTTGTGCATTTGAAAATCATGCTTAGTTGAAATGTTTCCTCTAGTCAAACATATGCAGAAAATCCTATTTTGAGGGGCAGAGACCTATTCCAAGCGCATCCAAAGTTCAAGAGTACCTAACGCATGAGACAGAACTGAGCAGTCAGAGAGTCTACCTTTGCCTCTGGGATAGGAAAGTGAATTTCTATGGAAAAATATTTCTACGAAGTCCTGAATTCCCAGCGCATATTAAAATGCTCTCACAGATATATATTTTATTGGGCCCACTTTTGTTGAACTCCCAGTACAAATAGAAAAGTGGGTTCAGATTGTCTTTATATCAGCAGTGTCAGGCTTTGTTCCCTTTGGTTTTCCCTGAATATAATCAAAGACACTAGTGGGGAGATCAGGGGGAGGGTGAGGGAGAAATACAAGTTGCTGCGAGTAACATGGCCACTAAAAGAAAATGGAAGTCAGTGTCACAAACTAACCCACCAAAAACTGCAAAAGGGTCAGGAGGGAGAAAGGGCAGTACAAACATCATCTAACCCCCAAGTTCTGATTTTGTGATTCTGTTCTACATGCTTTCAAATAGTTGACATAGTTGATGTAGTGAGGTGTATCAGTACATAATAGTTAGGATACCATTTTTACCACATATTTCAGAAAGCTGTACTAAGAACATCAGCATCGTACGGGTTGCTAGATAGTTGGAAGGGATAAGAAAAGTGGTTGAGGGGAACAAAAGACACACACAATAACAAAGGAAAGATTTACCTATGTTATACAGCTCTAAAGAAACTTCAGCCTTCTTTACTGGGAATCTACTGGTCTACATGCTGATTGAAGCCAAATCTCATTTACAAAAACTTTATTTTTATATCCTGCTAGATGTGCAACCTGAAGTTTCTATACAAATGTTATTTATGGAAGTCTGCTTATGCAAGAAATGTGACTCTTTTTCCAAAAAAGAAAAAAAAAAGAAAGAAAGAAAAAAGAAAAATATGCCTTAAAGAATGTTTGTGGGACAGAGAAACAGTGTTGATCCTATGAGCCAAATGCAGATCTCTATCTCCAGCACAACTAAGGAGCACTATGAAAACAATTCAGAAAGCTCTCCCCCATTAACAGGATGTAGAGAAAAAGACTGACTAGAGCATGTGGAAGAGTCAGCTTAGGGGATGGATTAAATGGAAGTCTTCTGTGGCCTCTGAGCTAATTAACTGTAAAGTTTACTGTAGAACACTTTAGATGCTTAATTTCTGGCCTCAGAGTTGTATTTAGAGGCTAGGGAATAATATCTTTAGCTGTTATTAGAGTTACAGAAAGATTTTGGTTCAAACACAGAATAAGTCCAGAGTAATTGGCAACAGATTGACTGAAATAGTCAATAAATATTGTTTCATCTAACTTTTCATACTGCAACAAAGAAAGAGTTTTCCCCTAGAGAAATGTCATTGTAGGTTTCATTCTCATATAAAATAAGCTTTTATTACTCATCTAACTTAAGAAACATTAAAAAAAATAAGAATAAGCACAAATGTAATCATCCTCTTATATGCTATGAGTATCACATAATTATGCTTTTCTTCCACGTTATTACATATGGAAACTATCAATTCAATAGAAAACTCTTCCCCTGAAAAATTTAAAGTAATCATCCCAGTGCTTTAATATTGCTTATATGTTCATAATTCTATATAAGATCTCTTATTTTCAAGATAAAACTCACCAGGTTATCTGAAGATATTTTACTCTGCCTTGTGAAGGAGTTTGTTTTTCACGTGTATCATACCATATCAAAGCTTGTGATATGACTTTTAATTTATTCTACTCTCTCCTTCATGTTTGATGCTAATGACCTCTGGATTTTTTTAAATGCACGGAATTTTTAACTATCCCATTAAGTCATGATGAAGTTTACAATAGCTGAGACATCTGGCCTGAATGTGATATATGTGAAAGATAGTCACCTCACAAATCAGCAGCCTGTGGTGCTTGAGAGAGATTAGTCAGGAGGGTTACTTTAAAGCTTCCTTGGATAAAGAGATCAGACGCATCTCCCAGATGTAAAATGGCTCTGTCTCTTCTGAAGAATATATTGAAAGGTGACTATGAAGGAGAACTGGGTGGCCCAGGAGGTATGGTAGCAGACTGGGGAGGTATTCATCTCCAAGCCATTCTTTGGAAACTACTAATGGCCTGTAAGATTTTATGCAAAGCCAATGAAATAATAATTGTTAATAATTGACACTGTTGAGTCCTATTGCATTTGTGGAGGCTCTACTATACCTGTTAACCTTAGAAGCCAGGAATAACATACATTAGATATTACAATGTGCAGTGTCCAGCACTTGTTGTAAACCGTCGTTAGATCCTGGTGGGGTTTTGTAGCCCTGTTTTCTCTGATAATTTTTAATAAAATTGAGCATAACAAAAAAGGGAAGAAGCGTCCATGCATGTCATTTTGTACATCACCTCCTCCTTTAGTAGAACAAAGACTGGCTTCATGGCATTGAGAAAGCAGCACAGTACCAACAGTCACTTGTTCGAAAATACAAGGAGAAGGACAGGTGTCCTGATTTATTTACAGCATTTGTTCAGAAAGTGTGGGGACCCACCTCATCCTGGAGGGTGTAAATGGTTCAAGCACCAGAAGAGTGCAACAGTCATGGAGCCAGGAAGTAGTTTAGATAAGTAATGGCTACTAAAGCTACAGGAATTGCAGGGGGAGGAGACCATTTTCTCTGATAGTGCTTTGGAGAGGGGGAGCTGATGCTGGGTAGTTGATGTATTTCACTCTACACAGCCAAACCCAGGTTTAAATCAAAAACAAACTCCAGAATTAAGGAAAGATTGGAGTTTAGAACTGATCACTCCTTATAGCTCTCTTTTCTGTTCATTAAATGAACCTTACATTTGTGTGTGTTTTTTGGTGCTAGGCCACTTAAATATCTGGAGACAGGGCTGTGCTCATGATGCCTTTGTATCTCTGTGCTTAAGGCATTTTTCCAGGATGTGGGTTTGAATGCACTCAAGCTACTGCCAGGTAGTTCCAAGCCTCCTGTCTTCCAGATTAGTGTGCTGAACAGCACTTTAGATAATAATCTAAAAGTAATAGCTGACATAAGCCCTTTTAAAATGAATTATTCCTGATTGTATAGGTACCTAGATTAGGTAGTAACTTCACAGTAATGGAGGCATCTAACATTTTGTAGTCTTAGGCTTGACAGAGGCATGGGAGGTGCCTCCTACAGACACACCCCTACAATGAGTGTTTCTCAATGCCTGACTTTAAATTACTTCATACTCTGTGAGGTTTTTGAGGAACATTTTTCAGTGGTGTCTATATTGACATACCGTGTATATAGGGTGCCATCTAGTTTCTTATCTTCTCTAAAGTGGGCTGGTGTCTGACATCTGAGAACATGTCCTTAGTTTTGGAAAAGCACAGAGCACTGAGGTGCTGGACCCTGTGCCAGGAGTTATGGAATCTGCAAGGTTCTGTGAAGTAGAGACACATCCCTGTATTAAAGAATCATTGAATAACACACAGTTTCAAGAATACAGACATTCTAAATGTTGAGGCTATACTTACACAATTCCCAAAGCAGGTGATATTCATAGAGCTCTGCTTTAACTGTGTCTGTGCTATGAATAGCCTTATAAAAGAGGACCAGTCATTCTAGTGTATTTTATAAGCAATTTTTATATGGTTCTTACTTTATTGCCAGATTTAATTAATTTTTAAAGGAATATAGGGCAAATGGCTTAGATGTTCAATTAGCTGGAGAGAACACAAGTATGGGAATAATGAAATAACTGTAAAGACAGAGGGGAAAAGGTAATGAGGCAGAACAAACATGCTTTCTCCATAATTTTTCTGTTGTTTTGATGAAACTGAAACTGATACACACGGCAAATGTCACTGCAGCCATTTTGGACTTTTTTATGTCTTCCTTCTCTCTATAAAACTGGAGCCAGAGATCTTCAGGGAATGGAATTATCACACAGTTGGTGGTTTTGCCTCAATCTCCAACTATTTTGGAAATGAATACATGTTTATATCTCAGAAAGAACTGAAGAGCCTCTAGTAATGCATCCTAGCATTTATTAATTGGCTATTTACTCTGAAGGCCATTTATCTTCTTATTAAAATGAAATCAAATCAACTGTTGCTGTTGGCAGCTCAGTGTGGAATAATGCAGTTTTAAGATAAATGAAAGGCCTTCAGAATGAAAAATGTGGTTGGAAAAAGCAAAACAGAAGCCTTGAGACCCTTTCCTTGGAAAAAGTGTCACAGTAGTTTAAGGTCACTTCGTGTAGCTGTATAACAATATCATTCATTCCCCTTCTAATCCTACCAAGTTTTTGTAACAAGACAACCTGAGTAATTTTAATTGATGATACATTTCTACAAGTTGGGGGGTATGTTTATGCTTTATGAGCCATCAAACATGGTTGTTTGAGATGGATGTGTTTAATGATATTCTGTTTTAGGGACTCAGTCTCTGAGCTGACCCAGTTTCGCTTTGTTTCTGTCACAGAAGGATTGAGACTAGTAGTGGGTAGTTTGGGTTTAGTGTGTAAGTGGAGCTGACTGCCAGTACATTTGCATTTGAAGCTTGCCCAAAACAGATTCCAACTGATATGGAAAGCAAAGGTAATTATGGAGAGTTTTATGTGAAGAAGCCAATTTTACTGATTTTGGTTTTGGAGGTTTTTATTAGATTACTTAAACATAATAATAAAGGATCATCCAGCTCTTAGCTATCCTCAGTTCTCAAGAATAATAAGTGTAATCAAGTATGGCTTTTGATTGCACACACTAGTCACTCAAAAGACCACATAAAAAAATACAGGGAATGAAGAAATATATACAGGGAATGAAGAAACAGGAGATAGAGACAAAATGGAGAGAACACTGAAATTTTTCAGAGACCAGAGGGGAGGACTTGGAATGAAAAAGACTGTCCAGATGCTGCCTCTTCTAAGAAATCAGTTTTCCTTTTTGATTCTGCTAGCTTCTTTGCATTTATTTTGTGGGTTATGACTCAAAAAATGTGTCTGGAATGATCCATTCCATTGTGTTGTTTACCTCTCTTCGGAAAAAAAATAGAATCAAGATGTCATGATTTTTCTGCTAATAATGACATTATTTCTAGCTGGCCTCTTATTGCTGTAGTCTTCAGCCAGGCTGCATTCTTTCAGGCTGCAAACACTCTGCTTATGTGAGTTATACAAGTTGAGCTTATGCAAGCAGTGTTGATTAAAGAATTTGCCTGGTCTAAAGGGTTGCTTAAAGGGTATGGTAAATATTTGGCATTACAATATCAAGCCTGAGATCCTGAGTAATTTATGACAAAACACCTGCACAAATGAGCTGAAAGAAACTGAGCATGCTGAATTATTGCATGAGTTACTAAACTCAAATAGCTTCATATGGCCACACAAGAAAGCTGAAAGGCTAAAAATATTACTTTCAGTCATTGTGAGGCATGAAAAATAGGCCCGTTGTGTGGTTTGGGGTTTTATTTTTAATACAAAATCACAAGTCTGTCTGATAGAGGGTACTGTTTTGATATTCCATCCCTAAATTTTTCGAAGTAAAATGACTGTACTCTACATAAAATTTTGATTAAAATAGTTGTATCAAATAAACATAATGAAGTACGCCTTCATACCCTTCTATAGGAATGGAGAACCATGCTATTGTTCCCCCTCCCTCACTCACCCTTTCCATTGCCTTTCTAGGGACCCGCCTGCCAGGTAAAATCTCGGTGAGCAAAACTGTATTCATTAGCTGCTGCCAGGATCTCTGCTCTAGACATGGGAAAGAGACCTATGATGTGGAAAGTAGAGAAAATTGCAGTGTTGTCAAAAAAATGCTAATTTGTGAACTCACAGTTCACATGTTGAACATGTTCATCATTTTGAATCCTTTAGCCAGTGGAACCGGTATTCAGTTTTCTTTTCCTCTGTAAACAAAAGCTTCTAAGTTTTAATTTAACACTTATTTTACAGGGGTTTAAGTAAAATGGGAGAGCCAGCTGCTCTATCTAATCATAGAATTACTTAATCCCTAAGTGCCTGAAGCTTAGTAATGATGTCATGTTCTTTTCACCTTTTTTGATCAAGTTCTGTGTTTGTACAGCATCAAGCCAGAAGAAAGAGAAGGATTAGCACAAGACACGGAAAGGCTGCAACCCCCGATATCTGAATCAGAAACATCTATTGGTAGACCTCTGCTCTAAGTAAGTCCTTGCAGATCCAAAACACAGTCTGATGGAAACAGATAAACCTCGTTGAGTCATCTGCAAGAGATTCCTGGGAAGCACAGTTATGCAGTTGCCTGTGTAATGTGAGGTAAATCTGGTTCAAAGAAAGGAGAGATGTGGAGGAATAATCAGTTAAATAAGTGACTATCTCATATTTTTTCCACAATTCTGCTTCAGGTAGTCATTTGCTCAGAGCATTCTGCATTACTCATTTCTGTTTGCCATTATGAGTTAGGTCTGCTGGTACAAGTAAAATAAGAGATTCCTTTTGTCTGCCCTGGAACAACAGTGTATCCCTCTACAGATGCTGTCACATGAAAGAGCAGTTTCTTCAAAACATTTATGTTTGATCAGGATATCAATGCCCAAAGACAGAGAAGACCCTTGTGCCTGACCAGCCTGTCCATATCCTGTTATGGGGACCCCACTAAACAGCTGGATGTATCAGAGGGGGGTTCTGGCACGTGCACTGACAGCATATCAGAGTCAAATCCTTCATATCAGTTTAGAAACAGAAACTCCTTTCTGGATTTCCCCACTTTTACTAGGCATATTATCAGTTTTGTCAAGTACTTTATCGACTGTCAATGACTGCTAGAGCCCATGAAGGGCTCACACTAAACAGTTTATAGAATAACACATTTTATTAACAAACACAGTGATAACAGTAAACTGTGATAGATTAAATTGAGAGATTGATGTTGATAGCATCCTGACTGGAAAAAATGAATTTGAAGCAATATAGAGACAATTTCTAATGCCCAGTGAAAGACAGCTCATGATAATTATTTAGCATGCATAGAATAAGGTTCTTACCCCATAAATGTCCCTGTGGAGGGAGAAGACAAGACAGATACAGCTTGTCAATGATGCCAGAAGTTACAACAGAGTCTCTGCTGACTTCCCTTCCCACTTAAGCTATATTTATATTATTTTCTTCGAGGGAGGGGGAAGGTAGTTACAGTTGATGTAATTTCATGTTTAGGTGGATTTTGACTGACTTTAGGATTTGTAGAAGCATGAAAATTAATATGTATTTTCAAGTTAATGAAGCAAAGTTCAGCTTTCATTCACCACCTGGCACATTCCTTTGGCTTTGTTCCCGTTAGGTACATTGTTTCCAACAGAGCATGATCACAACCCCATTGTGTTGCTCCATTCTCTGTGTCATATGCTCATTGATTTCAACAGAGCATGACCACAGTAGCTCCGTGCCACTCCACCCTCTGTTTCATGCCTTCCTTAGAGCAGTATACCAAGCTTCCTTGGTGTTCCTGCTTCAAAGGTGTGCAGACAGTTTGTCCCTGGTGAACTATAGACGATGTATACACTCCTTCTTGCTGAACTTTGCTTTTCAGTATTTTCCAAACAGTTGCAACACTTTAATTTTCATCATCCCTTCTCATTGTTTCAGTAAATGTGGATTATAGGCTGTGGAAGATTGGCAGTGCACACTAAGAACTGTGTGGTTGTTGGGCATATATATAAAGTGATGTACTGAACATGGATGATCGAAGGTAAGAAATCACCGGTGCGCCTAATGCACAAGGAGTTGCTCTGAGAAAGGAGTAGCTTTCTTTTGGTTTGGATCTATGAAAATAAGGCAGGAACAGATGTCCAAAATACTCTAGCCCTTTGAAGTCGAGGTTTTCTAGACAAAAAAATAAAAAAGGCTGTTACTGTCTGTTGGTCCTAGAGACAGTCTTTTTGCACAGATGGACCCCAAATGAGAAGGGCAATGTTTGATGGACTGACTCCAAAATCCAAAGAGTATATTTAAATCTGTATGTATACAAAGCATATGCATGCACACATAAGTACATTCATATAACATGTTTCCACCTGGGCTACAAAGTCTGAGTGATGCTTTACTGAAGGCAACTCCTGCTTTGCTTATGTTGGTCTGTATTTGAAGATGTATTTTGTGTGCAAAAAGTGCGCTGGGCATTTTGTACAAATGTATGGATGAATGTAGATTATAGGAATGACTTCCAAAGTTCTGAACCTGAACATAATATATATAGTAATATATAACATTATAGGTATAATATAGTATAGTGTAGTATAATATAGTATACTATATATAATATAGTATAGTATAGTATAGGCATAATAGTAATAATTTGGCCTATTATCAGTAGACCTGACCCAGCAATACTGAAGGAAAACCAGATCTCTATATGATGTAATAAACTTCTGATTATTACATGGGAACATCCCTTCCTTTGCTATTAAACAGCCATGAGAAGCATGTTCCTGGAGATTCCTCTCTCCAGGAGCCAACAGATCACTCTCTTTTGCCCACTCACTGACAGCACTGGATCCTACAATCCATTAAACTATTCATGCCAGGAGGAGATAGCATCAGACATTGTCCAAATTCTGCCAGTGCCACCTAAATCTGATTAGGTGAGCAACAGACAAATCAGCAAGCAATCCATATTTAGCACTACAGAGGAAGGCAGAAAGTCTTGCCTGGAAATTAATTCCTTCACTGTTGCAAAACTAGAAATCTAACTTTGAATATGTGAGAAGAAGATGTTGAACAGGTGTCCCAGGGAAAGAATTCCTTGCATTGCCTGGGACTAGTTATCAACTAAGTGCTGAAGGAAATGGAAAAAACTTATTATAATGTAATCACTTTTAAAAAACACTAGAGAAAATACATCTACTCTAATTTTTCAGCTAATGAATTGATACCTTAAAGGCTGAGACTTCACTAACTTACAGTTTCCAGGCTCCTTCATGAAACAGGGGTTAAAGTGTGGAGTTTAGTGAATCTGAGCTCAAATCTAACTGTGCAGACCAACTGCTTACACTCCTGAGCCATAAAACTTCTCACAAAAATTAATATAAACATGTTTAAGAAAGATTTATATAATAATAAAAAACTCCATGAACTGGTGACTTCATTCATTCTCCTTTTATTCCAACTTAAACTATTTTCACTGTCTTTCATATTCCAGTTAAATTAAAATCTTACTCAGTATTCTACTGATCTGACTACGATTTTTTTTTTTCAGCCAGAATGAACAACCCCACCTTCTGGAAACAGATGTGCAAGGACCTGTACACAGCATTCAAATAATCCCTTAACTGTATCTTTGATGATCAAGATATGCCAAATATCATATAATAATGACTGCTTTCTAGTTTCTTTAACATTGATTTTTATGTTGTTCTTTTCTTCCCTCACATCTTTAACATTTTTATATTTAAATTTGAGTACCAGGTCTAGAAATGGCACTAATGTCCTAATTTTGATTATATCAATACTGTGGCAAGAATTCCTGTTTCTATTGCACATTTTTCTCTTTAAGTAACCAAATATCAATGGAATGACATTCTCATCTATGACAGTACAAGACCTGTCCAAATCAGTTGTTTTTACATCAGATTCTCATTCTTTGTAGATATAAATTGTGGACTTCATGTATGTTGTCTGGTATTGGTATACAGTTAGAAACAATTCAAAAATCTGTTTCATTTGAAATCAGTTTACCAAATAATTATAAATCAGATTCACTCAGTTCTTCTGCCCAGAAATTGAATTATTTGAAAACACTACGCAATTTTGAAAATTTTAGCCAACAAAAAATTTTGCCTTTTGTCTCAGCTTTTGCACCAAAATACTTAGGTGAGATGAAAAAAAAAAGGTTATACATAAAAAAAACCCGTTTAGAATATCTGAGAGAAGGACAGAAACCAGACCTAAAGTTCAGTGGGGCCATTTTTTTCCCATTATTTCATGTCTTTGACCTAATTTTGAGTGGGAATCCCACTGAATGGGAGTACCCCTCATCCGCCAGCATTTCATCTCTGGTGTCTCCCCTTTCCTAATACCTGCTCATGGAAGAATGTTCTTAAATGTGGGAGGAGGGAGAGAAGCAAAAAGCCCTAGGTTTGCTCCCTCATAAGTCTCAAATTCAAATCATGGCTGTATCCATCCATGTCAAACTTCATTCTCCAGTCTTTGGAGAAGAAAAGACTTTGCTCATTTTAAAAATAGGGGAATTGTTTCTAATTGAACTTGACTTTTTCGTTTTATCTCCTTACTCTTTTGTTGCTAATATCTCTTTGGACCACCCAACAAACTCAGCTATCTTTCCTTGGCATTCGTGCACTCCGAATCCTTGCAAATGTTGTCCCTATTAGTCCTTGCTTGGCCCAGCTACAACTGGCATAGTGAGGTTTTTGGAGTATATTTTTAATTTGTAGTCAGTTCCTTTTGACTCTTGGACATGAGACCAAAGACAGGATATCATACACTAAATCAGTGTAATAATTAGCTTGATATATGCTTCTTAATTAGTATAATTGTAATTGGCAAAAAACTCTTACGTTTTCATGACACAGGGGTTAATGATATATATAAATTACGGTGACTCTGTCCCATTAGTTGGAGTCGCAAAGCCATCTCAGTGGAGGGCTATCATAGCAGAGCTATAATTCTCCCAATGGTCTAGCTCTATGGTGGAGTTCTAGGATCTCAGTAACTTGCAAGAGCCTGGGTGGCCCAAAGTCACCATTTGGGTGGCCCATGGAGCAGAATTTCACTGTTCTGAGTAGTCATGGTGTGTTTAGACTGACAATGCAAATGAACACAAAAGTCCATCACCCCCTAGGTGGGAGCAAGGCACAGAAGATTGGGATAGCATGCAGCTGAAGGCGCATTGCTCCTCTAGGATTTAAAAACTTCCAATTTAGTACATTGTCTACTTCTAATCCTGAATGCAGATGGCGTCAGAAATAGTTGTGCTTAAATTAGAACCAAGACAAGATGTACAAGCTGAGTTAAGGCTCCTGCAGTCATCCTCCATTCAGGGTTGCAGACAGACAGAACTAAATGCATGTGGTTCTATTTCTGCCTCTTCCCTTTGCTAGCTGAAACCCATATGTGAATCACAGTGTGCTTGAGATGTTCTACTAGTATATATCATTGTTCAAAGTGCCATGTGTGCACTTACTTCATTTAAATCTGTGTTCCTTAAGGGATAGTTCATTTAAAAGTTGAGAGAGATAAGATCCTCCTAAATGTGATCTATTCATGTATTTCCAGATAGACTGGCAGATACTGTAAGCATTTTGATGAGACCTGAAGTCTAGCACAGGCTTCTGGAAGCCAAGTGGATGATTTGCAAGTTGTCAGTGCAATTTGGATCAGACTCTTCCTGAAAGAGAAACATGCTGTGTTGGTTACTGGTGGTACTAAAGAACATATATGTGTTTCTAGAAGGATCAAGCAATGCAAAATCAGGACTGGTGTTCTGTGCAGAATGGAAATAAGATAACAAGAGATCACACAGACAGAAAGAAGCTAGTTTTTCCTAAATAAGTGGTATATCTCAGTATATATGGAAATGTTTGACTTAACCTAAGCTTGGAAAGCACAGAGCTCTCTGACACTGTAAAAAAGCAAAATAATTCTGGCCATTTTTATATTTGTCAATTGCTGTTGAAAGTAGGAGTATGTTGTTATAAATATGCTTAGTTCCTTCCTTTGTGTCCTACATATTTAGCATTTTCCAGGAAATGTGGGTTCTCTTGATTTATGAAATTCAAGTCTCCACAGACAATCTCTTTGCTTGGAGAGGACCATTTGGTTCCCTTGGTAAAACACGTATCTCCAGAGGACAAAAATCAGTGAAAATTAAAACTGACAAGCATCATTTATATGTCAGGAACTTTTCCTCTGAGGTTACTATAGAACAAACGAAGCTGTATGCTAGATTTTTGGTTGTTTTTATTGTATTGTTTTTCAAAAGCTGTGAATTTTCAGCATAATTGCGTGTGGTATAGTTCTCATTACAGCAACCCAAAAGATCTGTTAAAAAAAGAAAAGAAAGCCAAATAGGCAATGTACTTAAAATTGGGTTCCTGTGACTGTGTGGGGTCTTTGAAGTGTTTTTAAAATGGCAAAATGGCAACATAACTGTTTCTATGACTGTATATAGGCATTGGCTCCAATTCACAAATCCCAAATTCCACCCAGTTCTCAGTGCCTGGTGTTTTCTATTGGCAGGGCACTTCCTGAAGCCTAGAGCCAAGCAACAGGAAATATTAGGGCTTGGATGAATTTAAGATGCCTAAATCTGGAATCTACTTTTGTTGAAATTCTTGACCCTGCCTTTCAGTCTCAGGTGTGAACCGGAAAACCACTAAATTCTATCCCTACCACTCCTGTCTTCTATCTCCTCTTCCTCTTTTAGCATACAATTTACTTGCTTCAGCGGAAGAACAGCAAGCTGGAGGGCAGTGATTGATATAAAAGCACATATAAATGGTGGTCAAAAACAATAATAACTGTGCTGCTGCTATCAAGAGACTGAGCCAATTAAATGCCATATTTTAATATAAACTTTTGCCAGGACTGTATTTGCTTTATTGAAGTTTCTAACAAGCCTTTAATGTTGTTACAACAGGATATTACTTTTTCTTCAGATAAAATATAAATGTTCTGCTAAAAAAGGAGTAAAAACCGTGCTATAAGGTTATGTGTTAAACAATTTCTGCATACTTCCAAGCACTGTAACTTAATCTTAGCATAGTAGGGGCACAGGTTTGCTATGGTGCAAGATGTGAAGTGTTTATATAAACCACAGTTAAAAGAATTTCTAGGCTCAGTTCAAGAGTTTACACTTTCAAAGTCATTCCACCAGGGCATTCATCATGATCACACAATTGCTTTGTCTGAGTTCTTTAATTCTTTCACCCCTCTGAAACTGTGTATTTAAAAACCTATCACAGGATTCCTAAACAGACGAGGTCAGCTAGGTGTTGTAATCATATCTCTTCACTAAAAAAGCTGTATGTAATCAGCTGAGCTTTGGCTCCAAACTGTTGCAAACTACCAACTCATATGAGTATTACTGGGAAGACACCTAGGGAAAATGTCTGTAATATCTACTATCTGTGTAATAAACAGAGTTATGCCTATCATTAGCACTCAAACAAATAATGCTGGTGCTTTTATGGTACCTAAACAGTTTTTTTCCAGTGGTGGTCAGGACTGTTAGCCTGGCTGCTGCTCAAAGGGCTTGGCTACCCTGGCCCTGGTGTCTGGATGCAGAGAGAGTAGGAGCGATGCCTTCTCCCTTGAAGCATATAATATATTGGGTTTGAGAGGCCAGGTTTTGGTAGCAAAGGGGCTGCAGGGGTGGCTTCTGTGAGAAGACGCCTGAAATTGCCTCCATATCTGACAGAGCCAACTCCAAGACAGACATGCTGCCAGCCAAACGGGGCCAAGTGACAATGCTGGCATGCCTCTGGGATAACATACTCAAGAATGTTATCCCACCAGTTGAAAACTGCTGCACAAGATTAGCTATGAGAAACAAGTGAGAGCATGTGAGAGAAAGAGCTCTGCAGACACTAAGAGCAGTGAAGGAGGAATAGAGGTGCTCCAGGAGCCAGAGCACAGTTTCTCCCAATCCCATAGTGATGATGATGCTGAGACAGGCTGTCCCTCCAACTTCAAGGATCAGCCCAAGGTCGGTCTGTGTTCTTAAAATCTGAGGGAGAAAAAAAAATCACTGAATGGCTTCACTTTTTCTTCGTCCTGATTTGCCAGGTGACCATCTTCAGCAAATATCCTCCCAATCTTTTCCTTAGACTTCCTTTACTATTAATGTAAATTAAAAAGACCTTGTTGTCTGACACAACACACTGGCCAGTCTCAACTCTTAATTGAGCTTTGGTCTTTCATATCTTCTCCCTGAATACACAAACCACAGCTCGGTAACTTTCCTTCAAAAATTCAAATATTTCCTTCCTGACCTTACTTCCACACACGATTTCTTTTCCCTCTTGAGTTTCAACGTGAGTTCCTTGTTCAGCCTGACATTGGACACACTGGAATTCCCTGGTCCTGTGCTTCTAAAAGGTGCTTCTTACAAACTGACTGGCACTCATGGACGCATAAGCCCTCAGAGGCAGATTCCATTGGGACACTGCTAAGCAGCTCCCTGAGTAGCTTGAAGCTTGTCCTCTTGAAATCCAGGGTAACCACTCTGATTACCTCTTTTCCTCATTACACTGAAAAGATTAAACCCAACCATTTTGTCGTCACTGTGGCCAAGACAGCCACCCATCATCACAGCCCCCAGAAGTCCTTCTCTGTTGAGAAATAGCAAGTTTAGGAGGGCAACATTCCTACTTGGCTCACTGAGTACGTGTGACATAAACTTCAGGAATTTGCCAGACTAGTCATAGAAGCATGGTATTTGCAGTAGATCTCTGGAAAGTTGAAATCTCTGATAAGAGCTTTCCATTCAAAAATTTATCATAATTGCTTACAGACTAACATATCAGAAGATGAGCGGAGGTCTATTCCTTCCCAAACATGGAATCACAGAATCACAAAATGCGTACCTGAAGGAGGAAGTGGTCAACAAAGTCAGAGGAACTCACCAGGAGTGTTCAGCAGGACCTGTGGCCTGGGGACAGCCACTGTGCAGGACCCCCAGCACCTTACAGCAGGGCAGTGGGAAGAGGAGCACGGGAAGGGGTGACCTTAGCTCAGCACCCAGAGCTGCTGCTCTCCCCGAAGCTGAGACTCAAGCCCAAGCTCAGGGTCTTGCTCAGGGGTGCACACTGTGGGTGTGCCCAAAGGAGCCCTAAGTACAATGTGAGGATGGAGGCAGTTATGGTACAGGAGGCCCCTTCCATGTGAGTNTGTGAGGAGGGAGGCAGTTATGGTACAGGAGGCCCCTTCCATGTGAGTGCTCTGTGGCTGCACTGGGTTTGCAGTCCTTGGACACCCATGGTGGAGCCATGTCATGCTTTAACCCCCAGCCAGTGCCACACTGCTGCTCACTCACTGCTTGGTGGGGGAGAAGACTGAAGGGCTAAAGGTGAGAAAACTTGTGGCTCGACATAAAAGCAGTTTAAGAGGGAAAGCAAAAGTCACACATGCAAAGCTGGCCCACCCTCACTTCCACAAGCACCTCCATTGCTGCTGCAGTGGGCTCCTCTTTCTCTGGTGTGCCTAGTCCCACCTCTCACTGAGAATGACAACAACCCCAAGGAGAGAAAGCTCCTGCTTTGTAGGACTCTGGCTGCCATCCCATGGCTGTGCCTTGTGGTGGGTTTAGGGTTTAAGCATAGGCTTGTTGGGTCCTGTGATCACAGTCTGGTTGCCTGAGCAGAAGGGCCTGGTGGTGAAAGAAGTGTCTGTGGCGAAAAACCCCCAGAGATGACAGAGCACTAAATGCTGTTGGGGACCTGTGGAGACTTTCTGATCCAAAATCATTGCAGAATCAGGACTACCTAGAGCTGCTTGCCCAGCCACTTGCCCATGATTGTGTCCTGACACTTTTTTAAGTTCTTCAAGATTGGTGATTCCACAACTTCTCGGCAACCTATGGCAATNGGTGACCATCTTCAGCAAATATCCTCCCAATCTTTTCCTTAGACTTCCTTTACTATTAATGTAAATTAAAAAGACCTTGTTGTCTGACACAACACACTGGCCAGTCTCAACTCTTAATTGAGCTTTGGTCTTTCATATCTTCTCCCTGAATACACAAACCACAGCTCGGTAACTTTCCTTCAAAAATTCAAATATTTCCTTCCTGACCTTACTTCCACACACGATTTCTTTTCCCTCTTGAGTTTCAACGTGAGTTCCTTGTTCAGCCTGACATTGGACACACTGGAATTCCCTGGTCCTGTGCTTCTAAAAGGTGCTTCTTACAAACTGACTGGCACTCATGGACGCATAAGCCCTCAGAGGCAGATTCCATTGGGACACTGCTAAGCAGCTCCCTGAGTAGCTTGAAGCTTGTCCTCTTGAAATCCAGGGTAACCACTCTGATTACCTCTTTTCCTCATTACACTGAAAAGATTAAACCCAACCATTTTGTCGTCACTGTGGCCAAGACAGCCACCCATCATCACAGCCCCCAGAAGTCCTTCTCTGTTGAGAAACAGCAAGTTTAGGAGGGCAACATTCCTACTTGGCTCACAGAGTACGTGTGACATAAACTTCAGGAATTTGCCAGACTAGTCATAGAAGCATGGTATTTGCAGTAGATCTCTGGAAAGTTGAAATCTCTGATAAGAGCTTTCCATTCAAAAATTTATCATAATTGCTTACAGACTAACATATCAGAAGATGAGCGGAGGTCTATTCCTTCCCAAACATGGAATCACAGAATCACAAAATGCGTACCTGAAGGAGGAAGTGGTCAACAAAGTCAGAGGAACTCACCAGGAGTGTTCAGCAGGACCTGTGGCCTGGGGACAGCCACTGTGCAGGACCCCCAGCACCTTACAGCAGGGCAGTGGGAAGAGGAGCACGGGAAGGGGTGACCTTAGCTCAGCACCCAGAGCTGCTGCTCTCCCCGAAGCTGAGACTCAAGCCCAAGCTCAGGGTCTTGCTCAGGGGTGCACACTGTGGGTGTGCCCAAAGGAGCCCTAAGTACAATGTGAGGATGGAGGCAGTTATGGTACAGGAGGCCCCTTCCATGTGAGTGCTCTGTGGCTGCACTGGGTTTGCAGTCCTTGGACACCCATGGTGGAGCCATGTCATGCTTTAACCCCCAGCCAGTGCCACACTGCTGCTCACTCACTGCTTGGTGGGGGAGAAGACTGAAGGGCTAAAGGTGAGAAAACTTGTGGCTCGACATAAAAGCAGTTTAAGAGGGAAAGCAAAAGTCACACATGCAAAGCTGGCCCACCCTCACTTCCACAAGCACCTCCATTGCTGCTGCAGTGGGCTCCTCTTTCTCTGGTGTGCCTAGTCCCACCTCTCACTGAGAATGACAACAACCCCAAGGAGAGAAAGCTCCTGCTTTGTAGGACTCTGGCTGCCATCCCATGGCTGTGCCTTGTGGTGGGTTTAGGGTTTAAGCATAGGCTTGTTGGGTCCTGTGATCACAGTCTGGTTGCCTGAGCAGAAGGGCCTGGTGGTGAAAGAAGTGTCTGTGGCGAAAAACCCCCAGAGATGACAGAGCACTAAATGCTGTTGGGGACCTGTGGAGACTTTCTGATCCAAAATCATTGCAGAATCAGGACTACCTAGAGCTGCTTGCCCAGCCACTTGCCCATGATTGTGTCCTGACACTTTTTTAAGTTCTTCAAGATTGGTGATTCCACAACTTCTCGGCAACCTATGGCAATNAGTTTAGGAGGGCAACATTCCTACTTGGCTCACAGAGTACGTGTGACATAAACTTCAGGAATTTGCCAGACTAGTCATAGAAGCATGGTATTTGCAGTAGATCTCTGGAAAGTTGAAATCTCTGATAAGAGCTTTCCATTCAAAAATTTATCATAATTGCTTACAGACTAACATATCAGAAGATGAGCGGAGGTCTATTCCTTCCCAAACATGGAATCACAGAATCACAAAATGCGTACCTGAAGGAGGAAGTGGTCAACAAAGTCAGAGGAACTCACCAGGAGTGTTCAGCAGGACCTGTGGCCTGGGGACAGCCACTGTGCAGGACCCCCAGCACCTTACAGCAGGGCAGTGGGAAGAGGAGCACGGGAAGGGGTGACCTTAGCTCAGCACCCAGAGCTGCTGCTCTCCCCGAAGCTGAGACTCAAGCCCAAGCTCAGGGTCTTGCTCAGGGGTGCACACTGTGGGTGTGCCCAAAGGAGCCCTAAGTACAATGTGAGGATGGAGGCAGTTATGGTACAGGAGGCCCCTTCCATGTGAGTGCTCTGTGGCTGCACTGGGTTTGCAGTCCTTGGACACCCATGGTGGAGCCATGTCATGCTTTAACCCCCAGCCAGTGCCACACTGCTGCTCACTCACTGCTTGGTGGGGGAGAAGACTGAAGGGCTAAAGGTGAGAAAACTTGTGGCTCGACATAAAAGCAGTTTAAGAGGGAAAGCAAAAGTCACACATGCAAAGCTGGCCCACCCTCACTTCCACAAGCACCTCCATTGCTGCTGCAGTGGGCTCCTCTTTCTCTGGTGTGCCTAGTCCCACCTCTCACTGAGAATGACAACAACCCCAAGGAGAGAAAGCTCCTGCTTTGTAGGACTCTGGCTGCCATCCCATGGCTGTGCCTTGTGGTGGGTTTAGGGTTTAAGCATAGGCTTGTTGGGTCCTGTGATCACAGTCTGGTTGCCTGAGCAGAAGGGCCTGGTGGTGAAAGAAGTGTCTGTGGCGAAAAACCCCCAGAGATGACAGAGCACTAAATGCTGTTGGGGACCTGTGGAGACTTTCTGATCCAAAATCATTGCAGAATCAGGACTACCTAGAGCTGCTTGCCCAGCCACTTGCCCATGACTGTGTCCTGACACTTTTTTAAGTTCTTCAAGATTGGTGATTCCACAACTTCTCGGCAACCTATGGCAATGCTCACTCATCCTCTCATTAACAAATCTTTCCTGTGGTTCATTTGGAACCTCCTGTTTCAGTATTTGCCTATTGCCTTTTGTCTTGCCCAATGGACATGTCTGGAAAGAATTCAGCTCCATCATCTCTATCTCACCTTCAGATATTTGTAAACCACGATGCAATCTGCCCTGAGCTTGCTTTCCTGTAGACTGAACAGTCCCAGCCCTCTCAGACTTTTCTTTCAGGGAAGGTTCTCCAGTCCCTTAATCATCGTTGAGGCTCTTTGCTCATCCTCAGTGTATCTCCATCTCTCTTTTGTACTGGGGAGCCCAGCACTGGACCAAGCACTCTTGAGGTCACCACACCAGTGCTCAGTAGTGAGGAAGGATCACTTCTCTTGATCCTAGCAACATCTCTCCTAAAGCAGCCCAGTACACCACTGACCACCTTTTCTACAAAGGAACAATACTAGCTATGGTGCTTCTTTCTAACTGGGCACCCAAAGGACAGAAGGCATGGAAAACCTGGATTCACGTAGTGTCAAACTGCTTTAAACTCCACATAACATACTTGTTGTTCTTCAGCTCATCCCACTGTATGAAGATTCTGCTTTTATGACTGCCTGTAACATCCAGGGATGATGTTACAGAGATGAACCCTGATTTCAGCATGTGTGTGTGTGCTTTTTTCCCAGGTTCTATTTGATTTACATTATCTCTAGTAAGAGGAGATTCCTTCTAACAGACAAACCAATGAGGTGGAATTCCTAAAATAAAATTTAATCTTCTTAAATTAAATCAGAGCAGCGATACGCTTTGAATTTTTTTGTTTAGTCACAGGGTTCACAAATATGAAGTCTTTTCCTGGTAAAATAAAAGCTTAGGAACTACAAATATCTGAAGTGGTGCTTGACTAAATTTTACTACGGGTAAAAATATATGTAAATAATTTAGGAATCTAAACAAAGAGTCTCAGAAGGGCTTGAGACACCTACTGCTGCATTTTCAAAGTTGGGGCCTAGAAGTATTACAAAGCTAGTAGCTGTCTTTAAGTATTAATTGTAACTAAAATCCTTGACTGCAGTAATCCATCTTCCTGGCTTCCCATATATATGCCTGGATTTGCTAGGCAACCACTAACAAACTCTACCAGGTGCACAAGGGTGTAACTCCATGCTCCTATGGTCAAAGTCATCTCATCTTGGTAGCTATGTGGGAAAGGGAGAGTTATACAAGCTGTGTTCACCCAGCCTGACAGTTCATGTGTGTTATTCACAACTACAAGGGTCTGTGAATTGTGGCAGTGGGAATAGGTAGACACTCACTTCTTCTGACTCCACTGCAGAGGAGATAATCTGCATTACAGGAGGCCTTTGTTTCAGTACCCTCTAGTTCCTGAAACAGTTCAGGACAGCTACATTCATTAGTGAGTAGATTTCCATGGGAGTGAGGTGTGTACACTGAAGCTGGTGATTATTCTCTTTGAAAAGATCAGTTTGGTGTAACCTGGACAATTTTTACCATAAGCTTTTCTTCATCTCCTGGCATAGGTACAATTGCTCATCTGTCACCATTTTCCTCAGTGAGGGCCATCTCTCTGAGGAAGAGAACAACCACACAAAGGTAAAAAAGGAAGAAAAGTAAAGCAGAATGATTAAAATACCATTGTATTGACCCAGTGATTTCAACAGGGTGGGTCCACCTGCACAGAGATGTTTGCAGCACTAGAGCCAAAAATGTGACAAAACCAAGTTTTCCTTGCTTTCAAGTCTGCAGTTGATTATAGAAACAAAAATGGTACCAGAAAGCTGGAAGCAAATTTTAAGGGCCATAATCAAAACCAAAAGATGAACTGAGAAATATTTTAACCTGCTAGAATTTGTGTGCAAAGGTTCTGTTTCCTCTGCATGATGAAATAATATTTTTCCCACTTAGCAGAGGATATTGCAAATATTGGTGTAAGTGCAATCAGAAGATTAAGCAAAAGGCAGCCTTGGACATCAGCCTGGTCAGTCAGGTAGTGAAGTAATTGTTTATAATACTTTGTTTTTATAGGTAAGATCATAATTACAGACAGCTCTTCAAACTTCTTACTTTACATTTAACTTATTGATTTGCACTCTTTTTTTTTTACTTTTCCTCTAAAATGTAAACTAGTTTTTCTCTTGCTTTCTGTTTTTGTTTTTGTATTTGTTTTTGTTTAGAATCCTTTAATTAAGCAAGAATGCTGTGGCTTGCTATTTCAAGTTATTTAAAGACCGTCAAAGGCAGAAAGATTTTTTTTAAAAATCAGGTTTGCATTGGTTTAAAGGAGAAAGAGTATCTAATTTTGAAAATCCTTCAAGGTGTGCATTTATATTCTTAGATAAAAGCTTTGACATATTGACCTTTAGTTTGCAAATTTAGTTCTTAATCTCAAGTTAATAGAAGAACCTATTTAGTCCAGCTTCTGGCGATTTTTCCAGTAAGGAAGAACCCAGCTGATAAACGTTATGACTTTTTTATTCTCTCCCTATGCTGAAGCACCATATAAACAAATTGGTATATTGAAAATTTTAGTCTGATATACTTTTGAAATAATGGTTAGAATAAAATTTTCAAATCAAGATTTCCATATCCTAAGATTAAAAAAGATCTGGGAGACTACAACTACAAAGGCTACTTTTGGAAAACATCACTTTTATTTTGAACTGTCTGGCATTAAATGAATTACTTATTTAGTAATCCTAATTGTTTTTTTTCATTGCAAGATACGACAGTAGAACTACTTCATGAAATTTCAATGTAAAGTAATGACAGGCACTAGATCAATGTAACCAGAAAAGGACTGAAACAACCAATTTGTAGTTATTATGGCCTGTCTGATATATTTTAATGTTTTTAGATGATTGGTATAATAATTTAAAGGTATTTAATTTAGTTTTACAACAAAATGTCACTCTTCTGGGTGCTCTTTAAAGAATGAAAAGATTTTTAATATGAGCTTGGCATATTCATTATTCTTAGTTTTCATCTTCTAATACATCAATACAATCTCTAATTGTCATGTAAATGTTTTTCCTTTTAATATTCTCAAATTAATGATTTCAATTCTGATTTCATCTTTGGGTGCCCTGCCCTGAAAAAGTAATTGATGCTAAGTCTGTATAAATGAAAACATCTCTTTTGGCTCCATTAATGTCTTGAATTAAATAAAGTAAAACACGTTCTGTGTTGGTTTAAAGTCTGCATAATGAAGCCACTTCCATGGGGATTTTTCAGGTTGTAATTCGGTATAGAATCTAGCCTGACTTTTTCTAATAAGATGCATAAGATAAAAGTTGGTTTATCAGAGCCACAATTCAAAATTCTATCTAACCTATAGATGAAGATTTGCTCATATCAGCAAATATCTAGTTTTAAAATATGTCTTTATTTCAATGAATGGGCTGAAGTTCACTGTACAGAATAATTTTAAATTAGTTGGGTTTTTTTTTGTTACATAGAACTTCTAATGGGCATTTTTGCTCACCCTGGTATTATGTAATCACATAACTATAATATGTATGTACTTCTGAATATTTGGATGCAGTTTGCTATTTTCAAGATTGTGGGGTTTTGGTGTTGTTTGTTGGGCTTTTTTAATCCAGTGACAAACTGAAAAATCTTTTAAACTTCTTTGATTTTTTAGGCTGAGTGTGAAAAGCACCCACACTGTAACTGGATATACTGCATCTGTAAGTCTGAAAATATCTTATTTTCCTATATTGTCCAGTTTTTGTATATAATTCATTTATTACCAGCTTCTGCTTTTTTTCCAGATTTCACCTGATTCAATTACCTGAATCTTTTACTTCCTAAGTTTACAGTATGTAAGTATCACCGTATTCCAAACAATTTGCATCCCTAAAGTGACGGGTAACGCTCAGCAACTGGATCTTTTAGCACAGCTAAATTTGCTCATCCACATATACTTTGCATGTCTTCTTCAGTAATACAGCCACCCATAAAATAGGTACTTATATTGCATGTACCTCTTAAAATAAAGTATTCCTAGAATAGATCTTCCTGAAAAACATTTCTAGGAATTATCTTGAACTGTCAGAGTTTTCATCAACTGCAGATTTTCAGAGACATCACAAGAGTAAGAATTTGAGGTAAACAGGGATGCAGCATTTGCTGACTGGTGACCATTTGTCATGTTTCGGATAGAATGAAAATGTTCCTTGGTTTGTTTATTCCCTGTTGTTGTAGGAGCTGATTGGGAACAGGACACACTGGCACAGAGAGACACAAAGTGAAGAGAGCTGGTGAGTGTGAATGCAGATTCACTTTTTGAACCTCCAGGCCCTGCATGCAGTGCAGAGGTGAGCACTCTGCCCACCCTCTTCCACGCAAGAGACGACAAGTGTCCAGGCAGAGTTTGGGCTAAAGGTCCCAAGGCCTGCCTCAGGTCATACAAGTAACATGGGAAGCCTCTGAGCCTATAGCTGGGGGACTGTCCAAATGTTCAGAAAGTGCTAATTACAATATTAGAAAAATTCTCTGGGCTTGTGAAAATTGTGGGTGTGACCTGATTACACCTGCCAACTGTAAGGGACCTGAGACACATGGGCAACCACAGTGGAAATTAGACTTGAACCATCAAGTCCATTCCCTTGCAGCTATACTTGCATGTCTGCGAGACATTTGGTGCAGAGAAGTCATCAAGATCACCCACTTCCATACCTGTACTGTACCCAGCCTCTTTCAAAATCCTGTGCCATCCTGCAGAGAGTTATGTATTTACCAGAATTTGTTCTTGATTTGTAGGATCCCTCTGTCTATGGTCCCTCAGACCACCCTTCTCCTTCACCCAGCACTTAAAGGGCCTCCAGGGAAAGATGTATTTATGTCTAGCCTCTGTTGAGCAAAGCCTCCAGTTGGGGTCCTATAATTGGTCCAACAGGGAAGACTTGTAGATCTTGGAGCAGAGTTGGTTGTGACCTTTTCTGCTTGTTCTGAACTTCTGACATGTTTGAGGCTGTGGCTCCACGGTGCATCTGTGTCAAAGAAAAAGATTTTGTCACAGCATCTGCTTTGCAGCCATTTAACTGAACTATTCCAGGGGCACAGGAATATTAGCCAGTTCTCTGTTTCTCAGCGTGGAAACTGTAGGTAGCTGAACCATATGATTCAAAAGCAAACATGCTGTTCACCATTTCATATGGTGAAAACTCTGCAGTAAATGAACTGAAAGGAACATGAAAAGACATACTAGAAGGAAAATGTTTGCAAAGCTACTGTTTCTTGGCATAATACGGGTAAAAGAGCTGCTTTACTGTCACTGGCTTGTACAAAAAGGTGAAGAGGTCTTCTGGTACATCCACCCCATCTTTGTGCATTTTTCTTTTCTCCACAGAGCTTTTCCTAGAGACAGATGTGATAAGCCTGAAGAATAGAGCAGGTCCCCTTACTGTGTTATGTACACATGTGGGCTGAGGCAAGCAATAATGTGAATTCCTTAGTGTACACTGATTTCTCCTCTTCAGCAGAGCCGAAAGAAGTACAGCAACTCAGCATTCAACTTCACCTATAACGTAACAAAATAACACCTTCAAATGTAAACAGTATAATGCATGAGAGAATATTAAGTTTGTCAGTCACAGCACCTGTGCTTGACACTAAAAAACAGTATCAAGGTATTATATTCAAGATGGACAATACTGGCAAAGCTAAGGCTCTGTTCTCAAAGGATTTGAAAACTGAAATCCATTTCCTTTAGTAGTCAACATGGAGAGAGGGGCTGTTATACCAACAGGTTAGACCAACAGATTATACCAACTTTTATTTCCACACTGATAAACTTTCAGGGCTTTGTATGCCCTCCCCCACCAAAAACTTCTGTTGAGACCATAAGCACCTAAACTTGACAAAATGGTTCCAAATGGGAGATGAGCATATTGCTCTGGAGCAGTTTATAGATACTCTACTAGAGAGACAATCTACTAGAGAGAAGTTCTGTCATATTTTTTGCTCTTTTTGTCTTTTTAATTTTTTTTTTGTTTGCTAAAGTACTTTGCACTATGGAGAATAATGATGAAGTACAAAACTAATTATTAATGAACCGAGTTAGCTGATTATCCAAAATGGACTGCAGCAGGTTCAAGTGCATGGGCTGAAGAAAAGCCATGCACAGTGTTTATGCCAATAAACAGTGACTATGCATTGCATAAGATAATTAAAATTACTATAAAAATAATAAATCAACATGTCTGCATGTTATAATTTCCTGAAAAGCAGCCGCTTTTTTTACCTACTTTGATTATATCAATGAAGATTGAAAAATGTTAGAGGACAGTAAAATTTTACACCAGAAAGTTCATAATATTCTACACCATTTGGACCATTTTCACCAAGTGAGACTAAACGGATTTTCCTTAATTTTAAATTACTTAATATTACTCTTATTTAAAACGGTATATTACAACTGCAACATATATTATAACTGCATTTTTCCAAGGTTTTTCTAGAGACCAAGGTAAGTTTAACCAGCAAAGTCTTCAAAATATAACATGACTCAATCTGATGAAATGATCCAGTAAACCTGACTCAGTGGGAGCTGTCTTGGTAGATCAGACAAAGTCAGTAAATAGGGGATAAGGACAGAATTGATTTACAGTAAAAAAGCAGTTTTCTGATATTTACATGTGTATCTGACTGGTTCTTAATTTCATTTCACATATTGCACCAATGAACTACCCTCTGGATATTTCCTTCATAGTCCAAAGACTAGAAAAGTAGTATATATACCTGAAGGCTTAAGCTTCATACTCAGCTTTTACACAACAAAAATTGGGTGAGAATGTCTCCCTGAATGGGAAGCACATAAAATAAAAAAACTAGGAGAAATAAATTGGTATAGAAGAATAAATCAAAAATTTATTCAGTGATCCAACCATCAAAGCATCTAAACCCACAGAAATTCTAGTGGTGCTTGTTTATCTGCCTCTTTATCTAATGTATACAGAAAATCTTCAATTTGCTTATATGGCACGTATTATATGTTCGAAGAAAGAGGCCTGTAAAGTATTTTAGAAATGACTGGATTTATGTTTCACCAAGACTTAGTTAAAAAGTTAGCTCCCAAAAGGGTTTTAGATTCCAGAAACATTAAGAAAACGAAAAAATTTTTGAAAAACATTCAAAATGTTATTCTGAGAGTCTGGATAAATAAAAAATGTATGGCAGATGTCTTTGCAAACTTTCCAAAACAATGTGCTGTCAACTCAAGGTAAATGATTATAATATTTTCTCCAATTTTTAGTAGTGGGAAAACCAAAATATGTCCCATAATGAGAAACAAGCTTACTTTGTTTATGATATTCTCCTTTAGCTCTGGTTTATCTTTAGGACAGCTAGGGTTTGCTTTATTTAGAATTTAAGATTTATAAGCAGTTAGTGAAATATGCTTACAAAATTATTATTGGTCAAGTATTTCTATTGCACATTCATTTCAAAATTATACTTATTTAAAAGATCTTGTTTTTCTCTTATCCTACTGTGAAATGAAAGCAAATGTCAGAACCTTAAAATATTTCACTATGTTGATTTTTCTTCATTATATTGTTTCTAATTGCTTAATGAAAGTATGTGGAATTACACTAACAGGATGCTTTAAAGGCTCAGACCCAAAACGTTCCTAAGATTTGCTCTACTTTGCTATGCCATAGTATAACAATAACCTCGTTAGTATCACAGAAGATAAGTGTCCTCTGCCTGATTAGGAGCTGAGGAGCTGAATATGCACTAGTAGTTAATCATGGCTATAAGTCCTCCAGACTGAAATGTTTGCACCTATTTGTAATTATTTACTAATAGGCTGCCTTTTTTTTTTTTTAATGTAATGGACACCTACTTATTACATTATTTTTCAGAGATGAAATTTACTACTGTGGAAAATAAACATGGACAGCTAATTTTTCCCTTATTGTCCTGGTCATCCACTACAATAATTCCCATGAAGTAGTTTCTGTTAGTTTTTCTTTCTTTTCTTTCTTTCTTTCTTTCTTTCTTTCTTTCTTTCTTTCTTTCTTTCTTTCTTTCTTTCTTTCTTTCTTTCTTTCTTTCTTTCTTTCTTTCTTTCTTTCTTTCTTTCTTTCTTTCTTTCTTTCTTTCTTTCTTTCTTTCTTTCTTTCTTTCTTTCTTTCTTTCTTTCTTTCTTTCTTTCTTTCTTTCTTTCTTTCTTTCTTTCTTTCTTTCTTTCTTTCTTTCTTTCTTTCTTTCTTTCTTTCTTTCTTTCTTTCTTTCTTTCTTTCTTTCTTTCTTTCTTTCTTTCTTTCTTTCTTTCTTTCTTTCTTTCTTTCTTTCTTTCTTTCTTTCTTTCTTTCTTTCTTTCTTTCTTTCTTTCTTTCTTTCTTTCTTTCTTTCTTTCTTTCTTTCTTTCTTTCTTTCTTTCTTTCTTTCTTTCTTTCTTTCTTTCTTTCTTTCTTTCTTTCTTTCTTTCTTTCTTTCTTTCTTTCTTTCTTTCTTTCTTTCTTTCTTTCTTTCTTTCTTTCTTTCTTTCTTTCTTTCTTTCTTTCTTTCTTTCTTTCTTTCTTTCTTTCTTTCTTTCTTTCTTTCTTTCTTTCTTTCTTTCTTTCTTTCTTTCTTTCTTTCTTTCTTTCTTTCTTTCTTTCTTTCTTTCTTTCTTTCTTTCTTTCTTTCTTTCTTTCTTTCTTTCTTTCTTTCTTTCTTCCTTTCAGATGTCATTCCTCAGGTCCATGATCTTGTTTGCAGGAGAAACTGCAGAAGTAAAATCTGAAGTATTTCTTCAGGGAAAGGTAACTATGAGTTGTTTTGACCGAAGTATACAAAATTCAGAAGGAAATAAGAAGGCAGATGTGAGGTTTTGCCAAATGTACAAGAACTCGGGGGCATGGTTTAAAGTAGAGTAGGTCAAGCCTGCAAGGAACTCAGGAGGAATTTCTTTGGAGATCATAGAAAAGGCACCAGTCAGCAATAAAAGTAACTACAACAGAAGAAGGTCAAAAAGCTTTTAAGATATAGAGGAAATGTTGAACAAAAATCCTATGCTAAAACACAGGAAGGACTGATCCATCTGCCACCTGCATGCTGTGGTCCTGACCTAAGTTCTTTTACAATACACAGAAATGCCTGAAATGTTTTTGTAGCACATAACTTCTTTTTTCTCCCTCATTTCTGGGGTATGTGGTAAACCAAAACATATTTATTCATGTGGAATATTTATGAGTATTTTTGCTCATTTATATCAGCTTGCATACAGTCCTCAGTATTATTTGTTATTTCTAAGTGAGCTACAACATGCAAAATGCTTTGCAATGTAAAAAATGTCCTGTATTCATTTTCAGGGAGGCTGTGAAAGAAGGCTGTAATGCAGGAAGGCAACACATGAATACATTGCAGAAAGGAGAAAAGAAATATGAGCACAGCATATCTTTACATAGGGGAAAATATTGTTGGCAAATTTGATTAGGGAAGTGTAGCTAAAGAAGGTGAAAGCAGATTAAACCACAAAAAATCTTCTCCTGGATAATTTCTCTTGGAATATGCATTAGTCCAAGTTTTGTCATGCGTCATTTTAACCTTTTTAAAATGGACTATTTATAAAATCTTTCTGACTTCTAATTCACAGCACATTATCAAAAAAACTCTGTCGCTTCCATGAAGCTTCTAAGAGAGACTGAACCTTATAAAACTTGGAAAAATCATGCCACGGAAATTATTTGGATAGAGAGGATAGTGAGGGAGTAGAAGGAATGTTGTTGCTAAGTTCCTGAAATGGAAGTTAATAATCCTAATAAGAGCAATGCTTTGTGCTCCTCCTATGAGTATGTTCTGGCAGAGGAGAAAAAAATTTGGATTCAAAGACAATGGCAAGAGAAGAGAAGAGGCAAGAAATAGTGTGGGTCTAAATCAGCATGGGATGAATCAAAAGACAGCTCATTTAAGCGTCTGGCTCTCTGAGCTCTGCCAGTGACTTACAGAAGGAAACAGCCTTAACTTTATTTACAATGCCAAAAGGATATATGCAGAAATTTATGGGAAAAAAATGAATGGGTCCCTTCCTCCAGCTTCAAGCCTTCTCAGTTAGAAAGCTGGAGGGATTCACACCATCCCACTTGAGGCACATCATAGTTTAGCCAGCTACATTAAGCAGTCTCCCTGAGCTCCCTCAGTAGTCATGGGAGACACGTAGTTTTCTGCAAAACCAAGGCAAAGTCTTTAAGTCCAGTGCCCAGTTAACAGGAGTCTCAGGAACCAGTTGTCAAACTTTGCCACAGCTGCTGGTGGTAATATTTCTCCACTGAATTGAAATGAAGCAGATTTTATGTGACTGGATATGGAAACAGGCATTTTTGAAGCTGAAATCACAGATCTTCACTACTAGGATCAAAGAGTCAAACTAATGAGCTGATTATGGCAACATAAAGGGAATCTGCTAGGCGTAGTGACAAATCACACCACCAACACCTCAGAAGCTAGCAAAAACTAAAGGGTTTAGAATTCTAAGGCACACTAAGCTATAGAAACTATTAATCATGTAAAGAAATTAATAGGAAGACTGAATTGGATGCACTGAGGTGAGGCACAGTTACACACCAAAAATGCACTAACACCACAACAATTGTGCCACTAGATCTTTCTCTTAGGGAGGTAAGCTTTAGAAATTACTTCAGGATGGAATGCCACAAGAAGTATGATCTGAAAAATAAAGGTCTAGTAGCAGGTTACCTGCCAAATTGTTCAAACTGCAGACTAGGTGCCTAATGCAAGACAACCATAAATTCTATTAGTTTCATAATAGATGCCTGTCTTTTACCTGAGGGATCTAAATTAGCTGAAGCTGTGACATCCAATCTTAGTCTACTTCCCAGTAAACTGAATTCATCTCAGCCTCCAATTTTGTTTTCAAGGGATAGATTAGGCCTTTGATTTGTGCCATGCTCGTAAAATCTTTTACAGAATATAATAAAACAGGCCCAGCAGAAGCTCAGAACCAATATATTAAAAGCTATAGAGTCTGAATTCTAGTTTTGCTTTTCAATGGAGTGTTCATGGAGACCTGTGCCAGCAAAATTCCAATGCATGTGCCACATGCCACACTTACTCATAATCTGCTTTGAAAGAAGAGAGGATGATACATATCCATTCTATTTTCAAGTGATCAAAACCTTGTGCCTGTGCCTTTGATCCATTTTGGATCTGTATGTCCTGCCACTGCACAGGAGACAGCATGTATCTCCCCAGTAATAGCATGACAACGAACTTGCTCCCAAGAAAAACATTAAGCTGGAAAGGAATACAAAAGAACCTTTAACATTTAAGATTGGAGTTGCAAAGAAATACTTCATAACCACAGACATGCTTGTTTAACGTAAGGGGGAAACAATTTCTTGCACTGTGTGCCTGAAGATGGTAATAGAGGAGCACAAATTGCTGCCACCTCCCCTTGCCTGTAGTAACCACACTGTGCATTGCTCTGAGCATGACTACAGTAGGGGAGATGGTGTTCTTTCCTTTCCTAGCATGGACTCCTGCATGAGGACACCTGTCTCAGGGAGCACGGGACTTATTAATACCCGAGTAGAATCAGCACCAGTAGCCTGCACAAGATCAGCAACAGGCTGGGCATAGACTGGCAAAAATTGGTTAGTGCAGCACACAGTATCTGGCTTTCACTTGGGTAATATATCAAATTTCACAGGTCAATTTTTCTTTCTCTCTCTCTTTTATTTTTTTTTTCCAAACAGCAATGGTCCTTTTTCCAAACACATTTATGACCCATGAGTGTGCTCCTTACAGCTCCCTTCCCTTTGCACCTCTCAGCATGCTACACAGGAACAGGCGTTCATGACAGAAGCCTGTCTGCCCTATTTGGAAGGACTGGCAGAAACTCCACCATCACCACAGGCAATCTATTCCTGCAACACTCAAAAATATGTTAATACTGGAGTTTAGAAACTGCACACTGTTCTGTAACCCTGATAAATCCTGAAGGGTTGTGTGAGATGTCTTTATAAGCTATCCTTCCGTTCATTAACATTACAGTGTTTGCATTTCTCTTAACAGTTTCCTGCTGTTGACTGACCCACTGTTAATCCCTCTCTATTTCAACCCTTTCTTTGCAGAACTGCTTCCCAGTCCGTTGTTGCTTGTCCCGTATTCAGGTAATGGATTATTACAGTTTGTATGCAGAGCTTCAGACTTGTCTCTGTTGAATAGCACTGTTTTGCATATATCATCATCTAAGTCACTGGTGAGTCTAAAGAGATAAAGATGCAGTCCAAGTGTATGACATCTACTTTATTTTGTGTTACACTCCAGGCATTTTACTCATGATAAATCCATATAATTGTTAGACTTTTCTCTGTTTTCTTCGCAGATGACCATGAATAGCTTTGTTAGTTGCTCCGGTATTTTTCTATGAATTTAATTGAAACAGAAAACCCATAATTTCACATGTTGTTTTCCCAGCTTTTGAAGACTAGCACTAAATTTCCCCCTCTCTTCATCCATTCACTTTTATTTTTTTTACAGATGATTGCTAATGGCTGGTAAGTTGTGTTTCATGGCTCTTTGGAAATGACAAATGAAATTTAACAGTTCCTGATAATGTGAAAGTATTTAAGATGGTCTATCCCCATTTAAAGTTGAGAATTTTTCTCTGTTGGTGTCATTAATTGTGAAAACACTATTTGTTAGTGAAAATTAGTGCAGAAAGTATTAAATGTTATGGTCCCCATTATCTAATTCTCACTGATAAATTTTACCCTCTGAAAGGCAGCAGGCCTTTCTTTTCCTAGTATAAATGCCCTTCTGATTTTCTGTTTTACGTGACGGATCTTACTTATTCCATACTATTTGTTTCTTGCCTTTTTTCTATTTATTTGAATTACATATTTATTTTGGTCCTCGTACTCTGCAGATGAAGTCGCCAGGTATCAAAAGTTCCGTTTACTCCTTCAAGCTGCAGTAGTGAATCCTAAAGCCTCTGAGCTGTGCAGGTATTTTTGTGTGTCACCAAGGCTAGAGGTTCCCCTGTCACCATCACAGCATAATAAGTGTGATCTAATAGCTTTCCTCCTGATCCTAATTTTAACACATGGCTTTCCCATTAATCTCTAACCTTTGGTGGCTGTGTTGTTGTTACCATGCTGTGGAATGGAAACTCTTACTTCATTCTGGTTTTAGAGAACACAATAATTTTATATTTTAAACCACTGGAAGTATAGGAAACACAACTGGAATATGCAGCATATCTAGGATGAGCCAATTTTAACAAACTTTTGAAATGTCTCTGTTACACTTCTTTAACATAATTCAAAACACAGACACCTCCCCATATAGGGACACACTGTCTCAAAGTGACACTGGCATTTAGGCACAGAAATAATTCTGGAGATCTGGACTCTGGATATTTTGCAAGTCAGTGGACACAGTACACTAAAATATTGATACAATATCCTTTACTTTTTTGCAGTAGCACACACACACCAAACCTCACACTACCAGCAATGTTTTTTGGCAAACTGTACTATTAATGCAAATTAAATTAGGCTGCATGACATTAAGCCACTTGGGATTTCTCCAGGGCAACAATTTAGCAACACGTGCTTTCAATCTCTGTATGTTCTGTTCCCTTGGAAACCAAAAAAACCCCCAAACCAAAACCCAATAAATTAAACATGAGCTGCAGCTTGTGTGTGTGTGTGTGCAGAAGTCAGGGTTAATTTTCTTTTGGAAAATCATGGGCTTGACTTAATTTCAAATATTATGCTCGTATTTTTCTGAATGACACCAAGGAGAATCAGGAGTGTGCAGACAATTCCCTGTCCGCCACTGAGGCCTTCAGGTATTGTTGCTCCTTGTTTGTCTCTTCCTTCTTCCTGCTGCCCTGTATGCCTTTTCCTTACTCCTCCAAGTACAAAAGTCTCTGGTCCACGTTTCTTTCCCCCCACACCTGTGGATATTTCTGCTCAGAAGACAAATATATTGAGACCTCAGTCTCAAGGGAAGCTAGGTCTTATACAGCAGAGATTTGAGGTCTCTGGCCACACAGCTGTGGCAAGCCTAGACTCCTGTGAAAATAGGCAACTGGATCCAGATGGGGTCCAGATGTGTTAGTGTGCTGAGGCATCCAAGGTAGGAATCCACTGGACGAGATTAGTCCAGGCTGGCTCATGTCAGCCTGTGCAGATGTCTCCAATACCTCCAGTTCTGAGGTCAGTGACAGAAGACATCTCCACATTTGTCAGTGTAGTGGCACTCCAGCATGTAAATGATGCCAAACTGGGTCATGCTAGTCCCAAACTGTGATTCCTCATCCATCCATTCAGATGGAAGCTCAACTTTCTTGGTGCCTCACTTTGTGGACTTATATGTCCATTCCCGGATCATGTCCCTGGCTGTCTTGAACAGGCTTTTCAATCACAGATATCTCAACCCTACTACCATGTAAGAATCAAAACCACCTAGGAAATGCAACAGTCTCCCTAGAGGCTCAATTGATTAGTTGTTATTAGAATGTAAAAGGGAAAAAAAAAAAGAGAAGCACTAAAAGACACTTTTTTCCCCCATAAAACTTGAGTATAATTGGAAGAAAGATGGGGACAGGAGAAAAGAGGCTGCTATCTGCAAACTGTGAAAGTTTATGTTTGGAGCTGGGACAGGGGACTGGCAGCAGCAAGGAGATTTATGGTATGGCAGTACTGATGTGGTTGTGTACATCTCTGAGGTAAACACAAGGAAAAACAAGCTAATCAAAAAAGGAAAATATCCTGGAGCAAGGGAAGAAATTAAGGAGAAAGAATTGTGAAAGCCTGTGATTTTCTCATTATTCTTGTTATTTTTATGTCTTTTTTTTTTATTGCCCTTCAGTTCTTCTGCAAGTTTTCAGTGAAATGCAAGATTTAAATAGTTGCAAATAAATGGAACTCTGTTCCTGTTCTCCCTGCAAAACAACTCAAAATCTGAAAGACCATATAAACACAATCCTAATTTAGATGTTTTTGAAGTGCCATGTTTTTTAAACTAATTTTATTACATGGATGGAGATGGTGGGCTGGCACACGAACTCTGACTCCTTTATTCATAAAAACTAGTGCCTCACAAATGGCAGTGCTCATAATAATGAAAACTTGCATACACAGATACACACATGCATGCACATCTGGAAGGTCCTGAGAATGTGAAGCAGGGATAACAAAGGGGGATGAGAACAGAAGAAATGAAGGGTATTCTCTTAACAGGCATTTACAGAAAGCTTGTTTAATCTCATGCTTACTTCTAAATTAGGGGTGATTTGGCTGTCTCACGCAATGTAACCTCCAAAAATGTTTCCAGAATGTAGATGGTGAAGGCGAAACACAATCACGGGTACCGCCCCTCAACATTTCTCTGTTTAGGCTATTTTCTTTTGAAAAACCTGTTAGGTAATTTGTAACCTTTTGTGAGTGTTATCTTTGAAGGCGTCTTTATTTCACATTTTGTTTTAGTAGTTAAGAGCACTGTAGCACTTTTTAAGTCTCTATTACTTTATTTTACTTTTAGGAACATATTCTTATTAATCAAAATCATCTGTTTGGCTTACAGTCTGTTTTCTTTGCAGAAGTGTTTTTGGAAGCTTAACAGTGTAATTCCAGAGATGATATCGGCCCCAACACTTCAGAATCTGGGCCTACAGAGGTACTTTATATAGCTCTTTGGGAGGAAGAAGTTACACTGCCAAAACAAAGTTCTTTGCCAGAATTAGACCCTAATTCTGTAAACTGCCTCCATTATCTAAGGTTCTGCCTGACTAAGCATGTGCACACTAACACGAATATTAAACACTTGAATTCTTTACACGTTGAGGCCCACAGAAGACCATGCTAGCTCAGGACTCAGGGAGAGAAGGACTCTGAATCTATGCACCAAGTATGGCAGGTGATGATGCGGCAGTAGACTGCTGCTCAGAGACCACACCCCACAGGCCATGTAGCTCCACCTCATATGGGTTCCTTCATTCCCAGACGAAGAGGCAATGAAAAGGAGCTGGCTGGACAGACAGAAGAGCCTTGTTAAAGTGTTGTGGTAGCCAAGAAATGGGCTAGTGTAAGTTGCAAAGTTAGGTAAAGTTCATTTTACCCCAGAGAGTTGGAGATGTTCAGTCTGGAGGAAAGGAGGCTCAGGGAAGAAGACCTTATCACTCTCTACAACTGCCTCACAGGAGGGTGTAGCCAGGTGGGGGTCAGCCCCTTCTCCCAGGTAACAAGGCAAAGGACAAGAGAAAACAGCTACGAGTTGCACCACGAGAGGTTTAGATTGGATATTATGAAAAATGTTTTTACTGAAAGCATTGTCTGGCACCGGAAGAGGTTCCCCAGGGAAGTGGTGGACTCACCATTCCTGGAACTATATAGTAGATATTTAGATATGGCACTTGGGGACATGGTTTAGTGGTGGACTTGGCAGTGCTGGGTTTTTGCTTCTCTTAGAAGTCTTCCCCAACACAAATGATTCTGTGATTCCATGAAATACAAAGCCTTTGACGCCACAAATCTCAGTGCATAAGTTCTACCATCACTCTGCCCTCCCTGCTTTAAGAAGTGAGTCGAGGCACTGGTTTCTGCTGGTACTTTAACACTATTTTTTGACTTTGTGCTGAGAAATAAGACATCTACGTCCAAGGATAAGTCTAGACATGCTTGCAGTAATAAGAAAGACCAGGCTTGCAGCTATACTTCCCTCTGCTTGAATGGGAAAATTGGGAGCTCAGACACTCAAAAAGTAAACTGAAGGAAATCAAGCTTTTCAAAAGCATTTTCGGGATTGAATTTTTAAAGGTTTTCTGAAAAAAAAGAAGATATGTCTTGGAGGACAAAGGTAGATTTTGTTAAAGAATGGAAAGTAAAACTAGAGTAGAAGTAAAGCAATAGCAGAAGAATATGTATTTTTTAGGTTAAAGCCCTAAACCAAACTGTTAATTTGAAATGGAGGTATTTTAGTGTGAAAGAGAAATATAAGAGCAATAAATGCTATAAATATTCTACCATGTACACCATGCTGTCAAATAAAAAACAGAAAAATGAAGGACATTGTCTGGTTCCAACTGCTGACTCCACTTCTTTTGGAATCAAACAAAAATATAATTCGTTGATATATAACAGGCCATGTGTGACAGCAGCATGATTTTAAAGTGACTTACTTTTATAAAAGAAACATGGGAATGAAAAAAGCAAATCAGACTCAGTGTTTAATTTAACATTTAAGATGAAAAAAATTGGAAAAATTAATGAGGGAAAGTGCAAAATGCTGGACAAAAAGAAAAGTATAGTAAAGGCTTAAGGAAGTCTATCAGAGAGCAAAACATTGCAGATGTCATTCTAGTAAAGGCTCTAAATTTAGGGGAAATGAGGTATATTTTCCAACAGGAAAATCTGATTTGTTGAAACATTCCCATTCTGGACTGCTATGAAAGTATTTTCTTTTTGATGAAAGGAAGTTTCTGTCTCATATACTTATGGAGAACTATAAAACAATGTATTGTGAGTGACTCCAACATCTCAAAATTTTTAAATTCTCCCTTCAGTTTTAATAGCTGAAACCTGCTTTATCTAAATGCTTTCTATTATTTAATATCTGATTAATGAAAACAGTCTTTTCAGAAACCTGAATGATGCCCAAATCTAATTCAGAATATTCTGAATGAAAATGCAGACTTTTCACTGCTACCTATAGGTTTGGACTGTACCTCAGCCCTATAAAGGCAATTTCCTGGAGCTGCACAACTGCTGCAGCAACAATGACCCCATCTTCTTTCTTCAGATAAATCTCAACCCCAAGGTAACCCATGCTGCTGGCATGGCTGTGAGAGGGGCAGGGCCATGCAGAGGAGATTACTTAGAGGACTAGGGCATTCTGTCCAAAAAGCAAACTACTGCCTCATTACCTTGGCAGAAAGGCCTCTTTCATATCACAATAATGCCTGAGTTTGCTCACCCGCTAAAACACCTTTAGCCAGCTTCTGTCCAACCCTGATGTGTCAGCTGCAGAAATGGTACTGCCTGTGTAAGTGATCAGGGATGGATTCAACTCTGATGTCTACCATGTATGTCTGCTAGGGTGGCTGGATGCATAATTTCCCATTTCAGAGAATAGCTGAGAGTTTACTCAACAGAGTAAGTGTAGGTGTCCACTCCACAGAGAGAGAAATTGCCTTCTGGACTCCACTGACTCTGTTAACTGATAACATTGCATTGCATGGGAAGCTTGGACAACTTAGCTAACCTAAATATCTGCTTAGGTGTTGATACCAATTAATTGATGAGATTTACTTTACCCAAACTCTTCTTTAAATTACATAAAATACATCATATGTAAACTTTAGAATTTGTTAGTTAGCCTCTGGTTAGCCCTAGGGCTGCCCACTGAACATCTTATACCATGGTTTTAAAAACTCTTTTAAATCTTATAATTTCTTGACAAAAATCTTATAAAATATTAATTTGAATCTTTCATCCTCATCTAAATTGTCATACAGGTACGTTCATGAACTTTATCAAAGTATACCTTTTATGGTTTTACAAATACATGTCATATCTAATACTGGAACATAAAAGATATTGCTTTGTTCATTTCAGACTATGTAGCATTAAATCTGTCTGTTTGCAAGAAAATTATGCATTATGGGCTGTGATTTTATTTACATGGTGCCTATTTTAAACTGAATGTGAAATCTTATGCAGGTTCATTGCTGTTTTTTCTGCAGTCTGTGAATTGTCTTCCATCCTGTGCATCGTTCCAAACTGAGCAGCCTCTGGGGAACAGTGCAGACTACTACTTTGTGTTGTCACCTAGTGTGCTGACAGGATGAAGAAAAGTGTTTGGCACAGCCTTTCATTGGTAACATATACTGATAGACACGAGCTTGTCTCAGTCAAGATGTTCAACATTTAAATGTGTAATTAAATATAATCAGTATCCACATTAGGGTTGACAGTTTATGCTGTTTTTATAGTAACCTTTGTACTTTTGCTCATCAATCACTTTTTGTTTTTCTAGTAATTCATAATGCAGTGGTAATGGGACAGGACATTTGACTCAAAAAATCCTTTTTTTCCTCAAATCCAAAATATGGTACTCCTATCAGAAAGTAAAAGTAGCCTTTCAAGTCTGGGGTCTTAGCTGCTCATACCTGGCAATACTGGAGGTCAATATAGGAGCTCAAGGAGAGATTACTGCACAAGTAAGGGGGGACTGCCAGTGGGAAAATAAACATTTATGGGATGCAGGTTGAATATATTTATTATTAGTTGGCTCTATTGTTGGAGTATATGTACTCAATTTGACCTTAGCTGTGGTCTTGTCTATTCTGGATATTGCACAGTTATTTTTGTGGTTTTGTCTTTAAAGCACAAAAACACCTAATGGAATAAGATAAGAGAAAATTTAAATGCAGGGAAAACCACATTTCCTCCATTGTCTTATTAAAGATAAGTATTTCCTCTTAAGGTCCAAACAGGCAGATCTATCCATGAAAAAAGAAAGATCTTGTCAATGAGACATTTTTATAAAGTTCCACTTAATTGTATTTCTATGAAAGACAGTGATGAAAAAAATAAGTACAAAACCCCAACCTGGATCAGAACAGAAAAAAGATGGCAGGCCTATCCAGGACATAAACTGAATTCAGCTCCTATCTGTATCAGAGATGATATTAAAAACTTAAACCTGAATGCAAGGTGATGTTACTCATTGAATAAGATGAGAAGGAGCAGGAATAGATGACTTCAGATATGCCATACTAAGCACTTCCAACAAGTCCTCTAACCCCAGCCCTGACTCTAGGGAAGTTTCAGTGACTGCTGAGTATTGGAGCAATAAGTAAGGCTAGGTTAGGGAATGCATATCTCCCTCCAGTATTTTTCTCAGCTGGACTTAAATACCTATTTTTTTCAGACCCTTTGTGCAATAGCTGTCATTGAATTAAGACAAAGATGCTCCAACAAACATTAATGGGCTTAGTGCCTGTGCTGAGGAAACTAGGGTTTATAGCAAACCTAAAACAGAAAAGCTGGGGTGAAATGGCTTGCCAAAGTCATACAGTATATCAGTAAAAGAGATGGAAATAGCATCTTGACTTCATACTCTCCAACAATCCACTGTCAAGAGGGTTGAGCTGCAGCAGCATTATTGGGTGAATGTATCCAACAGTGTTTCCTCTTAGATTCATGAATCTGAGCCAACCTCAATTCTGAACTCATGTTTTCACTGTTTTCACCTCAGAATCAGGATTTTAGGACTATCTGAACACAATGCCACCAGAAATAAATGATACCACATAGATTATGATTGGATTACAAAGCAACAGAGCTGGCAAAACATGAACTTGAAACTTCTCAGTATGGTGTTGGGGGAACCAGTGGTACATGTAAATCACATCAGTCTGGTCGCTGATGAATTTTTGGTGGAAGGATGGTGACATCTAGTGGTGCTGCTCTTCTCACAGCCCTTCATACTATGTCTCGAAGCATGCTGTCAGAAGTACAGCGGTGTAATTTTACAAACTTAATTCATTCTCTCTCTGAAAGCTTTAATACTTTATGCACTATCAGCTTTACATCAAAGTGTCCACCTCTGAAAGTTCCAAACAAAAGTTCCCCTTTTGTTGTTACACTGGAAAACAAAAATGGTCATGAAGGAGTGATTAAGCAATCTGCAAACAAAGCTGTATCATAAAACACTGCAAATATTACGATAACAACTTAGACTTTTCTTTCTAAACTCATCACTTTATTTCAAGAGTTACTTGCCTCAGAATGACATGATAGAGTCTGTTTCACCAGGGTCTTAGGGAGTGATCCAGGGAGTAACTTAATCATCACTTAAAAAAAAAAAGTTAAGAAAGGATGTAACAAATCACGCATTAGGTGCTTTTTGCTCTCTGGCTTGGTAATTATTATAGCCTAGAGGTCCAACAGCAACAGTTGAAATTAATAAGAAATATTAAAACAACAACTATCAAAAAGCCCTTAATAAAGTCTGATCTGCTCAGTTATTGAAAAAACTGGTAGAAATGTGTCTTAAAGAGAAATTTGAACAATGAAAGACAAAAGATACAGATATGTAGAGAAACCAAAGTATTATCTATAACAGAAAATTGAGCAATGCCAGGGTTTGTTTGTTTTGACTCGAGCTCAAATATATGAATTATTGACCTGACAGACCAGCCCATAGTTTGGACTATCTGAGGTGGCTGCTGGGCATTGGCAGAGGACATTCACAATGAGCTGTAAGGGCCTCTTGGTTTGGGAACTAAAACAGGTTCACTGACGGAGGTACACTGTCCTGTGCCAGATGCTTTACTAGAACATATGTAACCTGTTATTCTGTTGTGACAGGTATCAGTGAGATGCTCTCCAGCTCTTAGCTCTTAGCATGAAAAAAGATCGGCCTGGCTGAAAAGGAAGCTTTTGCAGGGACTGGGGGGGGNCTTGGATGAAAAGGAAGCTTGGGGGGGGGCGGGGGGGGGGGGGGGGGGGCGGAAAAGAGGGTTTATGACCTTTGGAAGACAGGGCAAACAACTCAGGAGGAGTACAAGGATGTCATGATGACATGCAAAAAGAAAATTACAAAGGTGAAACACCAGCTAGAACTCCATTTGACCACCATGGTAAAAGATAACAAAAATGTTTTAACAAATAAATCAATAACAAAAAGAAGGCCAAGGAAAGTCTCCATCGTTTTTTTTGCATGTGGAGGGAAACTTTGTCACAAAGGATGAGGAAAAGGCTGAGGTACTTAGTGCCTTTTTTTGCTTCAATCCTTAACAGAAAGAGCAGTTATCCTCAGGATACCCAGCCCCCTGAACTGGTAGACAAGGATGGGGAGCAGGATAAATCTCCCGTAATCCAAAAGGAACTAGTCAGAAACTTGCTGTCCTACCTAGACAAGTGTATTATATTGGGTGGGATCCACCTGAGAATATTTCTAGAGCTGGCCGAAGAGTTTGCTCTTTCCGTGACTTACCACCAGTCCTGATTAATCAGGGAGGTCCCAGATGACTGGAGGTTGGCAAATGTGACGCCCACCCATAAGAAGGGCAGGAAGATTTGGAGAAAAATAGGCCTGTCAGTTTGCCCCCAGTGCCAGGCAAGGTTATGTAACAGGTCATCCTGAGTGCAATTTCAGCTGGTGTGTAAATGACAATCAGGGGATCAGGCCCAGCCAGATGGGTTTATGAAAGGCAGATCCTGCTTGGCCAACTTGATCTCCCTCCATGACAGAGTGACCAACTGAGTTTATGAGGGAAAGGCTGTGAATATTGTCTGCCTGGACTTCAGTAAAACCTTTGACAGCATTTCCCACAGTTCTTTAAATTCTACCTTCATGACACCTTTCAAAAACAAACACTTTCCACCTCAGTAATACCGTAGTGTATTAATATTTATATACATTAGCTTTATTTTCCAGCACTTGTGTTCTGCATCCAGTCCTTCCCTATCATACTGAGCCAAATCTACCCATCAGTCTCCCCTTTGCATGATCTTGTGAACACTATAATTGGCTCCACAAATTTTCTCATAAAAGCGCATGTTTTTCACCAGCTGGATATTGTAACTGTGCAAATGACGAGCTCTCTTACTGCAAATGTTCAACTGTCACTTAGCTATCACAGCAGCATCTAAACAGCTCCACACCTTCCAAAATGACAGGATATTATTTCCTCCATTCAATCAATTTGTTTCTGTCAGAAACTCTTTCTGACTAATTTCACAATAAATATTTTTCGTTTAGCTCTAAGTTATCTCAAAGAGTAGAGGTTAAAATTATATGGATTTTCTGCACATACAAAACAGACCTTGGGAAAACTGTATGCAAGGGCCTGAAACAGCCCACATGGAATGTCCACTAGATAGATGTTCCCCAAAATGCATGGGAATATGTGAGGTATTCTTTTGTAACTGCAACAATAGCATGAAATACTATATAAAACTGGCTAAGAAGTCTAGTTTTCCCAAAGGATTTCTGTTTTCTTTTAGCTAATGGGCATCAAGGCAGTGAAACTAAGACCTGTCAAAGCATGTCTTCAAGATAAGCTTTTATCTATACAGCAGTATGAAGCCAGAGTGGTCTTAAATGTCATCGCCATTCTCAGCTGCCCTGCTGTAATGGCACGTACAGCCACAGCAGGCAGAAAGTGCCTGTGCACCTTTTGAATTCCCACTTGGAAGGCTCCTTGCTTTGAAACAAGGAGCTTTCGTTAAATTCATCTGAATTCTACGCTTTCACATGAGAACTGAAAGTGGACCAACTTTGAAGTTATTTCTTTTAACTTGTTTTCCTAATTAAAAGGAAAAGGCCAGAAACGTATCTTCCCCTCTCTTTCTCCCTCTCCCCCCCCTTATTTCCATAGTCCTGCAACAAAGGTGCTTTGATTTCGCTTTAAATGGGAATGAGGGCTAATGGTGGCTGGTGGTGGGTGTGTGGTATGATCTTTGATCTATAGAAGAACATGGACAACTTTAGGCCAAAAGGAATTTGTTTGAGGAACTACATTAAAATAGCAGTTGAAACATAATGCAAACTTAATTCTAATTGATGCTGTTTGGAGTGCTGTGCAGTTCTAGAAGTACTTTGATTTTGAAGGATGCATAATGGAAGACTTCATTCTGTGAAATGCATTTTATATTCCTACAAAAATATCTGGAAATCATGTAAGAAATAGGCTTTTATCCACAGATAATGATGAGTGAAGACGATAATGACTTTTCCCTACTGCATGTTTCTATGCTATGAGTTGCTTTATGTTATCATCTGGCAGCTGTTGTTGTAACGTATAATCTGTTTTAAAATAAGCTAAAGGCGTTAAGTCATAACATAATGAACATCTCATCTCAATACACTGTATCTATTGCAGTATGTGGAGTTTTACACAGGGTACACAGCCCACTGATGTTACCTAAGCTGAAAAAGGCTGTAAAGAAAACAAAACAAAACAAAAATTCTAAACATAGAAATTTCATCTGAAGCAGGCACAAAGAAGCTGACATCCTCTCCTTAGGCATTAAGTCAGTCACAGAGAGACACTGTAAGTATGGATATGACACTGTCTCTCCACTATGTGATCCCTTTGATCCCATTTGGGTTGTGTCGTCTGGTGAAGATTACTGAGGAAGTGTGTGCACTTAAGCAGCTTCTATACTTGCATGGAGGAGATACTGAGCCTGCCAGTAATTCACGTCTGTGCAATCTCATCTCTGAGTACATTTAGTGTGCACTGTCTCATTTCTAAGTTTCAGAAATAGAGTATGTATTCCATCCCTTCCTAGGGAGTAATTTCAGTAAGATGAACTGCACTACTTTCTGGACTTCAAACCGACACTCCCCAATGTCTTTCCTGTTGGAACTGAGATACAGGGTTTTTTCTAGTTTCCATTTTAGAGATTTAAGGTTGTGACACTCACTTTAGCATTTGTTCTGAACATTTTAGGCAGGGTAAGCTTCCTAATCCAGGTTCTTTTTAAGCATCCATTTAACCATTACAAAGATGCTCTGGGTTTATAGATTTAGCATCATTTGAATATTGCAGGGTATCTTAGTAAAGAAGGAAAATAGATCCTTTTTGAACTGTCAGTTTGCTTCTTCAAACTAAGAGACCTATGGCTGCATAATATACATTTATCAAAAGCTTATGACAAAGCTGGCAGCAAAGCATGTGAATACCTTTAACTAGACTGTCTATTGGGACATTTTATCAAAGCCCTTGCAGCTCCTACCTCAAGATGAATGATACTAGAATATATGCCAAGCACATAAAAAATTAAACTGTGACGAAAACATCAGTAGTTGACAGATTTTAAGCGTAGGTTAAAGTGCAGCACTGGTTCTTGACATCTCTTATCTAATGTTACAGTCGGTATCAGCCCTTGAATGAAGTAGGGAAGATAAAAACGGGTCTTTAAACATTCACTTACTTCATCACTTACATTCAGTTTCTGTATTGAACTTCTTGAAGGTTTAAAATATCCCATGCAAAAGTTGCTCACAGTATCATATGGCTGCAAGGCAGGAAATTCTGATTTGACAACATGATGAAAAAGGTTTTTAACAATGGTAAAATGTTAGTAATCCTGGTGTGGATAATACAGTCCCTTGTATGAATAAATAGGTTCAGTATGGTCACATATCCATGAGACAAATCCAAAACTGGAGGAAATGCAAGAAAGGGCTGTTAAGATGATCAGGGAAATGGAAACCTGCCTGTGTGAGAAGAGCTTGTTTAGTCTCTGTCAAAGAGGACGGAGACGTGATACGACTGGTCTCCATCAATATTTTAGAAGGCCAACATTGAAGAGAACAAAAAGCTAATTAAACTAAAGGACAATGCTGGCAAAAAGACAAGCAGGTATAAATTGGCCATGAAAACATTTAAGGATGAAATGAGAAGAATATTTCCAATCAGCACAGGAAACATGTTTTGAAAGAGGAGATGCAGCAGCAAGATGCCTAAAAATAGCACACAGCTATTTTCCTTAACAACTTGTGTAACTCTGACACGGCTGGCTGTGATCACAAGGGGAGAGATTCAGTATCTTTTCCTAGGACACATTGGGCCAGTGTCCTTTATCAGTCGAGAGGAAAACATGCTTTTGAATGCATTTGGAGACTGCAATATGTGGGATGAGGAAAACGAAGGGTGCTTGCTTCCTAAATGGTCAGTCATCTGACCTATGGCCTTGTCCCTTCACCCATCTGGTGAAGGGAGTGTCTGGATTTAAAATTAAAACATCCAAATTTTAAATACTTGATGCTAAACTTAGATGCAACTGAACACTTAAATCTGTTTTTTATAACACACCCTGTGAATCGTAAACTAAAGGATAGTCTTTGTTTAGCTATGGATTAACAGTAGTTTAATTTCTATTTTACTTCTTCTTAAAGAAGACAATGGTTTTATATTCTATATTCTTTGAAAATCTCAACCCAAACTCTGGGTTTATATCTCTGTCATTTACTCCAAAGATTCCTCAAAATTCCAAAGATTCCACCACTTCAGCAGTGATCATCAGTTCAGCAGAAAGCTAAGCAGACACTGAAGAAAGCAAGCCGATTATCTGGGATGTATGTAATGTGTCTCCTGCCCCAATCCCACTCATAATTTCCACTCCCACTGCCAGCCATGGTTCATGGAAATACAGGAGAAAACAATCTCCCACGACTACTGCAAATAAGTTTAAAAAAGTAATGACAGAAGAAAGCTTTAAGAATAAATACTGAACTTCATCTGTCCACTGAAGAGAAATACCCTCAACTTTTCCAAGTATCTCTAAGATAAACACGCAGTTACTGCGGCATTCTTGCGGTGTCGGTATGCCACTTTTAGCTCATTTCATTTCACTTCACAAACAAAGGCCGTAACAGATCGTATTTTAGCAGCCTTTAATTCCTTTATTAAAGCCAGACGCTGTAGACCGCGATGTCTCCGACAAGGAGTCATTTCAGTTTGCCCTCAGCGCTGTGGGTACCCGCTGTCCCGCACAGCCGGCCCCTCCCTGCAGCACGGCAGAGGGAGGCTGAGGCACCCAGGCTGGGACGGGCTCCTCGGGACCTGCGCCTGTGGAAAGGCCGCTCCAAGGTGTCGTCTTCCCCAAGGGAAGCAGGTAGACGCTCCGTCGAGCCTTTACAGCGAGGGACAGGATGAGCACATAGCCTTACACTGCGCCAGGGGAGGTTAAGTTTGGACACTAGGAGGAATTTCTTCACAGACAGGGTGACTAGATATTGGAGTGGGCTCCACCGGGACGTGCTGCAGTCACCATCCCTCGAGGTCTTTAAGGACAGACTGGGCGTGGCACTCGGGGCCATGGTTTATTGACATGAAAGTCTTCGGTCACAGACTGGATTCGATGATCTCAGGGGTCTTTTCCAGCCCAGTCGGTTCTGTGGCTCCCACCACCACACCAGCCTCGCCACGGGCGTACTCCGCCTGGAGCGGGGCGCGGCTCGTGCCGCCCAGCGCGGCACTTCCGCGCTGCCTCTCGCTGAGCATCTTGGGAACTGTAGTTCCTGCGCGGCAGAACCCGCGCTGCCTCTATTGCGCACGCGCAGAAGTCCCTTAGCGCCGCGCCCCGGGGGCGATCGGTGCCCTCCAGCCACGTGACTCCCAAGGCCCCGCCGCTTCCTGCCCCGGCAGCCCCCGTTGCAGGAGACGCCGCTCGCCGACCGGAAGGCGGGCTTTCACGTGGTGCCCAGAGGCCAATCACATGCCGCGGTTTCCGGGGACCGCCCCTTCGCCTTCCCGCATTTCCGCGAGATGGCGGCGCTGGGGGCCCGGCGGCTGCTGCGACCCGGCCGGCGCTGGTTCTCGGAGACGGTGCCCGGCGCCCCCTCGCCGCCCGCCAGCCCGCTCTACCCGCCCGTGGTGGCGTCCATCACGGCCAAGAGTAAAGCGGCCAAGTCGCGACGCCTGCAGCGCTTCAACCAGCGGGTGCACGCGGCGGCCACGGTGGAGGAGAAGCTGCGGCTGTACGGGAAGCTGCAGCGGCCCAAGTACATGGTGTACCCGCAGACCTTCGCCCTCAACGCCGACCGCTGGTACCGCAGTTTCACAAAAACCGTCTTAGTGCCGGGGATGCCCCCGAGAGCCGCGGCCGCGAAACCCCCGGTAGCGGCGGCGGGAACGACCCCCGAGGCCGGCAGAGCCCCGGTGCCGAGAGCGGAGGCGCCTGAGCCTGCGGAGGCACCGGAGGCCGCGAAAACCCCAGAGCCCGCGGCGGGAGCGGCGCCGTATCTGGATATGGGTGAGCTGCGCTCTCTCGCCTGCGACGCTCTCCTGCAGGAGAGCTTCTACCAGAACAAGAAGCGACCGTTCCTCTACCGCGACCAGGATCACACGCCCGGCCCCTTCCTCACGCAGCTCGTTTCCACCCTCGCCGCTTTCCTGTCCGGTCGCAACCCACTGCTGGCTGCTTCCTCCCTCGGTACGGAACGGGGCTGGCAGGGAAAGGGACGTGGGGGCCCTTGGGCGGTGGGGCCAGTCTGTGAGCCGGCACGAGTGTTGCTAGTATATCTGACCTGTTCAGGTCATCACTAGTGATTCGTCTCCATCGTTCTACATGGATTTTGGGTTTCGTGTCTTACTGCAGCTACAGAAGAATTGGAAGGTGAAGCATTTAAATGCAAAAGGTGAATCACTGTTTTTCTGTGTTCCTTGTTGTGTTTCAGATCTAAACCCTGAAGTTAACTACTACTGGCATCATGGTGAGGAAGTTGTTGCTCATGGACATCGAAAGGGTAGAGTTGATCCTGTGCGATTCCAAATAGATGATAACCCACACCTCCAGATCCGTGTACCAAAGCAGCTTCCCGAGGTGTGGATGTTTTCAACAGCAAGTTAATACTGTGCATTTTCACTTTGGTTTCTGACAGCCATTGAAACCATGCAGAGGTAGTCTGTGGAGGATGTAGTTAATCAGTATGCAGCCCATTTGAGTGTTTTTTGAGTCTTAATACCGTTACTACTATTACGTGGTAATGGCTTTGTAGATATTGAGATGGTCTTCTGAACTTTTAGTCATCTTTGTAATTGAAATTGCATGTTATTATATTTAATTAAATAGAATTTTTAACATTCTATGCTTGGAAAATGGAGGCAAGAATAAGAAATGTGCTGTGGAACATTCTCACTGGAGGAGAGTAATAGGAGTGGAGGTAAAAAAAAAAAAGAAGTAAAAGCACTTACAATCTGAACATGAGTGTTCCTGCCTGTTATTATTGCTTAACAGTTATTTTCTTGAATGCTCAAGTTCTCTGGAAGTATATTGTTTCAATATTGTAATGGTTTTTTTGCGGGTTTACGCAATGACAATTGTGTAGCCAGTGAGGGTCTCTGTTATCCAGTTTCCAGACAGAAAACTGTTGTGTTTTCTGTAGACACAGAACCTTTATTGCTGACTTAGTTGAACAATTTGCTTAGGTTAGTATTGTCAGATGCTACAAACCTTGACATTTTTGAAGAACTGTCTAGGTAATTTAAAATGTTGTGTGGTACAGAAAACCAAATTTGTAAACTTAGTCTGCAGGTTCAAGTTAGTTTATTGTCTGCTGCTAGAAATGTTTTTACTCTTTTTCTGTGGAAGCAGATTCTGGTTTTGAAGATAGTGACAACTGGCAGTTTTTTTAGCATCATTTCACATATTATTTGTATGTTGTGGAAAAATAAATCCAAGATGACTGTGCTAAAACTCAGCACAAGATGAGAAGTTCTCTTGCAAAAAAGTTAATTTCATTTAAGGTTATCTGTATGGTGTATGTAAGCAGGACTTGCACTTTCTGTTTTCTGACCAGAAGTGGTGTATTACAGTGGACCTGATGTCAGAAATGTGTCTTACATCATGGCTTTTCATTCCGCTCCTATCTTTTAAGGTTGTACCCCTGGAGTCAGATCTTGGAGATGTTCCTGTTGTTGATCACAAGCCATCCAAACTGCCATTGTTCAAAAAGCAGTACGAAAATAAGGTATTTATAGGTAAGAGTTTTTAATTGTGAAATATTAACTATTTAAAAAAAACCAAAAACAAACCCCAACAAACCAAGCAAATGAAAACCAACCCCAAAACTAATTCCGACTAAATCTTTCTTCTCCCATCAACAGAAAAAAGTTGTGCATTTTTATCTATAGCTGTACTCTATGAATATATGTAGTGTATAGATGTCTGTTGAGATTTCATGTCAGTTAGGTAATGGGGAGTAGTATTCTCTTGTACATGTGGTACTGCGTGTCCAAATTTGCTTGAAGAAGTTCAGTTGAATAGAAAATTTACACAAAACTTTGAATTTTGATACATCTCTAGGAAAATGCTCAGAGGCATTTTAGCATGTGAACTCCTGCCTTTTGGAAGTAGGCAACTCCTCACAGATCTACAGCAGAGGTTCTAACTTTAGAGTCTGACGGTAAAGATGTATGTGTTTGTTTGCATAATCAAGAGTGTTCTCTCTCTGACTGATTGTTTCATTTTGGGGAACACAGGATCAAAGGTGGCAGATCCATGCTGTTATGGGCATACCCAGTTTCATCTTCTTCCTGACAAACTGAAGCGGGAAAGGTTTATAAGAGAGCGTCTCGAGGATCAGATCGAAGTTGTTTATCGATCAAATGGAATTGCAAGTCTCTTTGCCTGGACAGCAGCACAAGCAATGTATCAAGGTGAGACAGTCAGCCTGACAAATTTTTCCTGGTTATGAATGCCTGAACTGTAAAGTTCTTTAACCTTTTTCTCCCCATCACCTTTTTCTCTTTCTTCTCTTTTTTTTCTGAGGACCATCTTTTAACTAAGTCTTTAGAGATGTAATTGAATTGAAAAGAGAGTTAGTTAAGAGTTTGTATTTGAGTACTTTGATTCAGGCGAATTAATTACAGAGAAAAATATTTTTTCATATATAACAGCAAGCCTGTGCAAAACCTCAATCTTGCTTTCACTTGCCCTTTCCACCTTAAGAGGGAAATGTGGTCGATATCAAGCAATTTGTTTTTTTTTCTTTTGGAACAACTATGTCGCTTAGCCATTGCTTCAGTAATTTCAATTCCATGAAAATACTAGGAATGAAAGAAAAATGTCAACAGCCTTACATTAGAATTTTATGCCTATGTTTGTCTAAAAAAAATCCCAGAAGACCTGGATAGTTAGACCAGATCACTCTTTTGCTTACTCTCATAAATACAATCACTGTCTAGTGTTACTGTAAGACACCTGATGGCTTGTAGTTTCACTTGAGAAGCAACGTGTGTAAGAAAATCCTTTGACTATGGTGTATATTGCCGGCTCTGCATCAAATTTTTTATGTAATGGTGTCTTAGAAAGCTTAACTTCCTTTGTGGATGTAAAATACTGAAGTCAAGTAAATCTTGTCTTCAGAGTTGGTCACAGCTGTAAACTCATGATGAGTTGTAAGGGCAGCATTATTCAAATCTATGACTTTTTTTTCTTCTGTAACAGTTTCTAGCATTGTTGCACATGATAGTAATATTCTTAAAAAATACCTGTGTGTGTACTTGTGCACATGCATAAATATGTAAGTATTTTTAACATACTATTAGTGCTCAGTGGGGTTTGTTTAAAATGTTAATACTTACTGACAGCGTTCTTGGTGTCTGGCTGATTAGTGTAGTCAGTTATGCTCATGCTTACACATGCATGCTTTTGTCATGAAACAAATGCTCACTGCCTCTTGAGAACCATGGAATAGTAAAGAGACGTCTTCCCTCAGCTCCTTTGCAGGACTTTGGATGCATTAATAACTTCACTATTTTGGAAAAGTCTCTTGGCTGGTCAGTGAGTGGTTTTTACCAGCTGGTGGTGGGGAACTCTACAAAATGCAGTTTTGCCACTGTGTCCCTGATCTTGGACATAACTTTTACTTGTGTTTGTGTTTTGGTTAGTCTGTATGAAAAATGCTTGTGTTGCTAAAGCAGACAGGACTTTTTCCCTACTAGGCAGCTGCTGCAATTCCCAGTGTTCTTCTATATTTCAGGACTAGGGTTTAGGTGCGTGTGCTGATAGAAATCTCAAGTTCTGTTGTATTTGTTTATTTTGTAGGATTCTGGAGTGAAGCAGATGTGACCCGTCCTTTTGTCTCACAGGCAGTAGTGACTGATGGAAAATATTTCGCTTTCTTTTGTTACCAGCTAAATACTTTAGCACTAACTGCAGAAACTATTAAAAACAACCCTCGAAAGAATATCTGTTGGGGTACAGACAGTAAGCCACTGTATGATGTTGTGGAAGATGGTAATGTGAAAGGCTTTAATGATGAAGTTCTGCTTCAGTTGGTTCGTTTTCTACTAAACAGACCAAAAGAGTTGTAAACCATTAAACCACATGTAAAGTATGTGCCTGAACTTCATTGTAACTCCATGAAGTGTGAGCTATATTATGCCTCGATTTTAGTCAGGTATTTGTCTAGCAAACACTATATACATATTTTATGTTATTTGGGCCTTCTTTCTTTTTTCTTTTTTAATGTATACTGTACACTGGCAAATAAATGGCTGGAATACCTTGAAGTCTTTTGTATATTTACTCTTAAAAGCCTACTGTGCTAATTCAATGTGATGTATGTTTTTTTAGCAGATCTGCAGGTCCATGTCGTACTATCACAACAAAGTATTAATTCATATGACCATCTGATAATATCACTAGGAAACAGCTGTCCTGATGAGTCTTGAAACTCAGCACCAGTGATAAATTTCTAATTTTGTGCCTGAGAGGAGTTATATGCTTATTCATTGTAAAGAGAAAGTGAGCTCAGAATAAAAAGTATTTGTTTATGAATGGTTGGCAATTTAGTTACATAGTAAGAGAAGTCTTTAGACAGGGTGGTATAAACATGATGAAACTTGCTTCCAAAGACTGTTGTGAGCATGCATACACAATTTTAAGGTGTCACCTCCAGAACCACATAGAGAACTCTGAGAACTCTCAAATGCATTTGGAGTCTACAGTTCTCCCTTTAGTGTGGGTCCTTGATTTCAGCTGTTGGTATCTTGATGTTTTTGTTGCTGATACTTGGATGTCTTACTAGTGTTTTTATATACCACAGCTCAGCCCCAGCCACAGCTAGGATGTCTGACTCATAAAATACAACATTATGCAATAATAGAGTAGTTGGGGTTGGAAGGGACCTTAAAGGTCATTTATTCCAAGCCTTCTGCAGTCAGCTGGGACATCTTCAGCTAGACCAGGTTGGTCAGACTCATGTCCATCCTGACCTTGAATGTTTCCAGGGATGGGGCATCCATCTACCACCTCTCTGGGCAACCTGTTTTACCATGCTCATTCTAAAAAAATCAGTGTCTCTAGCCGGAATCAACCCTCTTTTAGTTTAAAACATTACCCACCTTGTTACATTGAAACAGGCACTGCCAAGATACTGACTGGTATTTACCTATCAGCAGAGTGTAATTGGTTCTGAGGTAACTAAATGTGCCTAGAATTTTATGTAATTTCTTCCACTATATTTGACCTTTTTGGAATTTTCCAGTGCTCTTGCGAAGAGGCAAGTAGTTTGTTGTGAAACAGAGTACTGTCTGAATCATTGAAATACTGGCCTGCACATTCTTCAGTGTGAGCAACAGCCCACTTCCCGTTGCAAAGTGGTTTACAAAGTATTTTGGTAATGAAAGATTAAGTAGTTGTAGAGTTTTACTTAACTGGTACTTTGCTATGTTGGAAAGTGTTGCCACTTTCTCCACCATCAAGAGATAATGTAAGTAAGATGTGTACAAGCACTAGTTATTTTTTAAGAGAAGTCCTGAAGTGCTCTTTTTGTCTTAACAATGCATGACTGCTACCAGTTCTGATAACTGCTGATCCTTGGATTACATAAATGTTCCGTGTAGTAACAGAAGATAAACTGCTGGGTAAGAATGTTGATTATAGAAGATGACCTGTGACCTATCTTAGAAGGGAGTGGTTGATACTTTTTTCTAGTCTGATTAAGGGATGATACAAAATGAATGGAAGGATATGAAAAAAAGCACTTGGATATTCTGACGCTATGACAGTTTTTACTGTTTTATATGTTACGCTCTTCAGCTTGAAATTCACTTGAGTTGCATAACAGCTAGTGATTGTGAAAACTGACATGTACAATCAAAGAAACTCCTGCTCCCAGGGATAAAAACCACTAATTTGTCTGTGATTCAGCCTTTTGTCTATCCTGTAGTAGAGCAAGTTCAAAGAATTTTCCTTTGTGCAGCTTTCTTAGTGTTTGAAATATCACTGTACATGTGTCACCTGGCAGTAAAACTCAGTGCTGGGAGTGAGGGAGGAAGGCTTAGCATGAGCTGCCACTTTAGTAAATGTGAAGTACCGACGTAGCTTTCTTCAGGTTTCTGCAGCAGGGGATACTCTGGAAAAACAGTGGGTGGCACTGTTTCACCTTCTACTGGGAAAAACTAATGGGCATCGTTCTATTTTTTTGTCACTGACTGACGAAGTTGAGACATTGTAATGTATGCAGTTTTGTACAGCAATCTTTCATCTTCAAGGCCAGGTTGGATGGGACTTAGAGAAAGCTGTTCTAGTGGAATGTGTCCCTGCTTGTGTCAGGTGGGTAGGAAGTAGATGTGTATTAAGGTCCCTTCCAACCCAAACTATTTGATGATTCTGTGATCTTGTACTCATCTGTACAGGGTGCTTAATGCTGCCTTACAATGATAAAGTAAGGAAAAAAAGAGAAAAGCTCTGGTTTTGTTTGGGCTTTCTTTTTTTTTCTTTAAGTATTGTATATCTATTAAAAGCTAAAAAAATAGAAAGCTTAGAAGCTGCAGTGTTCCTGTTCTTCAGCTTTGCTTATCAGAAACCCCCCATGATTGTATTCCTCTAAGTCTCATGGGAATATTGTTCATTAGCACTTTACAGAGAGTCTGCTGCTTTAAAGAAACCAAAAGAAGGTGATTCAAAAACACAGCTTGGAAATCTCCAAGTTTGGATCCTTTCTCCTGTATTAATTTCTGCTTAGGCCAAGTGGAATGTAACACAAGGGAACATAAGGCGGAATCTAAAAATAAGATTGGGTTTTGCATAATGAGGCAAGAATTTTCTCTAGTACTGAACTATTTTGCTTAAAACTTTTATCACCTTCAAGTAGGTGACTGATCTGTGGAATTCTGCCTGCATTGTTGTTTTATATTACCAGGCTGCGAGTGGTGACTTGGAATGGAAAATTCAAGTGGAGAGGAAGAGATGGGGAGGCCAAAACTTTATTATATCTGAGGGTCATGTTGCACCAAGTTGTTGGGGTAGATAGTTCTGCGTCCTTTCAGACAGGAGAAAGAGCTTCAACATTTATAGTCTTTGCTTGGTCATGCAGAAGTCTCTCCCAATACTTCTGTACTCAGGTTTTCTGTTGTTGGAAAAGACACCTACTCCTTTTATCACAGACAGAGATGAAAGTTTCCTTCTGGAGCTCCATGAAGTAGGTTTTTCCTGAGACAAGAGCAACTCTTGGAGTCAGCTGTTGGTGAGAGAGTCTATTGACAACTTGACGTACTGGCAGTATACCTCAGTATCCATCATGATGAACATGATGAAAGTAGCTTTCCAGTATAGTATGAAATAAGGCCATCCTGTTCTGATTCTGGTAATACTGGATCATGAACTGTTGGAGGATGTTAGTAAATGGAGACCAGATATGGTTACAGGGGTTGTGCCTTCTCTAGTATACTGACAAGTTGTGTAAAGTTAACCTGTTAATACACTGTAGAATAATTTTTTTAGAACTGAGTTTCTTGGAAGATCTGGCTGTCCTACATCTAGAAATGGATTAAGAAGAGTTACAAGCTACAAGNGTGTAATATGTTACGCTCTTCAGCTTGAAATTCACTTGAGTTGCATAACAGCTAGTGATTGTGAAAACTGACATGTACAATCAAAGAAACTCCTGCTCCCAGGGATAAAAACCACTAATTTGTCTGTGATTCAGCCTTTTGTCTATCCTGTAGTAGAGCAAGTTCAAAGAATTTTCCTTTGTGCAGCTTTCTTAGTGTTTGAAATATCACTGTACATGTGTCACCTGGCAGTAAAACTCAGTGCTGGGAGTGAGGGAGGAAGGCTTAGCATGAGCTGCCACTTTAGTAAATGTGAAGTACCGACGTAGCTTTCTTCAGGTTTCTGCAGCAGGGGATACTCTGGAAAAACAGTGGGTGGCACTGTTTCACCTTCTACTGGGAAAAACTAATGGGCATCGTTCTATTTTTTTGTCACTGACTGACGAAGTTGAGACATTGTAATGTATGCAGTTTTGTACAGCAATCTTTCATCTTCAAGGCCAGGTTGGATGGGACTTAGAGAAAGCTGTTCTAGTGGAATGTGTCCCTGCTTGTGTCAGGTGGGTAGGAAGTAGATGTGTATTAAGGTCCCTTCCAACCCAAACTATTTGATGATTCTGTGATCTTGTACTCATCTGTACAGGGTGCTTAATGCTGCCTTACAATGATAAAGTAAGGAAAAAAAGAGAAAAGCTCTGGTTTTGTTTGGGCTTTCTTTTTTTTTCTTTAAGTATTGTATATCTATTAAAAGCTAAAAAAATAGAAAGCTTAGAAGCTGCAGTGTTCCTGTTCTTCAGCTTTGCTTATCAGAAACCCCCCATGATTGTATTCCTCTAAGTCTCATGGGAATATTGTTCATTAGCACTTTACAGAGAGTCTGCTGCTTTAAAGAAACCAAAAGAAGGTGATTCAAAAACACAGCTTGGAAATCTCCAAGTTTGGATCCTTTCTCCTGTATTAATTTCTGCTTAGGCCAAGTGGAATGTAACACAAGGGAACATAAGGCGGAATCTAAAAATAAGATTGGGTTTTGCATAATGAGGCAAGAATTTTCTCTAGTACTGAACTATTTTGCTTAAAACTTTTATCACCTTCAAGTAGGTGACTGATCTGTGGAATTCTGCCTGCATTGTTGTTTTATATTACCAGGCTGCGAGTGGTGACTTGGAATGGAAAATTCAAGTGGAGAGGAAGAGATGGGGAGGCCAAAACTTTATTATATCTGAGGGTCATGTTGCACCAAGTTGTTGGGGTAGATAGTTCTGCGTCCTTTCAGACAGGAGAAAGAGCTTCAACATTTATAGTCTTTGCTTGGTCATGCAGAAGTCTCTCCCAATACTTCTGTACTCAGGTTTTCTGTTGTTGGAAAAGACACCTACTCCTTTTATCACAGACAGAGATGAAAGTTTCCTTCTGGAGCTCCATGAAGTAGGTTTTTCCTGAGACAAGAGCAACTCTTGGAGTCAGCTGTTGGTGAGAGAGTCTATTGACAACTTGACGTACTGGCAGTATACCTCAGTATCCATCATGATGAACATGATGAAAGTAGCTTTCCAGTATAGTATGAAATAAGGCCATCCTGTTCTGATTCTGGTAATACTGGATCATGAACTGTTGGAGGATGTTAGTAAATGGAGACCAGATATGGTTACAGGGGTTGTGCCTTCTCTAGTATACTGACAAGTTGTGTAAAGTTAACCTGTTAATACACTGTAGAATAATTTTTTTAGAACTGAGTTTCTTGGAAGATCTGGCTGTCCTACATCTAGAAATGGATTAAGAAGAGTTACAAGCTACAAGGAGTTAGTATATGGCCACTACTGATATGTTTATTAATGCATGTTGAGGTGCAAAGGGAAGAAGCTGTGGGCCTCACTACATACTCCTGCAGGACCAGGGGTTTACAATTAAAGGCCTTACTTGCATCTAATTCAGAATGAAAGAAGCCCGTCTAAAGTCTGCCATGCTCTTCAGCCTAGTAACCAACCCATTGGTCTTGAAGCAGGAGTTTGAAGATGTAATGTTAAAAATTTTTTCCTTTGCTTTGAAGATAATCTGGGTAGGCCTCTTACCACTGGTAACAGATACTGTATGATGAGTTTATTTACAACTGTTTAGAAAAACCCTTGAAGAAGGCAAACAGGCAGAACGCTTGGCATGCTTTAGTTTAATGTGCCTGCAGGACTAGGTACCCAATAGCTTATGCTGTTGGAAAGATAAATAATACCTCTATACAGGACAGCAGCTTTATGGTGTCTGCTCAGTTGTATTTACCTATAAGTATCTGGAGTAAGTTTTATCTATCCTGGTTTCTGTGTAGTTGGAAGCATTTGTTTGTAGCTAAATATTCTATGAGTGAGCATTCATTCTTCATCTTTGATCGTTCTTGTCTTTTAATAACTATTTGAAGCTCAATTTATTGAACTAAATCTCTTGCAGAATCTTTTCTGTATTACCTTTCTCATTCCTACTAAGTTATGCTTGATTTCATTTCTTTAGAATGAAGAATTGATCTTCATGTGTCTCATTTAAAGGAAGTCTTCCTTTTCTTTCTTTCCTCTTTTTATGCTGTCAGCATTCCTTTAAACCAGTAATCAAGTCAGTACACTTTATCACTGCTCTCAAGGGACACAATATAGGATTGTTTTCACTGTTGGAAAGCGTAGCTTATAACACAAGACTGCACTGCAAATGTGCTTGCTTTTGTCAGTGAGATGTCCCAGTGCAGGTTTACATTTCAACCTCCGATTTCGGCCTGTAAAGGCTTTTTGTTTGCTTGGGTTTTTTAAAAACAGTTCCTGCACCAACATATTTCTCTAGGTAATTGGAAATGATTAGGAGTCAGAATTTTAAAACTCAATTTCTGTGATTGTCTAGCTTGGAGAAGAGAAGACTCAGGTGAAATTTTATCAATGTGTATGAGATGGAAAGAAGTGAAAAAGATTTGGTAGGCCTATTTCACTTGTTTCCAGTGAGAGGGCAAGAGGAAATGGCCAGAAACTGAAAACCAGGAAGTTCTACTTAAAAGTTTTTGTTTGGTTATTTTCTTTCTCTAATGGCAATTGAACTCTAGAACAGATTGCACTAAGAGGGATGTGGAGTTTTCACCACTGGAAATATTTAAAACCAGATGGCTCAGCTCTGGGCAGCCAGTTGTAGGTGACCCTGCGTGAGCAGGGTGAGTGGACTAGACAACACTTTTACCACTCTCTGATTCTGTGGAAATAAATTAGTGGTCACCTCGTAGATCAGACACTACAAATGTGTAGGAAAAAACCATGCGCAGAGATTTGGGTAAATAGTGGGTATTGGCCTGGACCTACTGGTCTTTGTGTGGCCATCCACATTTATGCATTTATTCAGCATAAATTTTACTTGATCCGCAGCTGCAAATTACTTCAGAAGAAGACCCTTACATTACATCTTCCTTTCTTGACAGTGCACTGACACCAAGAATACAGTTAAGGCTTTACACTGAATTTCTGTGTCTCCAAGTTTATCTCAAGGCATGTTTGTATCTGAGCTTCCTATCAATATTGTAATTCCTTACATATGAGCTTTGACAGGCCCAAGTGTCTTCCCCATTTCAGAAACCAGCATTAGGTAGTGGTGACTTGGCCCCTGTTGTCTGTATAGGAGTGTTGTTGGTTTATTCTGCATACAATCATAGATAGCAAATTCCAACTTTTCCTGAAACTCTCAGTGGTAACTGTTAGAGTAGGACACCTCTCTTTCTGAAGGTATGTAGTGTTTTACCTATGTGACTAATGATCCCCTCTAATCCAGTTACGGCTAAGAAGCTCATGTCAAATATTTTACTGTTGTTTTAAGAGAATATATCTCTGGAAAATCCTATGCAAATACATAGAACTTGCTGTGAAAAGTTTCTCAAGTTGATAATGAAAGCAAAGAAGAATGGGGAAAAAAGCAGTGCTTGCTTCTTGGAGAAATTATCCAGTAGCATAAAGGTAAAATTGAGGTGGAGTTAAGAGTAAGACTCTTTGGTAGGATAATAAGATTTGGGTTTGTAACTGTGTTTACACAAGACGTATGCACTAGTAGATTACCTTATTTTGTAACTTTAAAAGAAATAACAAGGTATAATTTTGTTGTTTCTTAATAGCATGTTGTTATCGATTTGGAATGGGCTATTATCATCATTATCATATGTTATTCTCATTTGGAACTGAGTATTAAAAAACCCCCAATCTATATACTTAATGTTTCAATAATGTAGGCTTCCACAGGGATTTTTTGAAATATATAACAGGTTTCATTCCTAAATCCTAGTAGTAATTTTTAATGGAATTTTATTTTAGATTTATAAAGTACATAAATGTTTTGACGATTTTTGTACTTCTAAAGACACTAACCTGCCTTTGAAAATGTTCCATTAGATTTCATTACAATACAAATCTAAATAAAGCATTTGCCCGGACTGGACAGTACAGAATTTCTGAAGCATTCTGCTTTTCCCTCTTGTAAGCATATTATTATGCTGACCACGAGCTGAATTAGAGCACAGCCAGCCTGGCATTCAAGAGGTACTAAGCAAAATCAACATAATGACTGTGTGTTTGGACAACTGCTCTCTCTGGAGATATACCTGCTGGGCTTTTCTGAAAATGTCATATGTGCACAAAGAATATGGCTTAAATAAATCAACTATATTTTTGTTGCAAGCCATTGGATTGAATCTGTGGATGAGTGGGAGGAACTGGGATGAAGTTTAAATGTCAAATGTGATGTTGCCATTTTACCTTCCATGTTAAGAGATGCCTAGGAAAGGGCAGGATGGACTGAAGAACCTTACTGAGTACTATTTAAGTTCAATACTGTAAGGAAACTATTGGGAAGACAGAGTCAAGTCACCAAAAACCAGTTTTTAAACTAAATGAAGTGAGTTGTATTTCTTGTAGCTGTAAACAGAAATGTCTTTACAGGAGAGGATAGATTATTTATGTGATCTAAAAGTTATTACCTTGAAAAATATTAGCTAGAGGGATTAACTAATGCAAAGTGTGTGGCTCCATTGGTTAGGTAGTAATATATTTGTTAAATAATAAAGCATCTCTGGGCTACACATGCCCTTACTAAAACTCGTCACCAAAATCCTGCTGACACACACTAGGAAACAGACTGACTGAAAGCGGGGTCTGCTGTCAGGTGTGTGTATGTGTTCAGAGACAGGGGTGAGTCCGGAGCATTTGGGTGCTGTGAGTAGAGGAAAGGGTATGGGGGGGGGATCCTGTAGCAATCAGGTGGAGGATTCTGAGAAAGAGGCTTTTTTTTCTACCTTCACCCTTTCCACTCTCAGGCTTTCCACCCTTCAGGAGCTTCCCTGGCTCTTGCCTGTCTTCCCTCTTGAGAATGTACACCCTGTTTCTCCCAAACTCCTTCCAGACAGACACTTTTGGGTGTCTCTGAACTATGCATCCTGCATTTCAGCTCAGGTAAAATAACCAGGGCAGCAGCCTCCCCTGTCAAGGCTGACAGCTCAGCCTCACAAATCCTCTAAGGGGTCTTTGCTTCTCTCTCTTGTCCTTTAAAGGTACTTTGAAGTTTAGGTGTCTAGATATGGTTGCTAAAGCAGATTTCAGAACTATTCAATAGAGAACGGAGATGTATCTTCCGTTATGAAAAGCTTTGATTAAAGCATGATATTGCATGTAGTAGTTTCACCCCTTTAGTTTCTCCCTCAGTGGAGGGAGAAAACCCTCCAAAGAACAATTCAGTCCTGAGATTTAACGTCTGCCACTGCTCCTTCAGAGATAGTAGTGATACTTTCAATCTTCCTTTTTCTTCCAGTGATTGTAGCTGTGATTCTTTCTTTCCTGTAGGTCTTAGTTTATTGGTAGTGTTCTGTAATGCTTAAGATATGATAGCATGGGAAACAGGTACTTTATGTATCCTTTTGAGCTGGTTATCCCAGTCACTGATGTTCAGAAGGAGACTGGACTGGGTAGTCAAGCTGCCTTCCCCAGGCATTCATGCAGAAATTTCTGAATCCTTCGGAACATAAGGCATTGTTGTAAGCAGAAGAAGTATCAATTATTTTTAAAGAATCATAATAGTATCTGATTAACTTTTTTTGTCTTGGTCTCAGCCAGCAGCAGAAATAGCTGGATAGAATTCTACGGGTTCTTTGTTGGCTTTTTTAGTTCTGCTTTTTTCAGTTTTGTGTCTATGACTTGACTGTGTTTTTTCTTTGACATTCTTTTTGATTTTTTTACTGTTTTTTTCCCTTGGCACTCTTTTTTTTTTTTTTTTTTGCTTGGCAATCTTCAGCAGTATTTGAAGGAGTGGGAATGTGGCATACTGAAAGCTTGAAAGCTATCATGCTTGAGAAGGTTACAGAATTTCATTAGGGAAAGTCAAGGGAATTTTTAGCTACCTTCAATACTTTAAAATAACTGTGCTCAGTTCCAGTCTACAGAAATAGGGTATTTAATTTCAAACCTGTTTTGAGGTAAGCAGTTTCAAAATCCTTTAATGTTGCAGTTTTTGTTTCCTGTGGAGGGTAAATAGTTGTTATGGTATATAATCTGTTTGGCAGAAGAGGACAAATCATCACAGGATGAGAAAGAACATATAAATGGTGTACAGGGCTGGAGTTGAAGTCTACATGGACGCAATGTTGACATCAGTGACAGAACATTTAAAAGAGACTGACAATATCTCCGTGGAACTTTTATTGCTAAATTTTAATTATTAGTTTTTACTTCATAACAGTTTTTCATCGTGTTGTGTAGTGTTAATTTCAAAGATTAGTCCCTGTTGTTTAAATCTGATGGAGGTTCCACATTATGTGTAGCATCAACAAAATTTGAATAAACTATAAATTATCATAAATAAATTTGTAAATTTATAATTTTTTTATAAATTCAGATGTTTTCCTTTATGCCATGTAAATATTAGAATGTAATAAGTATTTGCAGCATTACTTTCAGATGAGAACCTAATGGAAGCAAAGCCCCTCCCTTGAGCAAAAGAGTAATTTTTTCCTTCAAATGAATACTCAGTCATTTCACTTTCTTCTGCAGAAAAAAGAAAATAAAAAAAGTGGAATAGGAAAATGTTTATAGTACTGTAGATACAATCAAAGAGGTCACTTGCAGTTGGAGTTTAGCCTTATGTTCCTTACTTCACTCTCACTTCAAGGAAGATGTTCCGTAAAGTTTCTGCTGCAGTTAACAGAATGCAAATTGTAGTCTCATTTACACTGGTATAAATTTGTAGTTACTCTGTTGAAGCTTTTACTGGAGTAGCAATTCTAATACTTGGCTTCATGTGTTACTACATATAAATGTATAATTAAGGTAGAAAAAAACCCAACAGAACTTAGATTCATTAAACAATTTAGGGAGAGTGGCAAAATAAGCAACATATGATAAAATTTTGAGGAGAGTGCAGAATCAGATAATTCCATAATTAACCATACTTTGAACCAGCAACTCATATATCAATTTCACCCACTCTCCCCCCACCCCTTTGTTTTTTTAATATAGTACCAAAGCTATGTAAGAGAAAATGCTTGCTAAACAGTGTCTCACCAAATTTGCAAGTGGTAGCTCCAGGGAGTCTGTTTGCAAGGAAGAGCTTTAGACCTTCATGCAATACACAACTTTATGTATTTCCAAATGAGTTTGGTCTAAAACTATATTTATGCCTAGAACTGTCTTCTGATTGCAGTGGTACAAGGAATAAAGTACTAATAGTCATGTTTTCATGTTTGTTTCTTGCTTCTAAAAACCAGAAGAGCTCAATTGTGTTTACAAAAAACCCACAACAACAAAACCAAAAAAACCCAGAACTAACCAATCAAGCACCCCAAGAAAAGAAACCTGAAGAAAAGAGTAATAAATCATATATAGACAACATCAGTTTGAAAATTGAAAATTGCCAGTTCCGTCTTTCTTGAACATTAACATATTCTGTCATGGGGTGCTTATAGGGAAAGGCTGGAATGAGAACAGAATGTAGTAAAACTTTGACTTCAGCCTGGCTTTGAGTAGAAGGTTGGACTAGATTGCCTCCTGTGGTCCCTTCCAATTTACATCCATCTGTACTTTTACAGAGGGAAGGAGACGGAAAATGACGGTAAATTACTGCTCTCATGGTGAGACCTCTCTTACGTTACCTCTCAGAGAATGTAGTTTGTGTAGTATGGTTTCCTAGAGGATATATCTGAAGGCATTTCTGCTACAAAACTGTTAAGTTATATAAGTTACGTGGAGTTATAAGGTGGTAACAGTATTTTTAGGGGAAATAGTTGTTAGTAGTTGGGATTGAATGTTTAGATAATAGCTCATTTGCTCACTGAAATTTTGAAAATTTGTAGCAGAAGAAGGATGACCTATTTATTATGTGCTTGGGTAACCAGTTGTTCCTCTCTAAAAGAAATTTTAGTCACCCCCTCAGGAAGGAAAACTAATCTGTTTTGATTTAGGCAGCCGGTCACGCAAGGGGCACACAGGCAACAACACAGTTCAAAATGTACTTTCTGAAAAGAGCCCCATGTACTGAAATAATTTGGGATCAGCTTTTGGATGTTTCATAAGCAAAACCAAGGTTTAACTTCACCAAATAAATGCTTCACGATGAATAATGCACCCAGCTGTAGCGGTAAATGCCATTTGCTCAACTGCTTAACTATTCATCCTTTCGACCAAGGTTTATGGTGGTGTGAAATGCAGCTTAACTTTGCAAATATGGAATGTATAGTAAAATTATCCCCTTTTGTGAAATTAGAAGGAATAAGCTTCTGATGGGTGTTTATGTACTGTGCTGACAGATTATAAAAGATTAAAAGGAAATTTTAATGAAGTGAAAAGCAGCCCTTGCAGCTTCTAACCCTCATGATTAGAGGAGCAGAAGCTAGGGGATTTAGGAGGATTTAGCAAGATGAGGTAGATGGGGCAGGGAGATTATGACCTGCAATTGGAACCAGTTGCTTGTCTAACTCCTGTTTCCTTAGATAATGCATTTAGGGCTCCAGTTCTTTCAAGAACAGTGAGGGTGAGATGGGCAGAAGAAACATAGTCTTGAAATAGTTTGAGGCTTATTTTCACTAATCGAGTAACAAAACACAAAAGGCAAACACAGAGTCAAAACAGTGTGTCAAACACAGAAGAATGCAGCATTTACATTTATATGCAGGGAATGTTGCAAGTCACAGGGCAATGCAATTATTTTGCATACTTTTTGTAATAAAAATCACCAAAAAGAGGCCTAATACAATGCTTGGGATTATAACCTGAACTCTTCATTGTGTTTTAAGTATGTTGTTGTCATAGAAAAGAAACTTGATGTGTAATACAGGCATAAATTGTTGTATAAATTATTGAAAAGGAAACATTTGGTTTAGACCATAATTATGCAGAATATGTATTACAGAATACTGAAAGCATTTGAAGACTCCAAAAGGATATTGATGAACAGCATTTGTAATTACCAATGAATCAAAGTCATTAGTAAAAAGCTTAGTCATTAGAAAAAACTTAAAGTATTACTGCCTTGATGCAATTTTTATAAAACTGCTGAAGGATCACAAAGGATGAGTACAGAGCAGTTATTTTGCTCCTCATTGTTATATGGATTATGCCACTCATTATCCATCTCAAGTTCTGGGCAAATGTCACTTTTGCAGATAGGCTTATATTCTATCCTTGTAAAAGGCCTGCCACAGCAATGCCCCAAAATAACTGGCCTTCCTCTGTCATCAGTGGAGCTTCCCATTTTGTTGCAGTCGCATGCTGTCTTGGGCTAAGAGCTCTGTGGAGAAATTTTTGACATAGTACTTACTATTTTCCATTTAAAATCTCCATATTTTCCTGGAAACAGGATAGATGAAATTAGTTTTTATATCATGCACTCAATATAATAAAATTTCAGACCAGGTACTTGCACCTTCTTTTTTGAGTGATTGCAGCTCTTTTTTTAAGGAATTTTCTCATTTCATACCCTGTCTCAATACAAGCTATTCTTCAAATCCTAAACAGAAAAAATATCTGTAAAAGAGAGTTTAAAGATCCCCTTTGATTTTTCCATTTGAAAAAGTAAATACAAACTGTCTTAAAAAGCAAAGCACTAGAATTGGAGGAGATGTATTGTTTTATTCAGGCAAGTGGAATGAGTAGTATGCATTGGTTTGGACGTCTATATATGCTTTTCCTGACCGTCAGAATAGTTAGATACCTATGGCTTTAGGCATTTTTAGATACCCAAGTGACTAAGTGTATGTCATTAGAACCCTAAATTCTCAGGTCAGTTGATAATTATATCACTGGAGTATCTGCCATTCAAGTGGTACGGAGGTATTTAAGGACTGAAGTCCATGCAGGCCACTTTAGAACCATATCTAAAAGCAGAGAGTCAGAGGCCACCCTCAGCAATTTTCAGACTCAGAGGCATTCCCTGGTCTATTGTGCATGTGAAGACAATCCTGGAGAGATGCAATAAAATAGAAGTGGCCTTTTCTGGGGCCAAAAGATGAACTAGACTTTGAATAACTACCCATGGCTAAGGAGTTGCCCTAGAATGCAGAAGGCCATTGCTGAAAATCATGCTGACCTGGGTTTGCAGAAGAGTTTTAAATCCCTGTTTCCCAGAATCTGGAGAGATTCTTAATCACTGGAACATTGATTTTGAGTTTTGCACAGTTAATATTTTATATAACTTCAGAAGAGGAACTTGAGTGATATCTTTTGGAAAAAAATGAAGCGGTGTCAAAAAGGCTCTCCTTGGATTTATACTCAATGCACCAGTTTGAAGTAAGTATATCAGATATGGAAATGAAGACAGTCTTGCCATGGTCTAATTAGGGTACTACTCTCCGAGTTGATAGATATTTGTGATGACTTCACTTCTTATTTTAGGAAGGTGAGTACCTAATTTCAGGATTGAAGAGACTGATTAACACAGATGATGTCTGCGTTACAGAGGAATCTCCTTGTGGCCATCATCTTTGTAAGTAACAACATCCCACACCTTTCCTAATTGTTTCACTCTTGGCTAGTGTAGATGACTTCAAGTCGTCTGGGTTCAGATGCCTGGTTTTGCTGAAGTTAGATGGAAGCTCTACATCTGAACACACCTTTTGAATTGGAAGCTAAGCGCATTCAACTAACAAAATCTCCACTGTTACAGCTTTCACAAAAACTGAGAATCTTGGTTTTAGAACCTGAGACAACTGTATTGTGTTTCCTGAGACCATCTATAATGTAAATGCCAAATAATGAATATTAAGCTATTCCTTAGATCTCCAGAGTATTAAACATGCAGATTTTAAATCCAGTTTTACAAGGTTGGAAGAGTCAAGAAAATTGTGCTTAGTGCTGGAGGGAGTTATAGCTCAAGTTTTAATTTCTGTTCATTGACAGTGTAGTGAATTATTTATCTATTTACTTTTGAAATGTTTTGTGTAGGGAACTGTATCTTTTTTGCTCATCACAGCTGAAATTTGGCAATTCAGCAAGAGGAAGAAATAAATAAGTTTGCACTAATGGGAACTGGCTTTAGAACTATGATTTGCCCAAAGAACTGCTATAGCAAGTTTCCCATGAACTTTAAGCTTCAAATTATATCTCTACAATTGTTTGAGGGAAATTTAATTCAGACAACATTGCAGATCTGAAGAAGAGTCCAGAAGCTTGTCTAATTTTATTCTGGCTGTATCATTTGGTCCAAACAAAGATACTACATCTCTACAAACTTTCCCATCTTACATTCTCACACCACCTTGGGTGAAGCAACATCATCAGTAGTAGTAGTAGTAGTAGTAGTAGTAGTAGTAGTAGTAGTATGTAAAATGTACTTTTTCAAGTAGTGGGGATCACATCAATAGCTATGATATCCTCTGCACTTTCATCCTAGAAGAATCAGTATGAATGAACTTACACTGATTTTCATTAAGTTGGAGGGTTGTTGCAACTAGTATTTGAGCTAACTTGTTCAGTGTTTTGTTGGTGTCTGTATGCTAAATTACATATATTTTGCAGATGTGTATAAAATTAAGTCTTTTAATTTCTGTCTGCTGATACCATGTATTATATTTGAGCCTTAAAAGCTATCAATAAAGCTTGATTCAGTGAATTTTCCTATTTTTGTGTTCAAGTAACTGATATTAGAATTTGGCACAACTTCTTTTTGGTTGTGCATACTAAAGGTAAGGGGCATAGTGCGCTGTTAAAGGCAAGAACAAAAATAATTTATGATCCTGTCTGCTCAAGGCAAAATTGAGGTTACCTTTGTCAGCTTCTTTTCTGTGAGACAGCTATAGGATAAAATGGTAGGAGACAGCTTCTACAAAAAGTCACAATAATATTCTGAACAAACTGTGCTTATACAGATAATTGAACCTTATGAAGATTCACCTGTTGGGCGTTCATTTTGTTCCTCTTTATCTTTCCATTTTCTCTGTGAGATTAGTTTTGACTTTGTAAATTGGAAACAGTGGTATCTTGTTGAAAGTGTTGCAAGTCCCTTATTTCGACATTTTAATGTTTTTGATGTTATTGTAACCTTCCCACTGAACCAGATGTGTTCCTGGCCTTCACTGTTTTTGTTGAGGGCTTCTATAAAATTCCTGAAATAAAGATGAGCTGTTGGTGTTCTTTTCTTCCTTGATGTTTAAGAATGAACATCTCAAATCTTTAAAACCACCCTTTTTACAGTCAAAGCAACAGTCGTGTGCCAGCTTGATGTCTTCTCTCCACCTGTGAGGAAGACTAATGAAATATGGATCAACTAGAAGAGCCCAAAGGTATCTATAATGCTGTATCAGTGATGAATGACTACTTGAATAGTTTTGATGTTTGTTTCACTCACAATTATATGGGTGGTGGTATGATATTCTGAAACAAGTTTAGGTCTTGGTGCTGCTCTCCCCTGCATATCTTGTAGACAGTTCATTGTCCTTCTGACTTGCTCTTTTTCCTGTAGTTTCCCCCTCAACATAACTTATTCACACAGGGGCTACAAGATACTTGTTAGAGCTGGTCATGAAGTACACCATGCTTTGAGATCAAGCTGTGAATTCAGCTATGAAGAGCTTATAAGATGCTTTAAAACAGAAATAGTTTTATAAAACAGTGAAGCAATGAGACTTGGACACATTGGCATATCCCTGTCTGGACTTTTTGCAGTTGTTGAAAGATCAGTTGCAAAATCTGAAGTGGAATTGACATTTTTCATTTCAGTTCCCACAGTAGTGAACCAAGGAACTATTGGGATGGTATAGATTAAACTATTATGTGGTCAGTAGTAAAAGAACAAACTGGGGAATCCCCTCTAAATATGTTTTATTTAAAAATATGTAAAGATAGCTACACAAATCAGCTTTGTCACAGTCATTTCTCATTTATAATAAGAAGAATGAGGTTTTTTTCATGGTAATGAGCCCTTTGGGTCTGATATTTAAGTTCAGAAATGTGCTAAGACCTTGGGGGAACTAAACTCCATCAGACCACTTTGGTTTAATCATAGAGCTTGATGAAGTTCTGTGACAACATTAAATAAAGAAAAAATTAGTTTGTAAGGCTGGAGTGCTCAGCATTTTGGAGAATGTCTGTCTTGCAGCGACCTGGAGTCCTCAAAGATTTAGGTTCTTCAAATGCTAAAACATCTTCCTGCACAGAGGTGCTTTTTACTGATGGTACTGATGGAGAGAAAGCATCTCTTTGGACATTTGGTATATGTAGGAAATCTGTGGATGAAAGAGTTCATTTCTTTTTTGAAAAATAGGATGCTGATTTCCTTCTTTCTTGTGAAATCAGGCTTCAAATTGAGAGAATCTTTCCTTTTACTCCTGACCCATTTTTCTTGAAAAAATATGGTTATTGCTATCTGGGAGAAATAGATATACTAAAACGTCTTATAAGTACCTAAAAATACTTGGATGACAATTTAACCTTTCACAATATTTATATTCTTGTGATTTTGTAGATGTTATCATTCTGACTTAGGAAAGGAGCAAGAAGTAAAGCTGTTTGGATAGGCTGACAACAAGCTAATTCATAAAACAAAACCTAGATAGAATTGGGCCATTGAGAGAGACAGTTTTGTATCTTGGAAAGCAGAATTTTATTATTAGTTAGCATATAGTGTCCAAAATGATATATAGCCAGATTTTGAGCTGTACAGAGTGGGTTGGATCATTTTGACTTCTTGTGCAACAAAAAAAAACTCTAAAAGAAAACCAAAGGAAAATGGACTTTTTTTCTTGAAGTGAAGGAGAAGAGGGAATATGTCATAAGCATTCATCCCTTCTTGCCTTAACCCTGTGATTCAGAAAGAAGGAAGGCAAAAGAAAAAAGCTGAAATAATGATTAGCCATTTGAATAAATGCTATTTCTTTTCTTTCATCTAATATTATGTCTATAGTACTTGCAATTTATAGATAATTCCATACAGCATAAAAAGAAGCTAAAATAATTATTTGCTCAGCTCTAGTTATGCAATTGTTCATGGTGCTGGGTATTATGAGGACAGTGATATATTAGTTCCAGGAATTGTGTCTTAAAGCAAAACTGCAGTTAGCCACTGTGCAAGCTCTTTGAAGGTGCACAGGATTTCCATTCAAAATCACTGCATGAGCCTCTCTGGTGGGGATTTCATGTTTTTATCCAAATTAGAGGGAAGGTCAGTGCTCAGTCTTTGCCACCAGAGGTCTTCAAAGAACATATTACAGATATTTTTTCAATGGCTGAAAATGAGAGGTGTATCATACAGTCACTGCTGACAGAAGTAGTTGGGAGTAATTTACTCAAGTACTTCAAGTCATTTTTTTGTCTGAGACAGAATTTGTGCCTGTCAGAATTGCTGCTGGAAAATTGAAACAGCTCTGCTTGCTTTTCATCTCTGACTGGATGAATCGTTTTCTATTCCCCTGCTTGATGTTACAGAGATTTTAGTAGTGATGAGTTAACAAGACATTCCGATTACTTGTTGAACATATGTAAACAGAATGGATATTTCGGCAAGAAAAATGTTGTACTCCCTCAGCTGGTGACTGAGGGATGCTGTGGACAGGAGTGGACAGGTCAGAGTTACTGAGGGTGACCTTGTGGAGGAGGCTCTCCCAAGCCAGGCGTTCCTGCAGCACTCACAGTGCAGAGCCCAGCTGACAGAGGAGCTTTTTCTGGCCTTGACCTGGAACCCCTCTCTGGGCTAGGATGCATAGCCTGGTATTTTGGATCTGCCTTTTTGAATACCGTGGGACAAATATATTTCTCAAGCTCCCTTTATACCTTTCCTCCATGCTTAAGGAAGGGAAAATATTTCTGTCAAAGTAATTAATTTTCAGAACTAGGTTCTTCCTTTTTCACTGGCTTTGTATTAGCATGTGGTGACCTTTTACAGTACAATAATGCAAAGAAGAGACCATTGTGTTTCTCTTATGAAATAAATTCCTAGTGATACTGTAGGTCTTTTAAGCTCATCTGAATGAATTCAATATTTCAGTTGGAAGAAAGTGTTAGATCATGTAAAGATTTATTGGTTATATAAGTTGGTTTTTTTTTTCATAAATGGAGATTCAGATGAATTTTTTCTTTTTTCATTTTTAATGAATGAAAAAGCAACAGGGAATAAACAAGGGAATGTTAGGATACTGTTTTCCATTTTCTGTCTTTGTGTCTGAAAATGGTCATTATTTCGGCTGTGAATATGATAGGGTGTCACTGAGAGTTTATTAGAGTGAGAAGGAAGAAAAAAATGATGGAGCCTTGATACTGCTATGCATGGTGATGTGGGAATCCTGAAGAAGAGGAGCAGTACTAGGCTCCAGTTGTGTTACAGATGAGAACAACCTCCTCTTTACCTCTCTCCCATCTCTCTGCTTGAGTCCTTTTAAAGCCATATAAATGCCACATTGTAGCAGTGGGTCCCCCACAGAGAGGAACTTCTAGGAATGAAATAAAAAGAAATGCAAGCTAGACAACAAACTTCCCCTATGTGACTGTCTTCAGCCAGTGCTCCCTCTGCCACCTAAAGAATGTTAGAGCATGTCTGGGCACAGGGCACAACTGCCTCTGTTCCCAGTTAGGGCCTTCAGTTTTGATTTTCTAGGGAAATGCTGTTCTAAGCCAGCACTTCCAAATATCGTTGGCTTCATATGAGGCTTTGATGCCATCACAGGGCAACAGTTTTACTGTCTGAGTTTTAGAATTTGGGAACTTTTATATGCCACTTACGTGGGCTGCTACTACTGTAATGAAAGCCTTAGAGGAAGCACCAGCCTCCAGCTATAGAACTGGCACACTCTGGAGTTGGATGTAGTCCTTGATAAAGAGAAAAGTCAAGCAAGCTGTCATACTGTAGCTGAAATTTTTAGGAATAGTTTTCAATGCAGGTTTGGGGAGGGTTCCTCACAGACCAGGCTTTTCATGAAAATACTAAGTCAGTATATTTTATCTCATCCATGATTGACTCCCTGGAGGGAGTAAAGCATTAGAAAACCAAACCACTTAATTTAGTACTGTATACTGAGACTCTTGATATGCGTCTACCAACAGATTTTTATTTTTTAAAAGAAAAAGCAAGAAAAAAATTGTGTTTGATCTAGTGGGCAACAATGAAACATGAACAGTTAATAGGCTTTAATAGAACATTCCAGAAAGTAATAAAACATATGAAATACCTGGAGTAAGACCATTCCTTAGGTTTGCCATGCAAAACACAGGTCTGTCTTTGATAAGGTAAATGAAATTTCAGATCCACAAATACCAGAGCCATATTGTGCAAATTTGTCTTCTGAGCAAATCTACAGAGTCTGTCCTTAAAAGACTTATTGGTAACAGTCAAAACCCAGCATTTTCCCTATGACAGATATTTTTAGACAGCTGTGACAGCTAAGAGTTCTCTGAAATCGTCAAAATTTACAATAGCTTTTAATTGCATCTGACTGGCATTCTGTAAGTAAAATATTAGTTCTACTTGCCTGAACTAATATTGCTGAAAACAATCTGAGTCCTGGTGCCTTTTTTGGTGATGATTTTTATTACAGACATGAGTAAAACCAATAAGTAAATGATATGCTAAAATTTGGGTCATAAAATTCAAAAAACTATTCACATCTGCATAAAAAAATAATGTATTAAATGGAAAGCTGCAGAATGTCAGGTCTTAGATGTCTATGACTTGATGGAAACTCTTAATACAACTTTATAATCATGTAGTTAAAAATAAGACACACAAAACTAGTGAGTATTTCAAAAAGCTCAGGTTGAAGCAGGTCCCATGTTTCTTTCTTTCTGTTCTTGGCTCTAACAGAGTTGGCTGCTGGGTGGGAGGAAGGAAGGAAGACTTTCTGAAATATGCTACTTTTTCCCTATTTTAGCCTCTAGAATCAAGGCTATGTGATTGTGGTCAGAATGTGTGTTCAGATAACACAGATATGAAAGAATAAGGAAGATGAGCTTGTTCCACTTCTGTGAAAACAGCAAATTCAATAAAATGCAGAGACACTAGAAGTGCGAGAGCTGAATAAAACTTTCAGAACTAGCTTATTTTTAGGAAAGACCGGCCTTAGGAATACCCCCATTGTTTAATGGGATGGCCAAATTGATCATTAATCAAATGCAAAGCATAATCTGTAATTAATGAAGCATGGGTAGTTCAGAATCTCAGTGAATTCTTTAGCTTTGCTTGAATTACAGGTAATAATAATTTTTGTCATTCTTTATGAACAGAGATAAAAATTCAAGAACCTACTGTAGCCTGATAAGGTGTGAAGGTAGGCAAATCCTAAACACCTATTTGTAGCCTCTGCAGCCCAATAAAGCTTGACATCCTTGGGACTGTAGTCCTTTCTCTGAAGACTGATGTGCAGATTAATTGCTTATTCTCTCATTATAAGAGATGCTGGTAAGTGATTGCATACAGCTTCACATGCCCATTTGTTTAAGAGCAGACATTTTGGTTTTCAATAAGGAAAAACTGAATAAAGGCAAGGTATTGATAATACAGTTTTCTTCCGTAGAATAAGGAAATCTTATTCCTGAAATGAGTTTAGGGGTTTTGCCCTCCCTCTATTGGGAAATGGTTTTAGAACGTATTTCTTTGGTAGATTAAGAACCTTGTTTTCATTCTGACACTTAACTTATGCACAGTTAGTTTATGCAGATTTATTCCATTGCAGGGTATGATCTTATAAAATGCCGAATGCTGCCTGTGGAAAGCCAGGCAGGTCCAACTTCCTTAACTGAATTATGTCCAAAGAAGAACGAAATACAGAAATGGGAAAAGAATCTGATTAGCACAGAAAAGTATATCTTGGAAGTCAGAAAGAGTAGGAGTAAAATGAGACTTGTGTGAAGCGAAGCTAAATTTAGCACAACAAACAAACCCAAAACAAGTATTCTGTGCATGGGTTTTTGGTTGTTGTTTGGGATTTTGTTTGTTTGTTTGTTTCAGTTTGTTTGGGGGTTTTTTGGTTGTTTGGTTGGATTTTTTTTGTTTGATTGGTTTGGTTTTTTTTCCTCATAGCTAAATGCAGAGAGAACAACATAAAAACAAGTGAGTGTATTGGCAAGCAAGGATGGGCCATGACTAAATACACTCTGGACAGAAAAATTTATTGAATATCTTTCTTCGCAAAAAAGAAAGCAAACATTAGGGTGAAGATGGACTAGTAAAGGACACAGAGGAGGGCATGAATTTTATCTGTATGTGAGGGAAAGAGGGGTTCGACTTGCTGAGGAGAAGAAAGGAACCTGATTAGGTTCATCCCACAAAAGTGAGGGATATTGTGTTGTTTCCAGCAGCTCTATTGTTGTTTAGGACCCCAACATCCAGGTAAAAGTAAAGGGTAGAGAAGTGGTTCAGATGATTACTTACTTGTTATATTATTTCAATAATTTTTAATAAAAATAATGCAGGGGATAAGGATGAAGACAAAGAGATCATAACTGACTTCATTTTCTCTTTACCAAAAGGCAGGTTACTTTGTACTTAGTGCTTTTCCGGTTGAAATGATTCACTGAAAACAAGAAGCCTGCCTACATCTCATTAAGTGTTTGACACAGTAACAGCTGTGATATTAATTACACTAGAGAAGGAGGAGGTTAGTGAGGAACTGTAAGACTGAGGCTTAGCATAGCATTGGTATAAATGAGCTTTGTGTGTTGATAAGATCTCTGAAATGGATGTGTGCTGATAGCATCTCTGAAGTGGATGTGTGCTGATAGCATCTCTGAAATGGATGTTTGGTCTGAAAGACTTTCTCTCTGTCTTTTCTCTTTCTCTTATGGTCAGTGTCATTTCATCCTTTCATTAATGATTAGCTGCCGTGCTGGCCACTAGCCG
>VZTH01007662.1:6623-26511 GCA_013397815.1 Aleadryas rufinucha
GGGAAAAGGGTCATCGGGGCGGGGGGCGGTGGGAGAGGGGATGGTAGAGTCGGGGGGCGGTGGGCTGGGGGGTGATGCAGCACGGCTCCTGCAGGGAGAGCTGGGGATGCTCCTGGGCTCCCCGGGCTCCGTCCGACCCGGTAGGGGACCCTGCAAGAGGTTCGGGACCCCGGCCCCTCCGGAGGGTCTTTTGCCGGTGCTGCGAGGGTTTGCCCGGGATCCCCCGGGCTCCCACGCGGGATCGTTCCCCGCCGGGGCGGGGCAGAACGGGGGGTCCCGTCGCCCACGTCAGTGCGGAGGCGGCTGGTGCCGGCGCCGGGGCCCGCAGAGGTGTGTCAGCTCCGCTGCAGTGGGAGGGGAGAGCAAAGCGGGCCCGCCGCTCCGCCGGCCCGCGGGAGCCGCGGGGTCCCCAGAGCCCTCAGGGTCCGCAGGGCTGGGACGGGGGAGCTCCCACAGGGACATTGCCCAGCTCAGTGCCCCGAGGCCGGCCCCAGCTCCGTTTTCCCCTCAGGACCCTGCTATGATGAGCTCGTTGCTCCCCTTTACTCCTACTCCATCGGTGCCTCCTCCAGATACAACATCTTCTACTCGGCCAGCTTCGCCCGTCTGCACAGTGAGTCCCCCCGCGGAACTGGGATGCAGGTGGGGCAGGGGACGTGGATAGGGGCTGTCCCCGGCCAGGTTTTGCCTCTCGCGGGGCTGAGGGATCCAGTCAGGTGCTGTGGTGAGGCCGAGCAAGCAGCCGCCGCTCAGTCGGGAGCCGATGGGTGTGGGGCTGCGGGGCCAGCTGAGCCGCTCCTCCCGCAGGCACCAGCGGCTGGTCCCCCGACCCCCGGGACAAGCAGCCCTGGCTCCAGATCGACCTGATGCAAAAGCACCGGATCAACGCAGTGGCCACGCAGGGAACCTTCAACACCTATGACTGGCTTACACGCTACATTGTGCTCTACGGAGACCACCCTACGAGCTGGAAACCCTTCTTCCAGCAGGGCAGCAACTGGGTACGGGGCAGCCCGGGGTTCCCTGCTGGGGGAGGGGGCCCCTCTGAGGGGAGTAGAGATCCCTGGCATGGAGCAAGGTGTTGACAGTGACCCTTCATCCCCAGACATTCTTTGGGAACGTGAATGAGAGCGGGGTGGTGCGGCATGACCTGCATTACCCCATCCTGGCACGCTACATTCGCATCATTCCGGTGGCCTGGAACCCACGCGGGAAGATCGGACTGCGCCTGGGCCTCTACGGCTGTCCCTACCGTGAGTACCTGGCCAGGGGCTCCAGCAGCCCTGCATGGTGGGATCCTGGCTCTGGCACACCTGGAAAACTCTCTCAGAGGGTGTTGTGCCCAAGCAGTCTGCAGCCATGGCAGAGACCACAGCAGAAGGGAGTGTTCCCCGTGCCAGGGCACCTGCTGCTGCAGGCAGTGACATGGCTGGGGCTGCTCTGCTCTCCCCAGGGTCCCACGTGCTCTACTTTGATGGGGATGATGCCATCTCCTACCGTTTCCGAGCCAAGAGGGTCAGTACCTTCGAGGATGACATCTCCTTCAACTTCAAGACACTGGAGCAGGATGGGGTGCTGATGCACGGGGAGGGCTCGCAGGGTGACTACATCACAGTGGAGCTCAAACAGGCCCAGCTCCTCCTGCACATCAGCTTAGGTGAGCTGGGGCCAGGGGCCGGGGGCATGGGGCCAGGGGGCCACCGGCTGATGCTGGTCCTCCCCAGGCAGCAGCCCACTGCACGCCAGTGAGGGCCACACAACGGTGGCGGTGGGCAGCCTCCTGGATGACCAGCACTGGCACTCACTACACATTGAGCGTCTCGGCCACTACGTCAATCTGACACTGGACGGGGAGGTCAAGCGCTTCCGCTGCCGTGGCACCTTCGACCAGCTTGACCTTGAAACTGAGGTGGGTGCAGTGGGCAGGGGGCTGCCAGGATGTTGACCTGTGGTGTCCTCCAGAAAGGGGCTGACACCCTCCCTCTGCATCCCAGGTATTCTTTGGAGGGGTGATCGACCACGACAAGTCGCACCTCACCTACCGGCAAAACTTCCGGGGCTGCGTGGAGAACATCATGTTCAACGGGGTCAACATCGCCGACCTGGCCCGGCACCGGAGACCCAACATTCGCTTTGAGGTCCAGCCTGGGGGGTGGCCCCTTCTCTGGGAGTCCTCTGCCTACTGTGGGGGGACCCCTTTCCTGGGGGTCCTTAGCCCCACTGTGGGGTGACCCCTTCCCTGGGGTCAGGCTCCCTGCCCGCTGCGGGGTGACGCGGGGCCGGGCAGCGGCCGTGCTCAGCCAAGCGGCGCTGGATTGACCATGCAAGGTTGTCCCTGGCCTGGGGCGCCCGCCTGGCTCTGCCAGGCATTGGGATCAATTGGGCATAATTGAGGCCAGGACTGTGGGGATGAGAGGGCCTCCCCTCCATGGGAACATTCCCTTCCTCACCCCCTCCCATGGTCACTCCCAGGGCAACGTGGGCCACTACTGCCAGGACCAGCTGAACACCCCCATCACCTTCGCTGGCATCAACAACTACGTGCGGGTGCCGGGGATCCCACGGAGGAACCGCCTGGCCGTCAGCTTCCGCTTCCGCTCCTGGGACACCGTTGGCCTCCTGCTCTACACCAGCTTTGCTGACCGCCTGGGCTCCCTCGAGATGGTGCTGAGCGAGGGGCAGGTCAATGTCTCCATCGCCCAGCCTGGCAAGAAGAAGCTGGAGTTTGCTGCAGGTGGGCTGGAGAGCCAGCGCGGGGCGGGGGGCCGGTCTGGCAGCAGAGCCTCCCCACGCACCTTCCTCTCCACACAGGGCATCGCCTGAATGATGGCTTCTGGCACTCGGTGCACCTGGTGGCACGGGACGGCTCAGCTGTGGTGACCATCGACGATGATGACGGCGCCGAGTTTCGGGTGGCACACCCCTTCCAGCTACGCACTGGCAGCCAGTACTTCTTTGGAGGTGGGCAGCAGGGCGGGGTCGGGGACAATGGGTGCCTGAGGGCTGCTCACCCTGACCTGTCTTGCAGGCTGCCCCAAGCCGGCCTCAGTCACTGGCTGCCGGTCAAACCAGACGGCTTTCCACGGCTGCCTGCAGATGCTGAACGTAGACATGCAGCCCGTGGATGTGGAGCTGCTGGCACAGCACCGGCTGGCACAGTACCACAACGTGTTCTTCAACGTCTGTGGGATCACGGACAGGTATCCACCGGGACAAGGGTGCTGCCTGGGAGTGGGGGGCACGGGGGGGGCTGTGCTGGTGCGGGGACAGGAGCCCTCTGTGCCCTCAGGTGCACCCCCAACCTGTGTGAGCATGACAGCCGCTGTATCCAGTCCTGGGATGACTTCATGTGCATCTGCGACCTGACGGGGTACAAGGGGGAGACCTGCCACAAATGTGAGCCTGGAGCCTCGTGGGTCAGGGACAATATGGGCACCTGCGGCCCCTAGTGCTGCCTGGTGCCTGCCTTGCACTGACCTCCACCCCGCTCTTCTCTTCCAGCCCTTTACAAGGAAACCTGTGATGCTTACCGGGTCAGCGGGAAGACCTCAGGCAACTACACCATCGACCCAGATGGCAGTGGGCCACTCAAGCCCTTCACGGTGTACTGTGACATCCGAGGTGGGGGGAGCAGGAGGGCAGGGGGGGTCCCTCTGTCCAGTGCCCTGGGAACCAGTCCTTGCCTGTGTATTGGAGCTGGAACAGGATAGAGGAAGCGGGGGTGTCCTAGGGATCAAGTCCTAAAGCTCCCTTTTCACTGCAGAGGACCGAGCGTGGACCATCATCCGGCACAACCGTCACTACGCTACGCGGGTGACGGGCTCCAGTGTGGACCAGCCCTACCTGGGGGTCGTGGACTACTGGAACGCCTCCTGGGCCGAGGTCTCAGCCCTGGCCAATGCCTCCGAGTACTGCGAGCAGCGCATTGAGCTCCACTGCTACAACTCCCGCCTGCTCAACACTCCCTGTGAGTGCTGGGGGAAGCGAGGCTGGGCTGCGTGGCTGTCCATGACACGGGACCACGTCCTGACCCTCCTCTGTGCCTGCAGCCGGGCTGCCCTTCAGCTTCTGGATGGGTCGGAACGACGAGCGGCACTACTACTGGGGGGGCTCGCGACCGGGCATCCAGCGCTGCGCCTGCGGGCTGGACAAGAACTGTGCTGACCCCCAGTACTTCTGCAACTGCGATGCTGACCATGCAATCTGGTGGGTGGTGGGGGCTGCAGAACGGGAGATGTGGGGTGGGGGCTGCAGTCACGGGGGGCACAGACTCTGGAGCGCTCAGATGGGGGTAACAGGGCTGTGGGCTGGCCAAGGGACAGAAACACCTCATGGCCCCTCTGATGCACTCACATTTGCAGGAGGACAGACAAGGGTCTGCTGACCTTTGTGGACCACCTGCCCGTCACCCAGGTTGTGGTTGGAGACACCAACCGCTCTGGCTCTGAAGCCCAGTTCGTGCTGGGGCCCCTACGGTGCTATGGAGACCGTAAGTGACCGTCCCCACAGAACATCCCCTGCCTGCAGAGTGCCTACACCCGCCTTTGGTGTCCCATATGGAGGGACCCCACCCATCCCTCACTGCCCCTCCTGTTCCCTGCAGGCAACACGTGGAACACTGTCTCCTTCAACAGGGGCGCAGCCCTCATCTTCCCCACCTTCCAGGCCAACCACAGCCTTGACATCTCCTTCTACTTCAAGACCACTGCCCTGTCTGGAGTCTTCCTGGAGAACCCAGGCTACCGAAACTACATCCGCATTGAGCTCAACAGTACGGGGAGGGGGCAGAGGGTGCGGGGCTCTCAGGGGCAGTAGGGCCGGGACCCCTTCTCAACACCACGTCCTTGCAGCCACTAGGGACGTGGTGTTTATATTCGACATCGGGAATGGGGACGAGAACGTGACGGTGCGGTCGGTGGTACCCTGGAACGACGATGAGTGGCACCAGGTGAAGGCTGAGCTCAACGTCAAGCTGGCGCGGCTGCGGGTGGACAAGCTGCCCTGGGTGGTGCGGCCATTCCCCCCACAGAGCTTCGTCCGCCTGGACTTTGACAGGCCCCTCTACGTCGGTGAGAGCCCCTGGCCGCGTCCCCGCACCCCCAGGTCCCCACGTGCCACAGGGCGCTGAGTCTTGGCCCCGCTGCAGGCGCAGCAGAGCACAAGATGCGCCCGTTCCTGGGGTGCCTGCGGGCACTGCGGATGAACGGGGTGACGCTCAACCTGGAGGGCAAAGCCAACGAGACGGAGGGCGTGCGGGTCAACTGCACCGGCTACTGCCAGGACCCGCCGGTGCCCTGCCAGAACAGTGGGCTCTGCGTCGAGCGCTACAGCCACTACACCTGCAACTGCAGCATCTCCGCCTTCACCGGGCCCTTCTGCAACCACGGTGAGTGGCTGTGCTCCGTGGGGCAGGAGGGGTTGAGGAGCTGGCGCTCCCCTCACCTTAGGCTCTCCCACAGACATCGGTGGCTACTTCGAGGAGGGCACCTGGGTGCGGTACAACATCCTGCCCATGTCGCTGTATGCTGCCCGCGAGTTCGCCAGCATTGTGAGCAGCCCCTGGCAGCCCCTGCCTGGCTACAACCTCACCAGCGAGGAGGTCAGCTTCAGCTTCAGCACCACCTCAGCACCCGCCGTGCTGCTCTACGTCAGCACCTTCGTCAAGGACTATATGGCCGTGCTCATCAAGGATGATGGTGAGGGCAGGGCCCCCAGCCCTGGGGCTCACGCAGAGCCTGCAGGGCTGGGGCTTGCATAGGGTGCTCCTCTCTGTGGATGCCACTTTCCAAGCCTATAGATGGGCTGGACGTGCCCACTGAGAGCTCCAGCCCTGCTGACAGCCCTGTGCTGCCCACAGGGAGCCTACAGCTGCGCTACCAGCTGGGCACCAGCCCCTATGTCTTCACTCTCACCAACAAGCCAGTGACGGACGGGCGGCCCCACCGTGTCAACATCACCCGCCTGCACCGCACACTGTACACCCAGGTACGGGCTGGGGCACCCTCCCAGCAGGGCCTGGGGGCTTCAGGTCAGGCTGGGAGGGGGCACGGGCAGGGTGGCTCTGTGGGCACTGACGCTGTGCACGGATCTCACAGGTGGACTATCTCCCCGTCATGGAGCAGCAGTTTTCCCTGTTTGTGGACAGCAAGCTGGACTCACCCAAAAACCTGTACCTGGGGCGTGTGATGGGTGAGCTGGGTCCTGCCCTCAGCTGGGGTCCCATGCTGGGGTCTCTGGGGTCTCCTCTGTACAGCATGGCCCTTGCCCTCCGAGGGTGACGAGTAATCTCCTTCTGTGGCCCCACAGAGACTGGCGTGATTGACCCCGAGATCCAGCGCTACAACACACCTGGCTTCTCAGGCTGCCTCTCAGGGGTGAAATTCAATACCCTTGTGCCCCTCAAAGCCATCTTCCACCCCACTAGTGCCCTGCGGCCCTACAGCATCCGGGGGGAACTGGTGGAGTCGAGCTGTGCCTCAATGCTCCCCCTCAGCACCATCCTTATCCCTCCTGAGATGGACCCCTGGTACATGGCCACAGGTGGGTGCTGTGGTGGGACCCTGGTGGGGATGGAGCCCTCGTCAAGCACCAGCTGCAGAAGGGAAGCTCCAGCATGAGACCTTGCTGCAGCCTGGTCTCAGCTGCCCACTCTGTCTCTGCAGAGTTCCCCCACGTGCACGACGACGGCTGGATTGGGATCATCATTGGGTGTAAGTGAAGCCTGTGGCTGGTATTCCACACTGGCACGGCCCTGCGGCCCCTCCCCAATCCCTTACTGCTGCCTCTTCCCTGCAGTCGTGATCTTCCTGCTCCTGCTGCTGTCAGGGCTGCTGGTGCTGCTCTACTTCTACCACCACCGCTACAAGGGCTCTTACCACACCAACGAGCCCAAGGCCATCCAGGATTACGGCGGAGCTGCCAAACCGCCGTCGGCACGCAAGGACCAGAACCTGCCCCAGATCCTGGAGGAGCCGAGAGGGGACTAGCGGGGCCGGGGGTGGGACGGGCTCACAGCCCCCCGCAGCCCCGGGAGCCGCCCGGGAACGAGCGAGCGTCGCGGGACCAAAAGGCCGAGCACACCCGAACTGCCAACACCCGCCTTCAGACCGACCGGACCGGACCGGACCGACCGCCACCTCCTCCCCACGGCCGCCACCGACCGGCCCCGGAGCGCGGCCGCGATCCGCCGAGCCCCAGCCTCGCTCGCCCCGGCCACGCCGACAGCCCCCATGCCGGAGGCAGGCTGCTGCCTCTACAGCTGCCAAATCCTGCCTGGCCTCTGTCGGGGAGCCCCGGGCCTGGTGCCCACTCTCCCTCCGGCCGGGGGCACCCGGCTGCTGCCGCCCGTTAGCGCTGCCCGCGTAGATGACCCGCTGCTTTGCTCGCTTCGCCAGCACCACGCAGAGCCACGAGCACCGGCCCCGCACGGCCGGGGAGCCAAGCAATACTCCGCACCGGCGCCGCGCATGCCGCCACCGCACCTTGCTGAGATGCTGCTTTTCATAAGATCAGGTACAGATCCTTTCTACCATTTTTGTTGCTGGATATTCTACTACACTCTGGTTTTTTTATTCTATCGGTTTGTATAAAAAACCAAACGGAAGCTCCCGCGGGCGTGACGTCCCGCGTGTCGTGGTGCGTGGTCTGTAGTTTGCTACTTCTCTGTACGAAGTGCCAGTCCTGCCGATTACCTCCAGCCCAGGGAAAGCTCCTGTTCACTTGCTGTGTTGTGGTAAGACGATGTTACAGATATGCATTTATCTACCCAAAGGCCTGGCTCCACTGGGCACTTTATTTTTAAAAAACCTGTTCTTTTGAATGAGATGTGAAGATAATCAAATAAAGACAGAATGATGGTGTTTGACACTCCCCAGCCTTCACATTGGCAGCCTGGGCAGATCCTCTCCGCCCACCCCGGCTCAGCCTGCACGAAAGGAAGGACCACACTGACAATGGCAATTCCTGGTCCTGGGGTGAGATGCAGGGTGTAGTGAGCTGGGGCTAGAGGCAGCTCAGCTGCTGCTGCACACACACATCATGCCCTGCTCTTCCCACCACACACCTCTGCCCCCTTCCCACCCTGAGCCGGTGTGATTCCGGCAGCTGCCAGCACCGGGGCACTCACAATTCCCTCTGGACCCCGGGAGCCATGTCGGGGACAGCTGGGCTGAGCTCAGCAGGCAGGGGACAGTCGGGGAACAGGCTGCTGGCAGCTGCTCCCCAGGGTAACAGAGGCCAGCAAGCAGGGGAGGGTCTTTGCTACCACTTTATTATGACAAAGGCTACAAGCCATGTTATTTAAAGTGCATTATTATTACCATTATTCACCGTCAACGAACCACAGACACAAGCCTGGCATAGTGCAGATATGGCCAAAGTGGCAGAAGACGCTTAGGCAAGAGCAGGGTTGGCAGGAGCTGGGTGGATGGAGGTGGTAGGGAGCAAGGCTCAGGCAGGTGCTGGGATACAAGCACTGCTCCAGACAGACCTAAACACCTCCAGGCTCCAGAGGGCCATCACGGACAACGGGAAGGACAGACAGACAGCCTGGCCTGCCATGGCAAGGGACTGGGAAAGCATGGTGAGGGCTGGGCCAGGGAGGCCCTGGCTCTCAGGCAAACCCAGCACCTCTGTGTGTTCCTGGATTAAACAGCTGGGAGGGGGCTGGGGCCCTGGAGCCAGGTCAGGGCTCAGCCAGGCTCCCCATGTCATCCTGGGAACCCAGCCCTGGACACTGGGTGGAGCACAGCCCAGCACCCAGCACCAGGCCAGGCAGGCAGCTGGCGGCGTATGTGGCTCTCAGGGAACAGCCCCAACCTTCAGGTCACCCCAGACCCCACCCAGCCTGCCCTGTCCCAGGCCTGGAGCAACATCCCAGCGAAGGTGCTGATGGATGCAGGACACCTGGGACGCCTGCAGTCCCTCCACCCCAGCGCAAAATACAGGGCCCAGCCACCAGCTGAGGATTAGTTTAAAGTGCTTTTTTCTTTCCTTTTTGCATGGGGTGCCAAGGCTAAACCTCACCCTGCCAGAGAATATTTCCCCTTTATTCCCAGGGCCAGGGGGTCACAAAACCCAAGGAAGGTTTCTGAGGAGCCTCCCCTGGGTCACCACAGGCAGTGACCGCAACATTGTCCTCTACCCAGCTCAGTGGCACCCCTACTCAAAGTATTGTGTTGCATAGTGCTGCTCTCCCATCCCCAGGCATCCCTTGGTGCCACTCCAGCCACAGCCGGGCAGTCCCTGTTCCCCAGCCAGCTGGGGCAGAAGGGAAACCACCCTGGGACAGCAGCCGTGGCCCAGGGACTGCTTACAGTCCTGCCCCGAGTCTCTCAGGTGTCTGGATGGAGAGTAGCACTTGTGACACACACAGCAGCAGGAACGGCAGCAGTCATGTCAGCGTGAAGCAAACATGGCATTGCTTACAAGGTGCAGCAGCAAGGTGTGCCAGGACCACCCCGGAGCTCAGATGATGTCCGTCTCCCTCTCTATGCCGACGTACTTCAGGGCATCTGCCTGGCTGTACCTACGGGACAGCGAGCCATGGCTGCAGCAGTGACCTCCCACGCTCCCCACAAACCTGCACAGAAGGTGGGGTCAACCCTGCAGCCCAAGGCCCCCGCTGGCCAAGGTACCTGTAGTCGAAGAAGAGCTCCTCTCCTGCCTGGATGGCTCTCTTGGCGAAGATACCAATCCGGTGGTCTCCGTTCACCATCACGACTGCAAGCAGAGATGCAACGTCAGAGATGTGCAGCCCCAGCTCGGGCCGGAGCTCTCGCAGCACCGAGCCCTGCCTGGCCCGGCTGGGCAGGGGGACCTCACCTTTCGCATAGCAATTGGGGTTCACAGAGTGGTTGGCAAAGCGGATTTTATTTCCTTTGCGAGTAGCGTCAACAACAAAATCTATTAAGAAAACAAAAAAGAAGAAAACTGGTGTAAGGCCAGGCCTGTCACCCAGGCAAGAGGTGGGCTGAGCCTGCCCACCTGGCCAGCAGCCCTGGCCTCTCCACCCCTGGCAACCTCAGGAAGTTACCATTGTTGAGGTTGAAGAGGAAGCTGGACATGTACTTGTCGTAGACCTTTCCTCGCCTGTCAGCCTCATCCTGTGAAATGAGCTGTAGAGGGGAGAACACTTTGAGAAACTCAACAGCTGAGGGCTGAGCCAGGTACTCACCTGCCTCCTGGAAACACCCTCCTGCTCTCCCTCCCACCTCAGGGGCAGGAGCTTGCCGGGGCTCCCAGGGATGGGGCAGGGGCCAGAGCAGGGGTCTCAGGCAGCAGCACACACACGACATGCTCCTCCACATGGAGGGCCACTGAGACGTGTCCCCAGACAGCTCAGGGCTCGATCAAACGTGGTCAGAGCAAGCCCATGGGCACAGCTGAGGCAGAGAAGGCAGCTGAGCCCACAGCTGAAGGAAGCTCTCCCACCACCCACAGCCCCCCTGTGCCTGGCACACAGCCCCGGCACAGGCAGCAGCACTGACCTCCCCACAGTACTCGGAGATGAACTCGTTCTTCTGCACAGCCTCCTTGATGAAAGTCCCCCAGCCAGCCACGTCTGATGGGGCCAGCAACAAATGCTGGAACCAAAATGAAAGGAAATGGGGACAGTTGGCAGGTACAGCACCTCCCAGCACACAGATCAGGGGGGCAGAGGGGAGACAGTGTCCACCCAGCATCCCCTTGTGATGGTGACACACAGCTCCCTACAGACTCACACCATTACGTGGAGCTGCACAGGACTTGACACACACTCATTTGCAACTTTCTCTGAATTTCTCTCTTTTTTTAATGCACAATTCCTTGCTCTGACCACCAGAATTCAAGACTAAATCTTTCTCCGGAGTCACTTTATACACTCCCTTGCTCTCACCATTCTTCACCTAACTCCCATCTCCTGATTTTCACACCCACAATCCCTACTCCAGAGTAAGTTTTGCAGAGACCCAGAGCAGAGCAGATTCTTTTCCAGACTTTAGCACTCTGGCAGCTGCAGGGAAGTTGTTCCCCACCTCCCACACAGCAGCAGCAGCTGTGTATCAGCTCTGCCCTGAGGCAGCCCTCGCCTCATTGCTGTCAATACCTTTTTGAGGCCTCGCTGGATGCTGCAGTTCTTGCAGGAGACCACCTTGCAGTCCCAGTGCTCTGAAGCGCCGCAGGTCAGGCAGAGGTCTGGGTCACACTCCCGCACAGCCAGGTAGCAGGGGCACTGCTTGGTGTTGCACTGGGTCTTACAGCGGCAGCCTGGGAAGCGGTTCTGACCTGCAGCAACACAGACCGTGGGTTTGCACTGGGAGGTTTGGCAGAGAACAGAGGGGCCATGCAGGGTCTCTGCCCCAGATGCTCCTCCCCAGCCAGATCTCGCCCTGGCAGGCCTTGGGCAGGGACAGAATGAAGTCTGGCTGTTATCTCCATTGCAGAGCTGGGAATGGAAGCCCAGAAAGGAAAAACAAACATGGCAGAGCGGTGACCCAGCGCCCACCCCAACTGCTGGAGGCACATCCTGCTCACAGGGGAGCAGCAGCAGCACCCGCAGGATACAGACACAGGGATGAGCACTAACAGGAGTGTCTCGGCTGCCAAGAGCTGCAGGGCAGCACAGAACCATTTCCCTTTGGACTTTAGCAGGCTGCTAACAGAACTGCTGCAGATGGACAGAGCAGAGAGTGCAGGAATAAAGCAGGCCCCCAGCAAGCCCCAGCTCTGCACCCTCCCTGTGCTCTGTGCCAGGAGAGCTGGCTGCTTTCCTGCCCGATAGTCCTCGACCCCTCCTTACAGTCAGGGTTGCACTGGCAGAACTTCTCACAGAAATTCTGAGTCATGATGCAAGGGCAGGAGCTGTCACAGGGATGCTCAGGGTGGTCACAGGGCTGGTAGTTGTACACCTGGGTCGGTGAATTGTCTAGAACAAGAAGAGAAATGCCAAGATTGGAAGCTGCATCTGGCAGGAACCTTTTCAAAGCAGCAAGCGCAGGGCTCTGGAGCTGAAAAGGTGCAAGCTGCCCATCTGCCTGCACTGGGCAGGGAGCCTGGCAGCACCCAACTCCTACAGGCACACACACAGCTGTGCTCACTGACCACAGCCCAGCCCACAGCAGGGCTACACACCAGCCCTCAGCCTCCCCTGGCTGCAGCAAACCCCGCTGCACACGCAGCCCCAGCGGGCACTGGCACGGCCACGATGCCCCCAGCACCCCAAGGAGCCTGGCCAGGGGCGGTCACTCCCCTCCACGCTGCTGGACCTGCCGGGCTGGTGAGCAGGACGCAGCCATCCCGCTGCTGCAGTCGGAGCTGGAGAACTCAACCCTCGCAAACCTCCCATGACACAGCCACAGCCAACGCTACCTTTCTTCAGCTGGATCTTCCTGCAGTGCGCAGCCCACAGCCTGGAAAAGGAGCAGAGAGGGTTGAGGGGATGCGTCAGCCATCAGGGAGAGCGGGCCAGCGCCGCTCGGCACCAGCGGCCAGCACAGCAGAGATGGGCCTGGCAGATTCATGCATTAATGATCAGCAGCCACCATAGAGTGGAGAGAGATGAGAGTGATGCAGCTGCAGCAGAAGCTCTTTAAGCCAAACACCAGAGCCAGAATAATACTGGACACGTTGGGATCAACACGCAAAGTGGGTTACAAGTCAGGGAGCTGAGGTTGCTGGTAGGGAAGTGGCACTGGGACCAACAGCCAGTGCTGCCCTATCCTCGAGCTGAGCCTGGGGCTGCAGGGCCACGGAGCCCCCAGCCAGAGCAGCAGACCTGGAGCTGGGCCAGGGCCAGCGCCCAGCAGCAGCACCAGCAGCCCCATGTGACAGCAGGACGTGCGCACAGATGGGAGCCAGATGGGGATTACCAGGAATGCGTTGGCACAAAAAGCAGCGGATCTGGTTGCATTTTAAGAACAAAACAAGCTTGTCCAACACTTGCCTGTGCTTCCTTTTCTTCTTCTGGGATGGATTCATTAACTCATTTGTTGGCAGTTTCGTTATAAGCGATTCCTTCACTGCAAACTGAAAGACCTACCGAAGAACACAAGCAAAAGTAAGAAACAGGTTCAGTGCACTCAAGTTGTTTTATCAAAAGCATAAGGAGAGCGTGAGTAAGAACAGCAAGGCTTAAGCCCAGAGAGCAGCAGCTCTGCCCCATTTTTCCTGCCTATGGGCACCGTTGCTCCTCCTGCCTGGGAAACGAGTGCCTGCACACCTCGTGTGACACTGCACGTGGGAGGGACACAGGCACACGGGGCTCACTCTGCCAACAGCAGCACTGCTGCAGAGTAACACCCTGAACTCCAAAAGCATTGATGTGGCACTTTCCTCGGGGAGGTTTGTGGCAGACAAATAAAACCAACAGGCAGTGGCTCCAGCCCTGGCCCCTCCCTTGCTGGTGCATTGCCCGCTCTGGGCACCCACCTGCTTGCAGGTCTTTGTCCCCAGCAGCCTGGCGATTGAGCAGAAGTTGTTGAAGTAGGTCCCATGGAAGACGCGGAAGAGTGACTCCTCGGCTCCTGTCCACTCCACGGGCTCCTGCGGCGTCTCCACCGCAAACAGCTGGGAGGAGGCCGGGCTCAGCTTCTGCTTAGTGGGGGTTTGGCAGCGGGAGTTGGCCTCTGGCAGGAAAGGCAGATGTTAAGCCTGGAAGAAGGCACCCTGGCCATCATGGTTCTGGGGGGCAGTGGTATCCCCATAGTGCCCTGCAACCCTGCACTGCACTCCCGGCCACACACTCCTGCTTCTGGCCAGGCACGGTGCTCAGGAGCCAAGGGCTCGCTCTGGGCTTTGCAGGTCCCAGCAAAGCCCTTGCTTTGCCTGGCAACATTGCTCCTTCCTGGCAGAGGACAGTGAATCCCACAGCAGCAAGGCCACAGCTGGTGTCCCTCGGGTTTACTGGGAACACTGACCGCTAACTCCAAACTCTCCAGCTGTGCAGGAAGCGGAGGGGAGCCTGGGAGAACTCCAGCTGTGAGGAGCTGCCTGCCCTCACTGCCCACACAGAGAGGAGTGGGGTGTCTCAGGACTGGCACCATACCCGAGGAGCTAGAGGCCCACTCGTTGCCTGTGTCCCGGTCGCTGTCGCCCTCCCTGGTCTCAGTGACAGCCGGGGTGCTGGAGCAGGACGCGCCCACCACGTGGTGCCGCCGGCGGCGACGGCCCGAGCACTTGGACCGGGGGTTGTGCAGTGCAGCAAACTCCTTGGCTCCTTCCTGCAAGCAGAGCAGAAGACAAGACAGGTGGCAGACGACCAGTGAATGCAGGAAGGCTTTCCCACAGGCCCTGGGACAAGCCCTGTCCTGCCACCACCAAGAGCAGGTGGAAGAGGCCGGCCACGTGTGGTCCCTTCAGCAAGTGCCAAACCCTGCCAGCTGCCTGTGCTGCAGATTCCCACTTTGTTCCCTTCGGCATCGCTGCCCAGTCAGCAGAGGCTCCCTGGCTCTGAACCCCCAGCTCACTCCTCTGGATCCTCCTGGCTTCTCACTCTGCTCCTTTTTAACATGGGCTTAATTTCTCTAACACTGCACTGAATCCAGAGAAATCATTTGTCACACAATTTCCCATCTGCTAGCTCTGGAATTATTCTTTGTTGGAGATCTGCTATAATATGCATCTGGTAAGGTCTGCATTTGCATTCATGCTCCTCTGAATCCAACAAGGACCAGAACTAATTCTGAAAAAGTCATCCAAGTTGTGAAAAAGATCCACAGAGCTCTGCAGAGCAGAGCTGGCCAGGGCACTTCTCTCATGGTTTCTAAAGCAGTGACACAGAAACATACCAGCCAGAGGAAACAGTCTGCGCCGCAAGGATCTGGCTCAATCTTGGTCTCTCTATTCTTTCGTTTGTACACATTAGGAGTAGCATGAAAAGCTGAAAAAGTAACAATTATCTTTACTATTAGCATTCTCCAAGAGTCTCCCCCCACTCTGCAAGGGACAGGAAGCAGGAGCCTGTGTGCCCGAGGGCTCCCCTGGCAGCGGGGCCTGAGGCGACCAGACACGGGGGTAGCCCTGCTCCAACCCACAACGGGGACTAGGCAGCTTGGGAAGGAGAGGCCATAGGCAAAGGATCTGCTTTCACACTGAAACAAAAAGACCACGTGATCTCAATATTATATCTTTTAATAAATAATTCACTGGAAGAAGTCCTGTGACTTCCCAAAGAAGCTCTTAGACCTGGAGAACAGCAGGTCCAGCAGCTAAACAGTATCCAAAAGGCTTTGGCAGGACCAACCGCAGGAACATGACTAAGACGAAGCTGTAAGTTCCAGTGAGGCAACAAAACACAGGGGCATGTCCAGACTTTGGCAGTGAAACATTCATGCCTTTCACTGACGAGCTTCTGCAAAGCAAGAGCAAAGTCTGGTGGCGGCAGGACTACTGCACAAACTGCCGGGAGCTCGGACGCGGCGTGCTGAGCGCGGAGAGGGGACGGCCGCGCGCGTCGGTCTGCCGTCCGCGGGAGCAAAGAGCGGAGCCGTCTGTACAAAAGGCTTCTGGGCACCTGTCAGCTCCTAAGGCCCCACCGCAAACTCATGAGGCACCACCCTCCAGAGGCTCCAGCACGGACTAAGCAAGGTGTGCAGAGGAAAACTGAGGAGAAAGGGCTCTAGGGAAGCGTCCGGCTGAGATGGCACTTACGATGCAGAAAGCAGTCGTACTTGAAGCAGCGGCGGCAGAAGAGGGTGTGGAAGGAGTGCAGGGACTGCTCCCGCTGCACCGACTTGGCGCACGGCCCGTCGATGTTGGGAGTGCACTGCGGCGGCAGCACATTCGGGTCCGACACCTCCGTGAGCTCCCGGTACCTGGTGACAAACACAAACGCCCGGGGATGTGCACGGCTTTCCCCATCTGCGACAGCTTTACCTGCCTACATCACCACTGGGCCCACGGGGCTCCGGCCCAGGCACCTCAAGGCCAAACTGCAGTTTGTAACACTCAAAACACACTCTGCCTGTGGAGCCTGCAGGCACCGAGCTTTGTGGCTCAGCCGGCTCACAGCGCTGGTCTCGGAAATAAAGATTTCAGCTCTTGCTAGGAAAGCTAACAGACAACCAGTGCAGGGATTTTCTACCTTTCTTTCATATCCTCTGGGAAGCCATACTCAGGAAACATGGAAGAAATAGCAGTGAATATCATGTCATTGGGGAACCTCTTCTTGGAACACTTCTTGTTACCTACAAAGAAGAGGAGACACAATTCTTCAGCCAAGCTGATGTGAATGAGTCTTTCCTTCTTGCACAGAGCAATTCCAGAGATGCTCAGGATTGTATTTTAAGACAGAAATGTAAATCCCATGCATGATAAATAAACCTTGTGCCCTTCAACCAGGCTAAGGCATTTCCAGAAGCAGTGCTAGGCCACTTTCAGTGTAGCACAATGTGCTGCTGCAAGTACCGATTTTTTCAAGTGCTATTACTATTTATTTCTGCCAGAGCAGAACTTGCAGACAATGCTTTTCTACACCCACAAAAGTCTTGGTGTTTGTGCCACCTGCATCACTACAGATCAAGGACAAAGACAAAATTACCCATCAGCACTCAGAAGGTCATCGAGGACAAATGAAAATCCCACAAACCAGAGCTTCCTCTAAGCAACAAGAGCTCCAGGTGGCACAGGAGAGGGAAGAGGAACACTAATACATGGAAAGCAGGTCTGGAAGGGATTTGAAAAGGTCCATCTCCCTGCCTCCCACAGAAACAGATCCACCCACACCTCCCTGACAGGTGCTTGCCAGACCAGCACTTGAAAACCTCCACCAGCAGAGCTCCCACAACCTCTCAGATAACACCCAGCTCTGCTAATCTCACCAGGAAGTGGGTTTCCAGATGACTCATCTAAATTACTCCTCACCACACTTTAAGCTGGTGATTCCTTCTGTCCACAGTGGACAGTGAGAGGAAACCATTTCCCTTCTGCTACAGAACTTGTCAAGCTGGAACCACTCTTGGAAACACATTAACAACCCAGTGCTGGCAGGAGAGCAGTGCCCAGTGCTCAGGCAGGGCAGGATGGAAACGTGACCAACATAACCCCCACTTCTCTGGGGGAGTAACCCACCTTCCACTGCAATTCGCTTTCTTTTCCTTGTCACTGGCAGCTCCTCTTTCCCATCCTCCTGTTTCACCTCAGAATCATTGTGTCCTTCCTCTTCCTCGTCCGAGTACTGATTCAGAGCATTCACTAGCTCCAGGAACACAGCATCACTGATGAGGACTGACCCTGAGATCATTTCTGAAACACACAGAAGTGGGAGTGCCACCATCTTTCCCATTTCTCACCATGTCAAACCACAAGCCAATGTGCTCTGCTACCAACCAGAGCCCTCCTCTCAGTTTTATTGGGGTAGGTGGGATTTTAGCACTAGAGTCAGTAGTGTTGCATCGTTTTCAGCAAGTGTGGGGACAGGCCACACCAGTTTTCCCTGTCTTCCTCCCTGCTGGGCAATTTTATGATGATGCAGGCAGTGCTTTTCATTGATTAAACTCTTGGCTAAGGCAACAAGCAGAACAGGGTTGCTGAGCTCCTCCTACCCTCTAGCACATTTTCAGCATCCCAGAGGACGCCTGTGAATCCCTGTACACAGGAGCACTGGCTCCAGAGCACTCCAGGCATTAAAATGGAGTGAGGTATCCAAAGGCAGGAATGTGCCCTTGCAAAGGAGAACAGCAGGCACCATCCTGTTTCCCTGCTCTGAGAGCTCCCACAGAAAAGCTGGTTACTGCTGCCACCTTTTGACTTCTGAACTACTTGGATATGTTATTTGCAAGAGACTGAATCACAGAACCATACATCTGTTCGGGTTGGAAGGGATCTCAAAGCTCATCTTGTTCCATCCCTGCCATGGACAGGCCACTAGACCAGGTTGCTCCAAGTCCCATCCAGCCTGGCCTTGAGTGGACACAGCTGGTTGCTCCCAGGTTACCTTCCTCTCCGTGAACTTTCCCATCATAGTTATTAATAAGTTCTTCAATGAAAGTTTCATCCTCTTCCTTCACCTCGTCGCCCATGTAAGGGATATTGCACAGAACCGTTTCATCCTCCACCTGAAGAGAGATCAGACACAACTCAGAAAAGCAGTGTTTGCTGACCCCAGTGGGGCTGTGCCCAAGGCTGCTCTGGTCCCTCAGACCTGCCAACAACACAGTGCACAGCAAAGGTTCAGATGTCTCATCACTGACACACCAGTGCTATCCCACTGTAACCCAGTCACAAAGGAAAGGACCTGCCTAAGAAATAAAACTCTTCATATAAAAGAAAATAAAAATCTTGGGAAAAAACCACAAACAAACAACCGCCCCCCCCAAGAACATATTTACTCCTTGAATCCTGTGAAGAAATGGTGACTCTGTCAAGGAGTCACGTGTAAAGGAGACTACCTGGGTGAGGTAGCATGGACACAAGGCTGGCTTACGGGATTCTACAAAACAAGCAACTGAAGCAACACTTTCCATCATCTCTCAAGCAGATGTTGCCTGAAACAACTGGGATGAAGAACCACTTCCCAACTGTGTAACAATCAGACACTGACCTCACTGAGACCCCGTGCTTCCCACGTACCATGAAATTCTGCTGAAGAGGGGACCAGGAGTACATAATGGGCACCAGTGCCACTGTGTTCAGGGTCCTCATGTACAGAGTCTGGCTTGAAAATCCCGGGAAAATGCTCTCAACAGTGCACTGGAATACAAGTACAGAGAAGGTCAGTGAGGCACCACTCTGGGAGGCTGCCACAGCCTGAGGAAAACGGAATCCAGGACAAACACAGAAGCTCCACATCCACTCTGTGGACTCCATCACAGGAAAAAGCCTTGGGGGTACTTTTTGTCCATTTCTGCATTCCAGAAATGTGAGGCATGGCCTGACACTGACCTAGGAAAACACAGACAAAAGCTCATCCCATATTCCCACAGCTCCCCGCAGAGTCCTGGCTCCAGTCCCCACTTGCTGTTGCTGCCCCTTTTCCTCTGCACACCTGTTTCAGGAATGGGTGCCCACTGACTGGCTTCATCAACTGCACTGGCTGCACTCGAAGCTTCTTCCAGTCTTCATTAAGGATTTGAGTCTTTTCATGAACCTTCGCAAAGTTGGCCACAAAGAGAGCCTGAAAGGAGAGAGAGGAGCTCTCAAAATTTAAGAAAACCCATTGAGAACTCCCACAGCACTGAAAGGGTTCAGCAGGGACATCCTGTAAAAACCAGCTGGGAATGAGCTCTCTTGCTGCAGTTACACCAGCGCTTGTTCAAACGGCCTCGTGTGCGCAACAGCTGCTGCCCACACGGCTCAAGACAGAGCACGAGGAGAAGTGGCATCTCTTCCCACTGATCCAGCTTGCAAGTCAAGCACAGCTTATCAATTCACTTTGCCGACACCCTCTGGCACAACTTGGACACTCTGAGCTGAAATGAAGCCTTTCTGGGGACATCTCAGCCCAGTCCTTGCTGTGGCTGTACCTTTGCTCCCATGTTCGCCTGGAACCTCTTGAGCTGCCGCAGACGCATGTACTCGGACTTGACTTTCCTTTTCCAGTACATGATACACTTGGATGTCGGAGGAGTGGTAATTTCCATTTTTCTGTAACGATACAGAAAGAATAAACATTAAATAATGGAGAGCTCAACCCCGAAACAAGTGATATTAGAATAACATCCCTGTGGATGGCAAAAACACTCTATGCATCATAGATTTAAACCGAACAAAATAACGGCGTCGCTCTGCAGGGCTCCTGACCGCGGAACACCCACAGCCGAGGCGCACGGACAGGCCCGGGACAGCAGCGAGGGGTGGTGCTGACCAGAACCGGCCGCTCCTGTCCCCCGATCCCCCGGGGCAGCACCTGAGCCCGGGGGTTGCTGGGGTGCCCGCCCTCTCCCGGGACACGCCGCCGGAGCGCCGCGGGTCC
>VZTH01007667.1:0-31338 GCA_013397815.1 Aleadryas rufinucha
ATATATGTATATATATAAAAAAGATGTTTACTATTCTGGCAAATAAGAAGGCTTTTTTGCATAATGTTTGTCTTTGGCAACACAATAGTTTTTAGGAAATGCAGAAAATTAGGTAAGACCTTAAATATTTGACTTTACAGTAGTTCATTAACTTCCAAATAATTTTCTGTCATCCATGCACTGTATCTTTGTTTAAAAATTTAATCTGGTTGAGTAGCAAGGGAAAAAGGTCCTTTGTTAAAAGGGGTAAAAAATTGTCTGAGGCACCAAATTGTGTATTTGACGAGTTGTCAGATTGTCGTGCCTGAGCTTTCTGTCCTTGCCTGCTGCAAGTAAAAGCAGTCTGTTGGGACTGTTCTAGAACATTTTATTGTGCCTGTGGCAATACCAAAGAACTATGTCTCTCAGCTGAACAGTTTCACCTCTCACCGAAACATCAGGATCTGTGTAAGATGGCACAGGGCCACCTCAGGGCCATGAAAGGCCAAGAATGGGACAAAATATCTGCCCTGTAATGTGAAGAATTTTTTTTCCTTTTTTTTTGTGGCCATGGTGTTGATATGCTAAATATGGCATTCACTCCCTGCCCAGAGGTGAGACACAGTGGCACTTTCCAGAACCAGAGATGACATCTGTGTACCTCAGTAAAGGAAGGCTGGCTGTGATCATCAAGATTCATCTTATCACACTTGGGTTTTTTTTCTAAAATCAAATGTGCCTAAAATTTGAAACTTAGTTGTTTCAAGTCTGTGTCAATAAAGGAAATCAAGCACCTCCAGTCAGTTCTTCTGATCTTAGGTAGTACGACTCCTGCTCTAGTGATGCATGTGGCTTTCTAATGCCAGTATATAAAGCTGGATAAGGAAGCCTTCAGAGAGCTGTCGTTCTGGACTGCAAGTTAATTAAATGTGCAGATTTTATCTTCATTCACTGTTTTTTCTTTAGACAAGCCTCCAACTCTGGCTCTGGTTCCATCCACAGTGGCCTTAAATTGCCTTGGGGTGGTACCAGGGTGGCACCAGGGTGGCCTTATTGATCACACATTTTGTTGACTTCTGCAGAAAATATCACAGTCAACACCGTGTAACTGTGCATCCTAAATAGTCTGCAAAATATGTCAATTAAAGTATAACATGCTTGTTGTTTTGAATAAATCTTGGTATTTCTTTAGGGATGGTGTAGCTGACAGGCTTAGGAGGTAAACAAGTCCTTCATTCCTAGAAGCCTTCTGCAGTGTGTTCCAAAATGTTGTAACTGGCAAATTCCAGTCGGTTAATGAGTCAGGTAAGTCATTTAAAGTATTAGGTGAATATATCAGCACCATGGTATATTAATGATTTCACAGTGGAAGACTTAATATTGAGTAAATGAGCTTCTAGGAATTACAGATTGCTTTCCCAGAACTAGGAAACAGACATACTTTTTGTTGAGAGGACTATACCTATTTTGGTACAGCCTGGAATACAGGGGAAAGACACAATTCTAACATCTGTATGGAGGTGATGGTTTGTTTGAGTGCCCAAACTATAGGCAGTCTAATTTCTTTACAGTCACATTTGTGTGCAGATATAAGGAGACACACCTAAGCACCTGGAACCTAAACTTGCTGCAAAAAGGCAATGCTACTGCCAATATTGTGTCTTGATTTTTACACGATTTTACATGGTAATGGAACCAGTTTGGTACCATTAGCTCTTACAGAAATAAGAGGAATGGAGAGTCATAATGTGTAAAGGCTGAAAATTCTTCCTGGGCACAGACTGAGAAGATCAAGGGAAGAATGAGAAGCAGCAAAAACCAATTTGTTTCCTTGATGACTTTATAAACTTGTGTACTAGTAAAATCTTGCCTTTCTTATTGCTTTTCTTCCTGTGTGGTCGGGACAAAAAGCAGCACTGTCAGCTGCCACAGCAAGGAATGGCAGGAAGAAATTTAAGATTCAGAAAATATGAATGTTTTGTAAGTTTTGTACATATTTTGAGAGATTTTATAGCTATAAGTTTCTTCTCTTGGTAATTACAGGCCAAATTGTTTTCTGATATGAAAGATCTAAGTTACACTTCAGTTTTTGAAGCAAGACCAGCTTATCCTAGTAGAAACATCACCTCTGTTTTACTGCTGTAACAGTAAAATTAGAGGAAATGCAACGGACATTCCATAATATGTACAAGCCATACTTAGCCATTCAGATGGCTTGATATTTAGCCCAGGAGCCACTCTGTTCAGCTCACTAAACATTAATTCTTCTAAAGTGTGATTTCTTGCAGGGTGCTGTTCTCCCCCAGCTCCTCCTCTTGCAATTTAAAGGTCTGACTTTACGCATTACAGGTTTGAAGCAGTGTCTTTGGTGGGGAGGATGGGGGGAAAGCAGGGGGGATTGGATAACTGCCCAATTTCATATGATAAAAGTGAAATTCTCTTCTGTCTGCAGGACAATCCCCAGGGAACAACGTACGAAACCCAAACTTAAATAAAATCATATCCTGTTTGCAAACATCATATTCCCTTTGCTTCTCAGTAATCTGGACCCATAAACCCCAGCACAGCTTGAGAGCCCATTCCTCATCTAAACAAATGCCATAAGCCCCTTTATACTTTTACAACCATGTCAGAAAATAATATTGACTGCCAATAGTGATGTGATTGGAGTTGCCTCCTCTGAGCCATAAAAGAAGCAGTCTGTTATCAATTTCTCTAAATGTATCAAGGGAATTATGGGTCGGTTCAGTTCCAAGTTATAAATGACAATTCAAAAGCCGCAGAAGTGTTTGAAGCTGGGAGCCGATGATGACATTATCATAAAAGCCTGCTCTTCTTTGCTTTTGTGGGGTTTTTTGCCTATCAACTAGACAAAAAAAATATGGCTGAGAAATGACTTCAAGATTTCTACACACAGCAGCAGGTCAAACAGGCAAGAAAACAATCACTATTTTTAGTGACAGACTGAGACAAGGAGATGAAACTTACTCCCACTAAAAGTAGATTTCTGCTTCTCTTATTGTCATTTTCACAGCACAACAGGAGAGGAATTGCAATAGATGGATACGTTGGTCAAATGATCGGTTATAGCTCTAGTGGCTGTTTACAGATGAAAAATTGTGGAACAGTCTTGACAATCCACAGAACCAAAATGTAATTTGTGATTATTCTCCCCATTTGGCCACTTCACCTGCAATCTACCCACCTCTCCTGGAAAAATTTTCACATTCCAATCCTCTGACCAGCTGCAAGAAACCATCTCTTTTTATTAAAACTGCTGGCCATAGTGCTGCTAGTCTCTCTCCAACACAAAGAATTTCATCCCCCCCGGTATTAGAATTCTTTAACAACAGTTGGTTCTGGAACAAGGTTAAGCTTGAAAAAAAAGCCAATAAAAAGCATTATTGCAGGAGGGAGATCCCATACTTCAGTGGATTTTATACTCCTGACCCTGGATAGTCCTCTGATGAAAAATTAACCATCATTTAAAGAAAACCTGTTATGGGCAAGTATAGGATGCTAGTTTAGACAATTTTTTTTCTCTATTCGTGAGATCTGTTCAATGTAGCTGTACAGATGAAACATATTTCTGCTCCTAGATAAGAGATATAATTATTACTTATATAGTTCCTTATAAAACTAAAAAGTTTATTGTTTGATTTCTTCTAAAAACCTAATATATACTAAGCCATATTCACCAATGACTCTCACATAATCAATCCCTAGCGCTACTTAAAAGAAAATTCATATGTATGAAAAGTTTACAAAATGAGAAAACAGTAGTTTTACATGCATTTTTTTCACTGCTACAAAAGATTTAGTGCTGTGATGGAAAAGGATCAGAAAATACTGGTTGTGGACACAGACTGCCTCTTGTTTGATTTTCAAAAGTCTTGAAACAAACTTTCTTTCACTGTAACTGTAAGTAATGTCCAAAGAAGAGGATCCTTGATGTTAACTGCAGTTTTAGAACAGGGATAACAAAATCATTAATAGAGTAGAATTCAGGATTACAGAGGCTAGTTGGACTTTTGTTTGTGAACAATGCAAGACCATCAAGTGATCATGTCTTCAGTGTTTGGGAAGTCCTACCTTCCATTCCTTCATTCAAGAGCAGTTTTCATTCTGCTCAGTGATTCTTTCACATCAAATTTATAATCTCTTTGTGGAACAGGGCCTCAGAACTAGGACTTGGCAGTATTTATAGTTATATATAACTAGGTAGATCACAGCCTTAGGTACTTGGACTTCATCCTACTTATGGATAAAGCCTTACTTGTCCAGTGCTCTTTCCAACAGTGGCACCACTTCAGTGCATGGTTTGGGAGTCCCCAACGAGAAATAATCTTTGCTCTCTTGTGTGGCAGCAGCACCCACTAAGATGCGGGGTCTCTGATATTAAATCCAGCCTGGGAGTGGAGAGAACTGAGCCTAGGTTTCCCATCCCCTGTATGAGTAGTCTAACCACTAATCTGTTTAATAACAGAGCTACATAATAACAGCCAGCAAGGTCCCCATATGAAGACAGTAGGATCAAAGAGCTCTGAAAACCCTCGTTCAACAGGCAGTCATAAAGTCTCCTGCAAGAATGGAATTCTTTTTCTTAACATTATGTACTAATGTCTTATTATGTACTGTAGCAAACAAGTAATGATGCAATCAGGGAAGAAAAAATATACAACAAACATAAAACATAAAATTCTTCCATCCCTCCCTAAAATCTAGGCATGAACTACTCTTCAGGCTTTACACTGATTACTGCTTTTTACATTTCAATTAAGTTGAAAGTTACTAAGTAGCAATATTTCTTGTTTCTTTCCACCATCGTTTCTGAAAGTAAGCTTAAGATTTGCTTTCCACATAGTTTGAAGCAGCTCTCTTTCCTGAAGTTCATCTTAACCAATCGACAGCTAAATATCGCTGAAAGAAAGCTCCTAATCTGGTTATTTACCTTGAAAAAGGTCATAACCCATTCCTTTAAAAGAGCCCCACAGCAAGCCTGACAGTAATAATACATAGAAAGGCAAACCAACTAGAAAATAAATAAATAAAAGATCCATTTCTACAACATGTTCTTTAATCCAATTTCCATGAATTTAAATAAGAAATAAAGCAAACAGACTGAAAAAAATAGTGTAGATGAATTTAAATGCTTTAAAAAATTATGTTATATTGAGCAATTCTGACTTGTGTTAGCTTTAGAATGGAAAACATATTGTCATTAGTAGAAGGATTTCAAAGCACATCTCTGGCCATGGTTTTTTAATACCACAATAACCTGTTTCATAGAAAAATCTTATAATTTAATTTTAAAAGAATGCCATAGTCCTGTTTAATATTCAATGCTCTCAAATAGATTTTTTCAAGCAATTTTACATAATCTCCTTTTTACTCAGAAGCCTGAACATCCTTTCTCAACTTTATTAATTTTTTTGTTCAATTTTCTCTGCATCAGCAGTGTGAAAAATTACCTTTTTTATACACCAGAGTGTGCATGTATATGTGCATGTGTGCACACAGTGGTTTACAGAGGTGCGCGTGCACATGTCTACATGTCAGTGTGTAATGTTAGCTGAACCACATACAGAAACAATGCCCAAGTTTCCAAATTGGCAAGTGGCTAGTCGCCAACTACCAAATTTTAGGCAGAATCTTCAGCAAACTAAGCTCACAGTGAAGGACCTGGAACGATTACAACTTCCTGATTCTTTATTTCTTAAGTCCTAGTTCAGAAATCAAAAAAAATCACAAAATGCTGAAGGTTAAAATGCTTTTGTGTGTATGTGTGTGTGTGTGTGTGTGTGTGTGTTAAAACCTTACAAAATGAGTATTTCTTCTGTCATATAAACATACTAGTATGATATGGAGTTTATCCTTTGTGAAGAATAAAAGTAAATAAAACTGTATGAGGTTGCACTGAAAGTTGACCTCCAGAGATTATGCCTTTATGTCTGCTCAGACTATTCAGAGAGATACTCAAGAGAATTCACTGAGAAACAGTAAAAGGGAAGTAAAATATACATCAACCTTCCAGCCCATTGATATCTAGAATATTATCATTTCACTTTGACATCAGTAAATAATGGAACCAATTGGACCAAAAGCGTGAAATATTTTTGTGTGAAAAACTCATATATGTGAAAAATTATTTCTCTTTGGCATTATCTTCACTATAATTTAATAGGAGCATGATACCCATGTCAGTAGAAATTCTACATGGTTTTCAATAATTTAGCTTTATTCTTTTACCTAGTGTTGCAACATATTTCTTTCTGCAGATTTTTGTCTACTGTGTCCCAATACGAGCTTGTCTTTCAGGATGAATCCATTTCAAAATAGGACATAAAAATGCTCACATAATTTATTACTTTAACAATACCCAAGTTATGGGCTAGCAGCTAGTGAGCCCTTTTCATTCTAAATGTTAGCTTTGGCAACTTTTTTGTCCTTTCAGAGAAGTGTGGAGCCATATTTACTTTTCAACAGGACACAAAACAGCTTCTCCAAAGCTCATTGTGCTATAACAATTGTGCCCATGTTACTTTCCTCAAGGAAAGAGCTCATGTAAAAACCCAGAGTGGGATAACTGGAAATGGGCACACTTCCACAAAATTTGTTTGTAACTGTTCCATATGCCTCTTGAAAGGTGCTGTCTTCCATGTCTGTGAAAACACAGTGCGATAACAGCTCATGTTTCATCTCTACATATTTTATCAGCTTCTGAAGACTTTGAACTGGTAGTGCTAGAGAATAAACCAATGAACACATATGTTGTGTGCTGTCCCTTTTGTGAAAAAGCAAACATCTACTTACCCCAAGTCCCCCACAAGGCAACAAGGAAAAGAGTTTTTGAGACACGTTTCCTATATATTAAAGAAGAAAAGAAACAATAAGCATCATTCATCAAAAAGACATTTAAATACTGGAAAAGTATTTCCTTACTCTACGTAATTCACATTTCAGTATTATTATCACTATAAAAATGCCAGATACTAGTACAAAAAATAATCATAATACTTAGAAATCCAATCAGCCATGGGGCATTTAAGATACTGTTATGCAACAGTGACAAATCTTAAGACTGGTAAGCAGTAGTTTCAAAGGAATATAATGATCAAAATTCCACAGAAAATCACTCTGAACTAGGGTGACTAATCATCCTGATATCTGTAGCTGATAAGCAGTTAGTCTAAGCTACTCATCTCAGCTTCTTCTCCAGCCAGAGGAGTGAGGCAGACACCTCCATCCAGCCTAGATGACTGATGGGATGAATTATTCTTGAGAAGTACCTGGTTCTTTTCACTGACAACAGAGGGAACAACATTAAGTTTACGTGAAACTGATAACTAATTTCTTCACTTTTTTCCTTCAAAAGAGTTTCTGCTTTGAAAATTGCAGCCTTAGTCTTTCTATGTAAAAGTGCTGTTTTCTTCATTTGCATCAATGATTGTATTAATGTTTTGAAAACATAACTTGAAATGCTATTTTTTCAGCATTATTCATTAAATACATTATACTAAAGGGAAAAAAAAACTCAATAGGCTTTAGAATTTAATTTCTACCTAATTCTACTCTATACATTAGCTAATATGATAGGGTTTATCTAGATATATATACTCACATTTTATTCATTCATATTTTCTTTTTTCTCCTTTTTTTTTTTTTTTGGTACTACAAACTCACTGTTTATCTTGATAATGACAATATGAAAACCAGGTAAGGATCTCAGGATTTGATGCAGTTCCTATCCCAGTGTGTAATTTGATCCTAAGGCAGCTGTGGAAGAGAACATAAGCTTTTGTCCTGCCATATCACAGAACTGGCTTTGTAACTTTGCCATCTGGAGGAAACATTAGATAGTGAATCACTCGAGTTACCTTGAGGAGTCACCCATTGCTATGGAAGGGGTGAATGCTGCAGTTACTCATGTTTAGCAGGTGCCAATGAAATGCATAAAGACAATTATAAGCCATCATTTTTGAAGTACGAGAGACCAGACTGCAAGGTCTGGGGTGAAGAAAGTGCTTTACACTTTGAGTAAAATCCAAGATGCAGTTTTACCCGACTAGAGGCCTTTGATCAGTTTGCACAGTGTGTGAGAGAAGCCAAACAAAACCTCCTGTGGAGCTACCAGGGGAAATGCAGGTGCAGCAGCTATGCAGAGTATTCTCATACTGAGAGTCCTAATGGCCCCAGACATGCAAGGAAATGTTGGCTGCAGGAGATTGTCAAAGTAGAGGTGCAAGTAGGAGTTTCCAGATTTCGTGCTAAGGAGATCCAGGGACCAATTTTTCACTTTTTGCTATGGGGAAGATGAAAAAGTCTTGAGCAGATAACTAAAAGATTAGTGCTGTTGAAGTGCCAGGAGGCATTAATGGAAACATAAGGTGTAATTTGAGATAAAAGAAGGCATTTGTAGATTATTGAATGACTAGACTTTTTTTCTTAAATTCCATGGCCGAGTTGGGACATAAGAGGGAATAGAAGAATTCTCATTTATCTCCCTGCAGCCAGGCACATTGTGCCTGGTAAACACTATTAAAAACAATAAACACAAAGTAAAAACAGAAAAGCAGATGGTGAGGAAGGACACTAAAATCAATCAGAAGATAGTACTAAAACTGGGGAAAACAAGCACATAAGCCTTTTCAGTGTATCAAGAAGCTTGCCAGAATACTCACTTCTTATTGTACGATGGTTTAAAAAAATAGTAGTTGCCAAACTCTGAAGAACAAGAAAAACATTGAGATTTCATGAAAAAAACAGTGGGGAAATATTGGACTAAGAGAAATTGAGACCATCGCTTAGCTAGCCTCACAAAAAAGGAAAGCTCACAATACTCTGCCGTAAATGAAAATCAATAGCAAAAAGCTGCTCTGAAAATGAAGTGGGAATTCCCATGATGTTTGAAGTTGATGTCCCAGAAGATATTGGGATACTTCAAGCAAGGTAGAAGACAAATTCTAAATAATCAAATATTTTTGACTTTGCACTAGGGCAGAGTTTGTAGTCACCAGTGCTTTAGATTCAGTATAACAGTTTACTGATAGAGCTAGAAATGTTCCAAGATTTGTATTCTAGAATATCAATGCACAAAGGCAGCAGAAGCTAGTTTGTCAAATTAGGTGGTGAGGCACCCATCACTGACTGAGGTCAGGCCCCTACAGAAGTCAAGGAAACTGTTTAGGAGGTTGTTGATTGGGGACCGAGAGTCTGATGAACTGAGGAAAAATGATGAGCAAAAACTCACTTTCAAAAAAAAACCAAAAAAAACCCCAAATTACAAAGTGTGTTCACCTTTTAACCTGATTATTCTCAGTATCATCCCTCAAGAGCAAAGCCATTTCATCTAAGTGTTTATTTCTTCATTAATTTGAAATTGGAATTGCATGGATGCTTTCTGATGCATCTTTTAGTTGCACTGTAATTACTGACTCACTGTCAGGGATGTGTTGACAGTGTGTTTCTCACTTTTACGAACTTTTAATAGTAGGAAACTTGACTTATAGTGACAGTTTTTTAATGACAGTTGGAATGAGAGAAAGGAAAAATACTTGTAAGAAATGATTACTGTTCTGCCCTTGAATTTATATGAAGAGATTTGTAAGGTTGGATGCTGCTACATGAAACCATAATATGATGTGACACACAGCCTGCATATTAGTTTCCTTTGTGTCAAGACAATGACAAGTGCAACATAACATGTTCCTTGACATACACTAAAATACATCAGTTCAAACCTTAACTACACAATAGTGTAGAAGTTGGTCATTTGGAGTAGCTGCAATTGTAGACCCCGATGCAGGGAAAATAAAGCCAAGAGTTCAAGCAAGCTAATACTTGTAAACCATTAGGAATAGATGAATATGTGCATAAGTCTCATTGATTTCAGTAGTTTCCAGTCATGTTCTGCAGTCTTCCAGAACAGGTTTTTTTCATGAACAGGGAAACTGAAATAAGCATTTATTGACAAGTAGCACATTACTAGCCCTAGTTGTACTTAAATTTCATTCCTTAGGGTGTTTCTTTTCTGGTTGGAAGGTACAGAAGCTGGTTGTTAGCAAAAAAAAGAAAAAATAAAAAAAAGAAAAAAAGAGCTTCAGACAAAGCAGATGCACTCTTCAGAAGAGGAACAGGAAACACAAAACACTTTTCTAAACACTTTTCTGGAGCGTAAGTGGAGAACAAATTGTGCCTCTGCCTTTTTGGATGGGTGGAGGAGTAAAGAAAGGAAGGTTAGGTCCTACTTTTCATTAGAATGCAAAGCCATCATTGGATGGAACTATTTCTGTAGAAAAAATAATACACTTGCATTGAAATAGAAATATTTCCTGAGAAAGTGTTGTTATTGATGACATTTTTGATGAGAAACATTTTCTTTAGATTTTTCTCCCTCAGTACACTTATTTTGAATTTCTGTAATGTACAAAGACATTAATTGTAATGTCAGGATTTGTTAGGTTCAAACTCACTGAAATGGGGACAACAAAATCAGGAGCAGTCACACTGCATTTTGGAAATATGTAAGAGACCATTCAGTTCCTTTATCCAAGAGTCTGGAATCCCAAATGATTAGAGCTTCCAGCCAGAAAACAGGCACATGCAAAAGCATGTGGGAAGGGTATTTTACTGACTTTTGTCTTGGTAAAAGGCCATGTGAGATACAACAAGAAAATACCCTAGGAACAGAGAGAGAAAAGGCCATTGAGCCAAGGATACACTCAGAATATATTCTAAGAGTGTGATCTTGATATAAACTTAGAGAGTAAATGTTTTGGACTAAGTGTCTAATAAAAAAGGCAAAGAATGTCCAGTAAGGAATTGTGGGCCAAGAAATGGTTTTCTAAGATAGGATAAACAAAGCTTTCTGCATTCTGTGTACATCAGCAGAAACACAGTTAGGTCCATTCCCTCTTGACCTTGTATCTGCAACTGCACACTGCATCCTAGAGGCTGCTCAACCACTGAGATCCAAAATTGGAACGATATTTTATATCGATGCATGTTATATTAAATAATGTGAAAAATAAAACTAATTAAACCCAACAAAATTTAAAATAAATACTTGACTGTATCAAAAAGGAACAATTTAACAATGTTGATGAAATCAAATAAAAATGTTTCCAAATTTTAATTTTGCAGGAATTTAGAACTTTTTCTTGGAAACACCTTTTTTTTAAAGGAGGATTTCCTACTTAGAAATTCAAGCTCCTAAGAATCTATTATACTGTAAATATTTTTCAGTTTTGATGTTGCCTTGGCTAAGAGAATGTATAAAACTATATAACATTATGATCTTAGGACTTCCTGAAGCAACAGTCTGCCTTACAGAAGAAACAGCATAAGTTTCCAAAGCAAAATAATTGCTATGTATTACTAGAATTGTGGCAGCAATTTCTTTTGATGGGTAGTGTTATTTTTGTTTGGGTTGGATTTGATTACATTTGGGAAAAGCTCCACTTCTTAGAAGAAGAGTTATAAAAATAACTGAGAATTAGAGTGTTGCATCCAGTGTGCTGGGACATAAAGGCAGGATTTCACTCACAGATTATTTCCAAAATGCACTAGTTTTTTGTGTGTTTCTGATGACTAGACTTGTTTCATGCTACACTAATGGCAGAACTCAATTTAACTCTACTTTTGTATTATAAAAGGCATACACTGAGAATTGGCTGTGCATGAAAATATTTTACATGAAAAACCTGTCAGTTTTCTACTATTCTGTATAATCATAGGTGCATTTAATATATTAATGTGGTTTTCCCCCTGTTATTCAGAAAGATATCATATCCTGCATAATGAGAAGGCATTAAAATAAAGTTCACTTATTAGCAAAACTAAGGCATAGTATCTGCAGTCAGAGTGGCTGAAATAGTTGAAATAAAGCAAATGAGAACAGCAAATAAGCAATTCTGACAAGCAAGTGTATCTTAAATTTTTGGTTTCGAATCAAAGAATACAAGGAGGTAGAAAAACAACTGTTTTCAAAATTGCCACTGACCTCCAATGGGGAACAAGTTACAGCAAAAGGTTAACACTGATGATTTTTGAAGCAAATGAGGAGAAAGTCGTATCGCTGCTTTCCAGCCGGTATATTTTGCTAATCTATATTTGGCTTCCATTGTAACATTCTCCTTCCACATAGCAATGCGTTTGGAAAAAGTGAATTTTTGTCACACTGCTTGCCAAGTGTTTTAAACTGACACCAGCTATGACTAATGACAGTGCTGGAATGTGCTGTTCTCAGTAGAATAGAGGCCTGTACAGACCTAGGAGTTTCCTGGGGTCCAGCTTCTGTCTGTTCAGTGGGCTGGTGCCATACAGCAGTGAATGATGTTCAGAGTGAACCAGCTGTATTTCCTCCAGACTGGCTTTTCGACCTCGAATTCGCTGAAAGAAAACAGCAGAGGCCTACAATATTCCACTGACAATATTTAGGGAGAAAAAAAAAAAAAGTAAAGGTCCAAAATAACATTTAGTATGATTAATAATGGGTTGAAATTGCGTCATGCAGGAATGTGACACTGATTTGTTTATTAAAGTAATGCTATATGAAAAACAAATGCGTGTGTGCTTTATCACAAAATGCTTCACTTAAGTCTTAGGAGAGTTATCTTAATACAGGGTTTCACATAAAAGAAAAAAAGATTCTGCCTCTTTTCTACATAATATATTGAGAGATATAAACCAAAAGGTGAAATATTTCTTAAGTAAGAAATCTGGCTAGAAAAAAATCTAATTCAGAGAGCAAAAACTTATTCACACCTGTAAGCTGCAGATGTTTTTGGAATGAGGATTAATGTTTTTTGCATCATTACTAGTACTTGTGATTTATGCTGGTAGGAAGAACATGATCACCATGAGAGATAGGGAGAAAAAGAAGATTGAATTTTAAATGCTTTAATAACATATTTGTGTATATTTTTAAATTTTTAATGTGTGATCAGTATCCCAGGATCATTTTTGCTGTTACACATGCTGACTCGCTTTCTTACATCTAAGTGAAGTTTGTCTCTTTAACTGTTTCTCCAGCCTGTATTTGCCCCAAAACCAGATGTAAAAAATCTGGGACATCTTTCTACAAATCCATTGAAATTTAATCAGTTTAGGAAGGAAGAAAGATAGGAAAGGAAAGATAAAACTAACACTTTCTTATTCGGCATATCTGTTCCTTGTATGTATTTGGAGTTACAGCTTGTCATAAAAATATCTATTTCTCTGCTTGTGCTAGTGCTGCACAGCCTTTGCAGATACAGCAATGAATCAGATTTTGTTCAGGACTGGGCATAATAAACAGCACTGTCAACAAAGTTCTGGACCCAAGATCATCCTTCTGGTTGATATTGGATAAAGTGAAGAGAAAACAGCTTGATTTTGAGGTGTCGGACCCTATTTGCAGATCTGGTCCTTATGAACACCGAGGGCAAAATCTCTCACAGCTTAGGCTGGATCTGTCTGACTCTCAAGGTCTACAGATACACAGGTACAGCAGGTATCTAAATAGACTACCCTATTTTCAATTAGACTGATTTACCTGGTACAGAAATGCATTTAATTCTAGTTTTCTTGGAGTTAAATTGTATTTCTTATTGTATCCAACACCTTGTCATACACATTGGAAAGCACCAACCTCTGCACTAGGAGAAGAAAGCAATATTATGACTATTAAAGAGAATGTTCATGTCAGAAAAATGGAGATGCCTGGGGGATGGGGGGGTCAGAAGAACCATGCACAATTTATATTGAGTTAAGGAGTGGGAATTTTTTCTGACTAATCAGGAAAAATATCCTTAGAGTTAGAGCTAGATGACTGTGGAACAAGCTCCCCCTCAGGGAAATGGTGGAAGCCCTATTTCTTGCAGTATTTAAAACTTGACTAGACACAGCAGTGGAAAGAACATTTTAGGGAATGATCCAAGAACTAAATGACTTAATAAACCCTTTTTCATCTCTAATTTCTTCAAGCCTCTCCCAGTCTCACATGAGAATTTGTAGCAGTGCACTCACATCCTTTTAACACACAGTTGCACAATCAAAATCAGCACATTATGTTACTTCATGGAGTCAGTAAACTCTGTAATGGTTCTTCTGGGTCAGATGAAATATTTTTCTTCACAAGTGAGGTGACTGGTAACATTTATTCCTTCATCCATTCTCATTAAGGTCTATGTTTCTAACAAGCTGCTTTAAAATGTATATACCCAATTCTCCATGGCAAAACTGGGAAGGGAGTCTGGCTTTCAGGACAAATAAAATAGATGTATAAGAAAAGTAAAGAGGAATTTTATGAAGGTCACGCCGAAGAACCTTGAGCAAAATACTCACTCACTGGTCACATATTTTCTACAAGGTATACAAAAACTCTGAGACATGTTTAAGAGAGTTAATTGCCTGGCTTTTTTTTTTTGTGGTGTTGAATTGGATGCCATATCCCTTTAACTATAAAAAGACATACAGCTAGCCATTATCTTTACAATGGGGTGCTCTGCAATATCTGGTCTGGAAGTGGTCTGCCAAAATGTTTTGCCAACAACATGCCTCCTACTCAGTGTCACCAGTCAAATTCCCTAGAGTAGAAAGAGGTAATGCAGAAACCAGTTTGGTGCAGAAATCAAGTAGCACGGAACAGGACACCCCACTCCAGGCAGCTCCCCCCAGTGAGGTCCTTGGAGTGCAGCCCTCAGCTGAACTGGCAGAGCCCAGAGCTGCTCCTTCTCCATGGCTTCTCCAGCTCTAACATCAGCAAGGACATTTACACTGGAGATGGCAGGAGGAAAGGGAAGGGTGACCAGTGCACATGTCTGTGCTGTTTCTGCATTCCCATCTCCTCATTTAGTGTTCCTTTCATCCCATCCTTGCAGTATCTCTGCATATCAATCCCAACTGTCTAAGGCTCTGCACAGAGGAAAAAATGTGCATTAAAAATTACCTGTAATAATTTCTAAGAATAGTTCTCACACAATGATGTCAGGATTTAGCAGATCTACACAAGCATGTGTCTTAAGTCTGTTGCCAGAATCTCTCACATAACTTCAGTTATGCAAAATGATCACTTTTGGCCTCACTAGCATGAGTTATCAGACAACAGAACATATGCACTTGTATAACTTTCCACATCCACTTTTAGCCACATCTTTTTTTTATTTGGAAGTGTCTTTCTTTATTTTCATTGACCATGGTAGTATCAAAACCATAAAATGTAGCAGAAAATTGGCATAAAGCCAACAAAAAAGGAGAAATAGCATAGGAGAACAGATGAACAGAATTTGTTTCATTCCAGAGAATTTGAATAATACATCCACCCATTTACTATATCCTTAATAGAAAGCAAGTCATCCTTTTCTAATGTGTATGACAATTTGTGTGTTGGCTTTGTCCTCTGACATGTGCAGTTCCCTCATCAATAGAAACATTTATATATCTCAGGAGAGCAAAATACTTGCACCTGAGTGCTTCGAAAAATCAGCCTAGAACTAGAAATCCATTGTCCCCACAATGGGAAAATGTTTTCACCTTTCACAGAATTTAAGGTCAAAGTCTGGTCTTCTGTTTAAAAGAGACTATTAAATTTTCACACAGACAGCCTCTGTTAACCTGAAGATTTAGGTTCTACTTTCCGCAGAGTGAACTAATGTACAGGCAGAGATTCAAAAAGACAAAAGTGACGCTGCCTGTTTCTCTCTGCTAAACTAACAGGAATTGTGACACAGGTTAAGGACTATTTCTCACTCGGGTCTCTCAGTGTAATATGTCCATTGCATGTACTGCAGCTTTTTGTGTGAAATTCCCTTAGGCTATCAAGTTTGTAAACAAGGTCTTCAGATTTTTTCCTGCCTTCCTAGTTGCTAAACTCTCCCACGTTTTCAAAACTACTCACAGTAACAGGTCTTTTGCCAGTCAGGATACTCACATTGCTTGCTCTCTCTCCACCACGTGGGAATTGAAAGCATGCCTCTGACACACATGCACCCACATAGAGATGTATTTATTATCTTCATGTGTTTTGGTCATCCAGTGCCTAAGCTGAATATGTTAAACACTCTGGAGATTTTTTTTCTTAACAAAACACTACCTTTTCCTGCATTATTTTATCTTCAGTGGTAAATTGAGGTTCAAAGAGTGGAATTTTTCAAATATTTTGTTTTATGTGATCTGGCAGACTCGACTTTAAATTCTTTCCTTCTCTCCCCTTCAATCCATGAGATGTGGACAGCAGGAGGTGTGAGATGCCTCTCTAATCCAGAAAACTACCAAAATTCAGAACAAATTCTAGGCCGAAAAGAAAAATGTTGCTGAACCACAGTCTCTACATGAAGTAAAGGTGGGGGCACAAAGCAGGACCATGGCTACATTCTTCTCTTCTGAAACTGTGCTGATCACTGTAGCCTGATGTCAGTCATGTGTGCATATATTACAGCCCCAAAGGAGTTATGTGAATACTTCCTCTCCTTAGAACAAGTGGAAAGTGGACACCTCTACCAAAACATAATTCAGTCCTTTTATTGTCCCAAAGGTAGGGCAGCTAGGCATTGCTCCTTACCAAGCGAAAATTGTAAAAAGAAAGATAATGGATGTTTTTATGCCAATCTTTGCATCTTTTAGCTGCCCTGGTCTGCATTTGATAACTGTCTGTTCTACATCTGTCAGCCTTTAACAAACACCAAACATGCATTTCAGCAAACATTCATAAAACTTTGAAACTAATGCAAAAATATTGTGTCTGAATTTTGTTTTTCCAATACATATATACCAGGACTATAAAAATGTTCACTGTGGGTGTGTGTGTGGATGTATATGTGTGTGAATTACTCCACTCTCCTGCCCTGAACTCAATCAGGGACTGGTCTCTCAAATCTGGCTCTGTGGGACTGCCAATGGTCTAAATGTATTTCTCCCTTTCTTGAGAAAGCCAATGGGGGAATTAATCTATCTGTTTGGAAGAAGGATATGACTGAAAAAAATAATATGAAAGTTATAACTAATTTTTTGGTTTAGCAGAAGTCCTCTAAACTGTTGTTTGAATAATTCTAGAGCACAAATATCTATGGCTAGAAAGACAAAATACAGTCTGGAAAAGCAAGTCATCCTGGCTGTGTCTGCAGCAATAAACTAAGTAGTGCCAGGAAACATTCCCAGGCAGAGTAACACAATCATCTGTACTATTAAATTGCTAAAGTGGTCCTTCACATTGTTTTGGCTGAGCAGCAACTAGCACTCTCCCAAACAACTCCTAGACATGGTTTGGTCACTGGCATGGGCCAGGAAGCATTTCTGGTAATATGAACATGGGCCTTTCCATGCCAGTTGGCTGCAGGGGTAGAGAACAGTCTCAGACACATTTTATTTTGTAGCAAATACACAGCTTGTGTACCCCATTCAAACCTTGTTATGATTTTACCAAGTTGTATTTTGAAAATAAATGGGGTCAGTATGAGTAATATATACAGGTATATATAAAGGCAATACATTAAGCTTAGATTAGTCTACCTAAATTAATCTATGAACTGCAGCAAGCATGGTGTCAGCCCAGTATGACTTTCATCATCCTATGCCCAGTTAGAGATACCAGTTCTCTGTACACTCAGCCAGTCATCTCTCTATTGCCAAAGACCTGAGCTGTGTGAGAGGAGTTAATCCACGCTACAGGATTTAGGAGCCACACAAAGCTCCCTGCTAGAGATAACAAGGGTCATATAGATGCAGGTTGTTCATTTTCATAAGGGTTTCTTGTTAGGTTATGGGAATAGGGAGGGCCCCCTAAACAAGCCTGTGCCCAGGGATACATATAGTACAAGGTAACAAAACCTGAGCTACCTCTGACCAAACTAGTTTTGATCCTAAAACTCCTTATCAGACAAAGAGTGGGACTGCAGCCCTCCTGTGGGACTACTGTTTTAGCTAGAGAGGAAAAAAGTTCAGAGCTACTGCAGAGGATTTCCTAAGTGGCTGCTGCAGGTTGCTGTTGCTAACCTGCCCTTTATACTTGGTGTATGAGGTAATGCATGTGGCAAAACCTGACCAGTGATCTCCCCACTCCTTCTGACAAAAACTGTGGGAGATTATGTTGAGAAATTATATTAAGAAATGGTAGTGTCCATGAGGGGGCATTCAGAATTCAGCAGAAGTGACAGTGCAGTTGCCCATGAAGTTTTGACTATGCACCCTCAGTGTGGTATATTCCAGGAAGCAGCTTGATGGTGGCTTTTTGTATCTTGGCTAATGCCATAACCACTCCTCTAGTGACACAAGTTATCTATTCAGCTGAATGACTTTCTAAAGAAACAGAGCACCGATTAAGTGTATCACTGTAACCTTTCTTATTTAGGAAAGTGAGCAGTTTTAAGCACTTGTTTGATGTCAGGCAAGTGCTAGATAATTTAGTAAACAAAGGACAGATTGCATCACCAAATATAATTCTGTCTCTAGCTACATAAGAGGATCTAGATAAACACCAGATCTGTGCACCAGCTTCACACTAAGACTCCTTAGTTTTATCATCAGAGTTTATATTTTGACAGCTTATTTCACATTGTAGCCTCATTTCAAAGCGCACAACTGGAGTCAAAATTAGCTGAATGCAGTTCAACATGAAGTGACTTTTTTCCTCTCTCCCCCCTCACTAGATTATGCAAGACCTATTAGGCTGTATTTCAGGTTTTGAAATTGTAGAATTGCAAGAGGATACTTTAAATCTTCCAGAAAACTCTCACACTGCATGCATCTCAAACTAACCCATACCACTTTTTTATTTTGCACCTTTTACAGAGCCACACAATTTACTGCTCAGCAACAGCTGTTTGTTACTGAAGAAAGAAGTATATAGCAGCACACTGCATTTTACTTCTTTTCTCTCTTTTGTCTTTTCTTTATAATATGGAGTCCTGAGTCAAGGAGGTAACTAAGCTTTATTTTAGTAAAGCACTCAGCTGCATGATTAACTTAATCTTGAAGTATGTGATCCCCCAATGAAACCACTCATGTGATACTGTGGCCTTAAGGGCCTTGCTGAAAGAAACTCTTCTTGAACATTGGAAAAATTATCTAAGCTAAAAAAAAGAATTAGCCTGTTAGAATGCTGCCATCTAGTTAGATGAGTGTATACAACAAATCCATTTACAATGCTTGCAGTATCTCACTGCCCAGTACACTAAGCTACCTGCAGAAAGTCTTCAGGGACAGTCACTAATAGTTATTTAAAGGGATCTATTGAACCAGTTCCTTTGGGTTTGTAAAAACGTAAGGATATAAAGAAAAGTAATTAAACAAAACATAACAGCCTTGGAAATTTTGAGATCCTGCAAAATGTTAGCTAATTTTTGCTGAGCTTTGTTAACTTGTGCTGCATTGCAGTAAACATCTGAGATTGCCACAGGCTTCTGCAGAAGTTGACAGTGCTGCACAACTCACAGGAAGCAGGGAAAGGTAAGAAAAGGCTACTTTTAACTAACCCAAATAATATATGAACCTCACAGCCCATATTTGATTTAAGCATGTTTTAATATGCAATTTTTTGAGGGAAATCATAGCAGAAAGAAATTACAAATTTGCTATTGCCTAGCAAATTGGGCTTGAATGTCTTGGGGCTTCACATGGGACCTGTTATATACCAGGTAAAGGAAAATGCTATGAAAACAGACTTTAAAGTCTGGAAAAAAGACAAGATGCAATAGGGTCATGGAGTGATGCAAACTATATTTTAAAAAATGTTCCATGCTACAGAAGTAAAATCCTTAGCTGCTTGATAAAGTTAAAAACTGTGCTATTGGAAGACCTGCACTTACTCTTTGACTACTGCTTGTCTACATTCCTTTATAAAGATGAGGAATAATCATGCCTGGGTTTTATATTCTGATGCATGTGGATGCATGACACTGTGTAAATTCTTGGTTTTCTGGTTGGGAAGTGTGCTTTCCTACAATGCATTATTTTAATATTATCAGTTAAGACCAAATAATTCCTAAAACAAATTACTCTCTTATTATAGAAGTAAGACAGGTTTAGGAGTTAATAAATTTGCTATTTACTTTAACAAGTCAAATATCTCGTCTTAATTTTTAGTTACCTCGCACTTGTTTAGCAACCCAGTCTCTTGCAGCCTTGACCAGATGCTTTGGATTCTTCCAGCGTGTTCAGGGTGATTAGCATAGTTCCCACACATACACTGGTGCTTCAGCATGAGACTGTCATACACAACACCTTCAGCACAAAGACAGCACAGTAAGAAACAAATGAAACAAATGCAAGTTATACTGTTCCCTGTCATGCATACTTTAGCAAAACTGGATTTTGACAATTAGAGCAAGATGAAAATCCCAGAGTAACAGAATCATTTAGGTTGGAAAAGACCTCCAAGATCATTGAGTCCAATCTTTAAACTATCTCCACCTTGTCAACTAGACCAGACCACTGATTGCCATGAGCAGTTGTTCCTTGAAGACCTCCAGGGATGGTGACTCCACCACCTCCCTGGGAAGCCCATTCCGATGCCTGACAACCTTTCCTGGGAGGAAATTCTTCATGATGTCCAACCTGAACCTGAACCTCCCCTGACACAGGCTGAAGCCATTCCTCATGTCCTGTTGCTGGTTGTCTGGGAGAAGAGACTGACCCTCACCCGGCTACAGCCTCCTGTCAGGAGTTGTGGAGAGCCACAGGGTGTCCCCTGAGCCTCCTTTGCTCCAGGTTAAACACCCCCAGCTCACTCAGCTGCTCCTTATAGGAGTCACTCTCTAGACCCTTCACCAGCTTTGTTGCCCTTCTCTGGACCTAAATTTTTCTTTCCTTTGTGAGACTGTGAATTTCTATTTATGAGGTGAATCTTGTGATACCAGTAAAGCAAAAATTAATTCTCAAGAAATTATATTAATAAACACAATTAACTGTAAAGAAGAAGGGGAATTGGGTGGTATCTTGTTAAAGCTTTTATGGCTAGAAAAAAAGCTGTCTTATTACTGAATCACTTGTTTTCTCTTTCTCTAGTGGTTGAGGTTAGTTAAAGCTGTTAACCTATATAAAACAAGAAAACGTTATGTATAGCAGTGTAAAGAACATAATTTAGAGAAACATTTAAAATAAATTATGAAATGGCAATGCCACTCTGCAGTTGTACTGCTTAACTAATACTGTATTAATTCCAGATCTCAAAGCATATCAAATAAATGTTTCAGAGAGTTGAAACTGTGGCAGCCAGAGTCCTTTTTCATTAAAAAGAAAAGTTCCACCCGCTACTCAATTAGGATCAAATCCTGTTGTTTGACTGCAGTGCAAGATACCTTTTGAATTTGCTATGATCATTTAAGCAAGGACAGGACAGCTTTATATGAAACAACTATCAATATCACGTTGCTCTGTAGCTGTGTATTGAGAGCAAAAGAGAAATTTTAGTGAATAGGGTCAAGCTGAATTCAATTTTCAAGGCTTTCAAACCAAGTCTGAAACTCTGAAAAATTATTTTCTGTATTTACTTGTTCTTTGCATTTCCCTGAGACATGTCTGGAACAAAAATTATTTTCCTTACCCTTATGTGGACCCTTTTCATTTGGGAAACATTTGGCTTTTTCTTTCCCTTACAGTTGAAAGGGACTCAAATTAACAATTTCTCCAAGCTACAATACTTGGCATTCAAAACATCTTTCTTCAGTGCCACCACTACTGGGGATGCCAACACAATTCTGGGAAAATTGTGTTAGCCTGCTACTGAAAAGTCAGCCAGTTAAGAAAATACAAAATTAAAGTCCAGATTCAACAAAATGCTCAATACCACACTCATTTAGCAAAGTTTTTTTAATGGATATTGAGCATCAATAAAGTCTTTAAAAGCTCTGCTAGATAAGAGCCTGTATACATCATGGGTGATTCAAAGTTAAGGTTCTGAGATAATTCAGTGAGAAGCCAGCCAGAAGTTATGCTGCTCTAGAAATATTTATGCTGCCATATTTCTTAGCTCATGCACTTCAGAACTGATCCTTTGGGATCTTGCTATTTAAGCCAAAATGGTAACACACTTATGTTAAGCGTACAGAGAACGCAAATACAATGCCTAAGTGCAGCATGACTAAGTTTATGCTAAATTGTTATCTAGCAAATATAATAGTTCATTAGCAATACATTTTTATATTTACTTTCTTGTTCTGTTTTCTTTTAAAGAAAAAAAGAACCAGTGAAAACCTGGAGCTAATAAGATAATGCAGCTTAAAATATCTGCTGGCATTATGAAAGAAGTTAATAATTTCCTTTCTCTGTAGTTCTTTGCTGCTCTATCATCAGGTCTTGTAATTTATTTGGAAGTATGCACACAAAAAAGTGCATGCTCACATACCTCACTTTCCTTTTTCTTGGCGCTCACAGTTTTAACTTCTACAGTCTGTTGCCTACTCAGGTTGTCCAGTTTGGCAGTGGCCATTACACCAAAAGATAAGAAAATGTTTCCTCCCATCCCCCTGACCAATAGGGAAGGTGTTTAGATGCTAAATGTATAGGCATCAGGGCTTTCAGAAGCTTTCAGGAAGAATAGGCTGTTATATTGAATGGATTTCAATAGAAACACTTGTTAAACATTAAGAAAATTTAGCTGAAAGTTGAAAGTATCTTCTACCTGCCATTCTTTCACTTAATTTGTTATTCTTAATATTTGAATAGTCCAAATAGCAGGTAATAGAAATAATATATATATATATATATATTACTATTTTTTTTTATACAGGATTGGGTGTAATAGTGACACTTTTTGATTATGGGTATCAGGGTTGCAACCAGTTTTGAAGTGAAACACTGAAACTGTGTATTCAGGATGCCTCCTCTGATTGACATAAACCTCCTCTTCTTAGCACTTTTCCAGAAATAGAATGTAACTAAAAATGTAATTTTATTGTATGTGAGTTATTTTGTCTGAATCAAAAATCAGTTTAATAAGATCAGGTCAGTATTGCATGGCAGAAGCATCTGATCCAAACTTTTAAATACCAAGATATTCACACCACTGAGTGTAAAAATTGTTTCTAGAAGGATTGACTTAAGAAAAGACTGAAATATATGTTTTCATTCATTTCAAGCATTTAAATTGATTTAGGATGTGCAAGTGATTCAGATGTGTGGCTGCTGGTCATACAGCACATGTGCTTGGTACAATACCAGAATGCAGCAGTAGAGCTTACTGCTAAAAATAGCCTGTAGGATTTCCCTAACAGGATTCAGCCAATATCTCACCACCCCCAGGAAAAAAAAAAAAAAAAAAAAAAAAAACAAAAAAAAAAAACAAGAGAAGAGAAGGAGACAACTGTTTTCAATTGCAGACTGCTGTGAAATATTAATAAAAGATGGTTATTCTGTCTCTCCAGAACAAATGCCTACAGCCAGATTCTGCTCTCAGATTCCTTGTGTAAATCTGAGCAGCTCCACTGAGACTGGTGGATTTATTCTGGATTTACACCAATATTACTGAGGTCAGAATGTGGCCCTGAAGACAGATGGGAATGGTGCCACCACTGAACCATATAATGATAGGGGACACAGGACAAAAGAAACTGAATTTGCATTAAGTCAGTAAAACCAAGATTTTCCTGGTGGGGACTCCCTAAAACTCATTCATTTCCAAAATACTTCATTCGGGTGAGTTTCTTTTAATAATGTTTTAAGCAGAGGGGAGAGCAAGAGACCTAAAAATCACTGGCTAGCAGCATGCTTTGAAGAAGATTAATTGCCTTGGAGAACAACAGTACCAATAAGAAAACCCAAGGGAAGAATATCTAATAAATTATTCCAACAAAAAATCTGAACTAAATAATGTCAAATATTCTGTAAATTGTCTGAATTAAAATTAAGCAGACTTTATTTTTTTCCACCTTTAACTCATTATCTTGTGCATATACTGTGTATATATTGTTTAACTCTCACAACAATCACCATTCTGATTCCCTTCCGATATTTGGCTAAAAGCATTTTTCTCATGACTCACAAAAATATCAGCTCATTTTAATGCCCCTGTAATAATCTGCTGCAACAATTTTCCTTCTAACTTTTTTTGTCTTCCAAGAATATATTGTCTTTAAATTGTCTTTAAAGGGAAAAAAAAAAAAAAAAAAAAACCAACCAAAAACTAACAGTAAATAATAACTCAAGGCAGGGACATGTTATTACTTTAATTTCTAGAGTGAATTTGCCCTTGCTATATGGTGGACTAGAATTTTCTCTGTTTCCACACACCCATTCCTTCCTTCCATGCTTTTACAAACGGTAGTGTTGCAACTGCTGTGGACAATGGCTGGTTGCATCTTGTGCTTTCTTAAGGGAGAAAATCATACAACCATAGGATAGGTCAGGTTGGCAGGGACCTCCAGAGGGTTGTAGTCCGACTCTGTTCAGAACAGGTCAGCACTGTGATCAGACCATGTTCCTCAGGACTTTCATCCTAAAGGACTTTCTAAAGGCCATATAAAAATAAATAAAAACTGGGTCTGAGTTTCTTTTTTTCCACTGATCAATGAATAAATGCTAGGGCACCATCCAGATCCAAGAAATAGTATGCGCAGATAAAGCCATTCTATACCATAACATCCCATATGTTAATAATACACAGATTGATTTTTTTTCACAGAACCTGTATTAGAACTGTTGATGTTGCAAAGTCACTCCAAAGGTATCAATCTCATAACATAAAAAATAGCTCTATTTTCAATGTACTGCAAGACTGGAGTGATAAAGGTTATATATGTAAGTCTGTAAACCTAGACACATGTCAGGGAAAGAGATTTCCTTAAGCAGAAAGAAAAGGCTTAACTGTGAATGCAAAGCTGTGTGCTCTGTGGGACCTGGTCAATCAGCTGGGGAGTACTGGCTATTAGCATAGGTACAGCTTGCAAGCAGGTACAGCACCACACTGTCCCCAGCCAGCACCTAGAGGATATAAAAGAGCTGAGGGTGCAGAGCAGAAGTAGGGAAGCAGAAGCATAAAGTTGTAGGACAGATAAAAATAGGAGGATTTTTTTTTCAGTAATGGATAGAGATTATTATATTGAAAGAGCAGTGGAGGGGAAAAAAAGATTCAATAAAACAAGAAACAAGGATTCAAGAAAAAGATGTTTCATATTTTGAAAAAGGAATTCAGTGAAGGATTGAGAATCTCACTTGCAATAAGTTGGCTTTTTTCCTCTTTCTTTCATTCTTTCTTTCATTCTTTCTTTCATTCTTTCTTTCCTTCTTTTTCTTGTTCTTTCCCTCTCTCTTTTTCTCTCTTTCTCTCTCTCTCCCTCTCCACTGGTGTTGTTCATGTAGCAATGCTTTACTAAGAGGGTAATGTTCGACTCTGCCTAATTTGACTGTCAGCATTTCCATTGCTTAACCGATCAGGTTTCTTTGTGTCACATCTTGAGCCCTTCATGCCAGGGATGTCCCATTCCCATCCCCGTCTCCATTCAGTGTTTGTCCTACATGATTTCATTCCTTGTCTTATTTTCCCATCTCAACTTCACACTTCATTTCTTGATTAGCTCCACTGATGCCAGCAGTCCACAGATATATGTAACCCCCTTGACCCCACTCCCCTTACGGGGGGTTATAACAGGAGGTGTCAGTAAACCTTAGCAATCAGGCTGAGGCAGCAGCTTTTACATTCGTAACTCCATTCGACTTTTTCACTGGAACTGCAGAATTTTGAATGGGACAGTGAAGACTACACACAGTGAGCTCACTTTTGGTGTGCTCTGTGAATCTTAGGATGAGTTTACAATGTTTTGGGGACTCTATGAACACAACTGGAAATACAGTGGTCTGGTTTAAGAATGCTGTCTATATACAGCTGTTCTTTTTGCAGAAACTCATTGAAAGTTAATTAGTATGTTTGTTTCTGTGCAATCCAAATATTTGTTACCCAACAAATAATAGTACACTTTTGCTTTCCAAGTTCACATTCTAATTGGAAGATGGGAGAGCACACAGTCTCACACGGTCACCTACAGTGCCCATTAAGGACTCCATCCTACATCAATCCATGGTCATGGCCTGAAAAGATGTGAACTTTCAGGGCATGGGAAGTTCTGCCAGCTGAAGGAAATACTTCTGGCGTAAACCTTCATAAACAGTAACTGCAAGTATTTATTTACCCTTTTTTTCCCCCTTTGTGCAAAAAGTGAATCTTCACTTCTTACCATGCTCAAATGTTGTACTGAGTTCAGGCTTTTAAAAAGATGAACCCTCATGCAAAGTTAGATTACCTATATAATAAGATAATAAGAAATGAGGTTTCTGTGGTCATTTTCATTGCTCTGACTGAAGATTTTTGAGGTTCTAATCACTTTGTTTTGGACAGCCCATGTTCCTTGAGCGGCTGGAATGCCCAGGACCTGAGCACAAAACCTGCCTCTGTAGACTGCACACAACTGTCGAATGACACAGAAGTTGTAGCCAACATCACTTAGTCATGCCTACAGCTTTGCTCTCGCTGTAGAGAAAGCAACCTTGAAGCAGAGACTGGCTCGTCAAATGAAGACATTGAGAATTACATCGCAGTTTTCCTCCTTACTGGTGGTCTTCAACTTATTGGTGGTCTCTTTACAAAACAGGCAATGAGAACACAGAGAAAAGAACCAGAGAATAGAGAAATGAAAGAAAAAGCTATAAATGACTTGAAGGCACCAAAAATGCACCTGTTTCTGTATTGCCAGAGCCAGTCAATGATAATAATTTATGACTGTGTGAATATTAACCCTGTGATTTATCAGCTGCACTGGTTGAGTTGGTGCCAGTACAGCATCATAAAACAGAGGAGTAGTAGGGCTAAAACTGAACGTATTGCTGCAGGAGATATTTGAGGCATTTAAGTCTGTTGATCCCACATGAACAAATGCATTTGCCCTGCCTATTAAAAGCAGTCTTCAGGGAATCCTACCAGTTGTGTAGACATGCTGGCTGGGCTGGTCCATGTCTGGGTGAGGTAATGTGGAGTCAGCGGGGGAAGATGGGGTCCTGGAAAGTGGTCGATGCTTATCTGATCCTGCCATGCCAACTGTAGCCATCTGAGCCTGGTAGATTTGCAACTGGTGGACATGTTGATGTGCCAGGAACTCCTGTTTCCAAGAAAACAGCACAGTAGAAAGAAATGTGAGATGGGATCAAGTAAAACCCTGACGGAAACATGTCAACAAATTAAGTTCATTAGGTCAGGGCTGTAATAAACAGTAGGGACCCCCACCCCCCAACTTGCACCTAAGACCCACTCGATAAATCCATTCAACAGATGTTTTCACACTGACAATGAAGGCTACTGATTTTGCTGGAGAGTAGGTGATGGCAGGCAGCCTGTCAGCTCTCCCTGACAGGAAAGACAGCTTCACATGCAAAGGCTTATAAAAGACAAAGTTTTTCTATTCTATTCTATTTAATATAGAATATGATGTTAGAACATGCATTTTATGACCCTATACAAATAGAATTTAAATTTTCCCACAGCACTGAAAGTGAAAAGTGATGTTCTTACTACTCAGTACCAAATGCGCTGAGCAACTGTGAGTCAAGTTTCTACAGAGAACTCAGTTCCCAGAGCTCCCTGGAAAGCAGCAATGATTTGCTTACAAGTTTTCACAAATCATTTAGAAATTCAGGAATTGTTACATGAGATCCCACTGAGGAACCATCTTTTTTTGTCATAACTGCTGCTGGCTGCAGGCAGAGGCAAACACTTCGGGGAAATAGGCAAGTGTGAAAAGACTGTAGCAAGAGTAGAAAGGAGGATTTTCTCTTCTGTTTTGTCAATAGGTGGCCACTTTTGCTGACATGACAAAGGTTAAAGCCCTGCGAAGCCATTAGAAACCTTGGCATTCACCCACTCCACGTAGTAGGATTGCTTCTCAGACCCCTTTCTTTCTGTTTTTCTTTTTTCTATGCTTATAGTCCCAGAACCTCAACCGAAAGTGGATGCAAGAGAAATATTTTCAAACCACTTAATATGAATTCAGTTGAAATTCACACTTGAAATTCACTTCATAACTGCAGGCTCTGTTTATCCTCACCTGGGCTCAATACACATATATGCAGGATATATATATATATATGCATATGGCTTTTTCTTTTTTTTTAATAAACCCAATAACAATTGCTGTATGTTGTTGCTTGGGACAGCAGCTCAGAGGCCTGGCTTGGACAAGAAGGGATTGCTGGCTGCTCAGAGAGGTGAAGCTGAGTTCAGGCTGTGTGGGAAGACAGGTGGGAGTACCCGGGAGTACCCCAGCCCCTCCTGCACTGCAAAATAAATCGGCAGCTCATGGGATGTGAGAATGTTGACCCTGCATGTAATAAAAGAGGCCTTTATGCAAACAAGTGCTCATCAATAACTGCTGAAATGAGAATAAATGCTTTAAAAGGCAGCCTCAAAACCCACATTAATATCTAGGGTCACTACTTCAGTGAAAAGACATAAGGTCATGGCAAGGGTAAATCACCTGGGACCTTGTCATAAGTGACTAAATGAAGAAAGAAAATATGAGTAAGCAAAAAGAGATTTTATATGAATTGTCCTGGTTTAGAGTCATTGAACCATTTCTCTTCCTTTAAATACCATCCCCAATTTTTCTTATTACTTTTTTAATGTACAGTGATAGGATAGTGTTCCATATTCCAGGAAATATCTTGAGCTATCTGAAGAGGTCTATGTATCCATCTAAGTAATAAAACTTAACATTCAGAATTTTTTTTCCTGAAATTTATTTTTGCTTATTTTTGCTAATAATTTTAATTGTGATAATTTTTCAGAAGAGATATCTTTTTTCTCCTTGCAGGCATACATATTTTTTGCTACCTTAGCTGGGAGTGTGTGTGATTGGAGATGAGTGAAGAATGCACGGACACTATTGTGTTGAATATTTTCCCTATGGAGAACAGAAGTAGATACATTCCTTTGTGAGAATTTAGCATTCACTATTTTCAATGCTGGCTTAGCGGTCAATAAAGTAGGCACAGGCGTGGTGTGATTACTCCCTGCATCCTAGGATCAAGTGGTGGCAGCAGCACTGTCTGTCTGATGCTCATGTATTCACAATCTCCTGCCCACTCTTCTAAACAACTCCCAGCTGAGCAGTTTGGAAGAAGCCAAACTCCTGCCTTCGGGAGCCGTTCATGGCACAGAATGTTGCTGCCATACAGAAAATCAGCAGAATACTGTTATTTCTGCTGCTCTTCTCAACTTACAGGTTGCCTTCATTGCATGAATTAAATAGCTGGTGTCTGTGTAGTTCTTTGAACAAGGGAATTTCTCATATATCTTTCAATGTTAAGTTTCAATTATCATTAACTATTGATAAATCATCGAGTTCACTCTTCTGATAATTATTAGAGTACAGAAGACAAAAGGGTTCATTCCCTATTGGAATGCTCTTCAAGCTAGTAAGGATACACCAGTGGATTATGGTAGTCTTCATCAAACTTTATTACTTAAACATATTTCTTAAAGAAATCTTGGAAATTCAGCTGTCATTGAGGGGGGATTGATGCTGTTTCTGTTTGGACTTTTCTCAGTGCTGGTTGACTGAGCTCGGAGGCTTTAGAGCTGCCTTTTCTGCCTTTCTTTTACTTTCAGACAAAAAGTTCACTTTTCCAATATCTGCACATGTTTTTCAATGAAGCTGTAAGTTTGCCATTCAGTCACTATCTAAAATATAATCTTTCCAGGTCTCTAATCTAAAAAAGTAAATTTAAGTGGGTTTTTTGTTTGTTTTGGTGTTTTTTGTTTTGGAGGTTTTTTGCTGGATTGATTGTTGGTTTGTTTGTTTGTTTTGTGGGTTTGGGGTTTTTTTACAACGTCTTGAAGAAGAAGGAAAAAAAGTCTGGAGCATAGATAACTTATAGATAAAACATAGATAACTTGGGAAAATGTTCCTATCTTTGCTTCTAAAATGATTTTGTGTTTGTGTCTATTTAGTCAATAGAAACAATATTTTTCATGCAGATGAATAAATTGAGATAATTTTTTTTGATACTAATCAGACTGTGTGAACATCACCTAAACCAGACATCTATTTCACCAATTTGTTGGAGACCAACAAGACAGCCTAATCTTGCTCTCCTGCATTTTTGGGTAAAACTGTGTCCTGTTGATATCATTCTCCCCCTCCTCAAATGAAACCAGACATGTACTGTGTTTGACACATGTTTATCAACATAATCATTTCAGGGAAGGAGAATAAATTTGTGGAAGGTTCCATGGAAATTAAATGACACCTGCGTTAATTTCTGAGGTCACAGAAAACGTTTGTCTGTGAAAATCTTTTAAAATTTGTTAAAATATAGAGTAGCTTGTCCCACAAGGTTTACACTGAGGTTTACATCCTCAAGTGGTATTCAGATCCTTTAACTGTAATATTACAAACTGTAGGCATCAGCAAAGTTTAGACTTGTTTAGATTTTAGTCAAAGTTTTAGGCTAACTTCCTGATGAGGTTTCATTTACAGACAACAGGCACTCATGAAATACATATACTTTTCCAGCCACCTACATATTTATGCTGTGAGTGTTTCAGATACTCTGAGTCACAGACAAGTGGATTAATGCAATGAGTAATGTGGATAATCAACGCACTTATCTAGCTCCCCAAATACCCACCTGGCCTCTGGAAGGGATTAAAGCAACACAATGAATTCATCTTCAGGTTTTATGTGTTACAGCCTTGCAAACACATGTCCATCTCTCCAGCAACATGACAAAAGCAGTATTTACACATCTGCAGGACTAGTGATTTGTGTGAATATATTTGCAGCATTTCTTAGGTAACCTGAGCCCTGGCTTCCCGGCATGGAGCCTGCTAGATCCAGGTGCCTGAGATTAGTTTATTAGTAGAGGCAAGCAATTAGGGCCTCTGCTGGAGCTAGTGGAGGGCCATCCATCGTCTTCCACAGAAACGAGCTCAGGCTCTCAGTAATTATTTTGAGGAGGAATTTTAGAATCAGTATCTAAAGAGAAGATGAGCCTTTTAGGAGCATGGGAGGTAAATATTTGTTGTTCTCCTAGTATTACTGTAAGGTTTGTTTAGCAGGACTTTGAATTAATTCGGGTTGGTGTGAATATTCTTTTCATTTAGATGTGTGATTTGTTCATTTTGGTGCTTAACATTTTGTAAATTCTAAAGAATTGAATAAGAACTATTTACTTATTTCTACCGGCTGTGAGACCTGATAAGCCATGAGTACATTCTGTTGGGTTATTAGATGATCTATGTTGGATGATAAAGCAAAGGTGAACTGTCTATAAATTAACACTCCTTTGAACTGTTTTGTGCACAGAAAAAAATATGTGGGATTCACTCATAAAAGCTTTTCTTTTTGCCTCTCTCAACAGTCTGGTTTTTTAATTTAATATGTTGTACAGGTTTGAAAGCAA
>VZTH01007670.1:7940-18031 GCA_013397815.1 Aleadryas rufinucha
CTCACGTCCCCCCCACGCCCCAGCCTCCTACAGCGGCTGCGGGCTCCACAGCCGGGGGCACCGGCGGCTGTGCATCTCCCCCGAGGCGGCCGATGCTCTGTCACCGCCCCGGCGCGTCCGTCTGGCTCCCTCCGTGTGTCCCTCTGCCTCCGTGCCAGCCCCGGCCCCGCGAAGGCCATCCTGAGGACAGACCGTGCTGACCCAGGAATTTCGGGGAGCGGCGGGGTGCGTTGAGGACAGAGACCTGTGGGTCTTTGCTGACCGCTGTAGGGTCGGCTGAGATTCTCCGGAGTGCATTCAGCATCTCGGGGTTCCGCCTTCGCCGTGCCGCGATGGTGACCCCCGCCCCGCCTCGGGGGTGCCCCGCTGCCCCGACTACAACCGGCGAACCCCCGCTCCTTCACGGGCCGCAACCAGGATGGGATTGGTTTATTTTCTCTGAAATAAAAAAAAAAAAAACACAAAACCCTAACCCAGCTCTGTCGAGGAGGGGACGCACCTTTGAGCTTTCCCCCGTGGAACGTTTCGAGGATTTTTGATAGCTAAAGTCAACGTGGCAGCCTAAAACCATGGGAGCAGGTCAGAAGAACCCCTGCTATGGCACCCTGGCCGCGGTTTCTTGGACCTGTTGGGGCTCCCCGCAGACCTGATTTCTGCACTGTCAACCTCTAGCCTGCCTACAAGCACCTGGGACGCAAATCAGGCAAACCCCAGTTTACACCATGCCCTGTGTGTTCCCCACCTTTGCTCCTGCTTGGCAGAGTAGCTTTCACCCAGGAGATGGGTCTCCAGCTCCTGGCCATGCCATGCTAGGGAGGATTTCCAGCTCCTGCCTTCTGTCTTCTCCACCTGCCATGGGGCAGTGGAGAAGAGGGCTTTCCTCTCTCCAGGACACTTGGTGACCTGGAGGGTGAGATCTAGCAACAGGAGATGGAAAAGCTTAGAGATGAAGAAAAGAAGTGAATTTAAGGCATTCCTGCTGCAGTGGTTCTGGGGTCCTGCTCTGCAGCTGCTTGACTTCCGCATCTCTTATTAATTAGTTATGGGCTAAAATACAGACATTGTTCAGAGTGCACAACTCCAGAGGGTACTTCAGATCTGGGTCAAACAAGTGATTTCAGGCTCTGATGCTCAACTTCAAAAAAATGCCTAGCTACAACCTAGCTGCGGGAACTGGACATTAGAGGCATGTATTTCTCTGGAGCTTCCTTTGCAAATCCCGGTGTGGACTCCATCAGCAGCTTTTGCCCCCACCTTTCGTGTGCTGCTGAGCCAATTTCTTGAATGCATATTCTCTGGTATTGCTGGGCAAGAAGGTTTCATTAACACCTGCTGATAATTGCCCAAGTCTGGCTGGTGGTTGGACTATGGTCATTTCTTGACCAGCCCTTCTTGACATTGTTACTGTAATTACAGAAGAATAAAGGTATGTTTGAAATTTGTTTTTATGGCCTGAATATTCTGCATACAGGATAAATAATGCTTGCTCCTGCATCTCATCATCAGCATAATTTAACAATTAGCAAGCCAGCATTTGAAAAGTCCAAGAACCAGTATTGCTGGCTAGTATTGACCAAAACATTTGTATAAACAATGCCCATTCATACATATCTGCACAAATCAAACTCTATTGTCACATCCAGAATATTTGACTAAAATTAAGCAATGTTAATTTTGATATTTTACTGTATTTTGCACCTCAGCAATTTAAATACACCTGAAAACTCCCAAATGTAAAAGTAATCAGAAAGCAACTGCACTAGGTTTATAATGGTCACAGACAAAAGACAATGGGGAAAATCCACACTTCACTAAGGAAAATGACATCTCCATTTTTTTTTTCCATTAATGCCTTGTGATAAACGAATTCATTTCTGGGCTCCAAACTCTTCAGAGGGTCATAAATCCTGATGAAAACATGCTCCTTCTTGAAGTTGCACCTGGATCACTTTTAGAAACATTTTTTTAAGTTCATGTACAAGTTCCTTACTGATTAATAAAGTGAAATGTTGAAGAGGGTACTGGATGAAATGAAAATTTAGTCTTTCATTTGCATCTCATAAGTATTCTTGAGAATGGTCTTTTTCTGACATGGACTAATGACAAATTTGGCTCCTGGATGACCGACTAGGACAAGTAATTTAGAGATTACTACTAGAAACAATTGCTGAAGACAAATTTACTTTTTTCCCCCCTCTCATTTATTTGCTCTGGAATCCTCAATAACAATTTATATTATATCAAATAAGATGTACCCAAGGCAAGTGACTTCTAAATGAGCAGAATATTTTGCCTCTAGCTTGCAAGGAAGAAAAAGATGTCTCATTTTTGAAGGGCTCAAGTATGAGATTGCAAGGTTTTAGGGAAAGCTTACTCTTTATGAGGCACTCTTTTTAAAGGTATTTCTTCCAAATGCTGAGTGATGAAAGTTTTGTCAGTTTCCAAAACTCATATTTAAAAGAAAACATTAATTTTCTCTTGTGCTACTTTTCTAGACGGGGAGTTAAAACTTCTACTGAAATATTTATTTATGATCAGCTATGGAGAAGTAATGATAACCTCAGAGCAAGTCCTCCTTAGTCAGCAGTTATTATACTTCTGACAAGCAGGCCTGTCCCCTGGGAACACACCACAAAGCTCTGATAGAGCGGAACATCTAGTAGCAAACTAGTACTAGTTACAGCTGCAACATGAGCCAATATTGCACCTTGCTAAATACCTCCTGTTGATAGCAGAAGATATTCCAACCAACCTGCTCCCTAGGACATGCCACCTGCTCTCTGAAGGCTTTCCACCCAGCTTCTTCAATTTGTGGCCCCCAGTTTTTTCTCATCCTCTTCAAAGTCTCAGCTGCCTCTGACACCTGCAGCCACACACCCCAGCCTTTATTTCTTTCAGGCTTTTTAGACTTGACGCTTTTACCCTCTTTCCCTTACCTATCCCTTCCCTGGTGAGTCCCGAGAAGATGGCTTCATCTATCACCATCAGTGTGACAGTGCAGAATATCACTCTTCACTCAGATTCTGTCTTTGTACTTGTTTTCAAAATATCTTATCTTTATGGGTTTTAACATAACAGCATTAATTCGACACAGCTCAGAGCAAGCTCCTGCTTTCTCAGGCTTTGAGCATTTTCTTCCGCTGTCCTCCCTTGATTGATATTCCTACCAACATCTCTGAATCTTGACCTTCCCTTTCTGTCCTTCAAACCAAACCCCAGTCACGTCTTACATAATTTAGATTAATGTAAGTTCCTTCAACAAATATAATTTGTCTATTTTCTCTCTACCATTGTACAACAGTGCAGGGCCCATGTGACCACCTACTCCTGTGCTTTCCTTCTCTGCACCCCTTTGCTCCGCAGAGCTGTCAACAGTTTCAACACAACTGTTGTGCTAGCACTGACAATTGTGTGTCTTACAGCACCTTTTTCCTTAACTACAGTGTTGCTATAGGAGCTTCTTCCTTTCCAGTGCTTTTGATGACATCTTCATGGTCCATTGATTCAGCTTCCCTCTCAAGCATCTACAGCTTTGCCCAGTTCTGGTTGTAAGGAGCATCATGTGAGGTTAGCTGTACACTGTACTCCTCCTAATCTCTCCTTAAAATTGACTTTTCCAATTGCACCAGCAAAACACTCAACTGAATCAAGGCAGTTGATGGGTTGGATGGCTGTTCATTGTGATAGGAGTGATTATTTCCTCACCCTCTTTGTATCACACACCAGGCTAGTTCACTCTCCAGTAACAGGAAAGTACCTCAGGTTGCACACCCAGCATAGCCAGCTGAAGAGCACAGTTTTCATTTGTCAAGACTTAAAATAAACATAGACTCAAGCATAGACACAATTCATTTTATATATATTTATACATAGCTTTCATCTCAGTAAAAAATGTTTTTCCACAGCCTTGACATTTTTAGAGAAATAAGTTCCCTTTAGAACACTGAAATGTAATGTTTCCAAGTAAAAAACATACCTTGCATCTTGCAGTTGATGAGGTAACTGCTGTTCTGTTGTAGGATTCTCCAAGGCATTGTCCCCAGGCATCTGTGGAAGCTCCCAGAACATGTGGCTGTGAGACACTTCCAGCACCCAAACAAGCCCAGGACTATGAACCCCAAGGCATGACCCTAGAGTTTGGGCTTTGAATCCCAGTCCTGCAGCAGGAAGTGGGGATGATCATAAAGACCATTTATAGGGAGCCTGGGTTCAGGTCAATGATTTCAGGGCTGAATGCCAGGGAAGATGTCTTCCAGAATTTCACACTTGGAAAAAGTCTTCTCCAGGACACCACATAAGCTTTGTGGGGCATTAATCTGCATTTAGATACACTATGAAACACGCTTGTGGCATGTTTGGACAAATGGACCAAAAATAGGGTTCTGATTTACAGTGTTGGCCTCAGGCCACTGAAGGTCCATTCCCATTTCCAAAAGTAACGGCTCCTTTCCAACTTAAATCAAGATTATTTTGAGTGGTTTCAAGGAATTCTGACAATGGACATAAGTGTGAGCTCAAGTCCAAGGTTATTTTCCCTCCAGCTGGGGTCAAGCATGGGCTTTAAGCAAGCTCAGGAAAGCTGTGAGACAGGAAGCTGTGGATGCAAGAGATTCTTCTGATGGACCAACACACAAGAGAACTTGATCCACTGAATGGGAGGCCATGCAGTCACACAGCTGTGACCCTCTCACAGAGTTTGGATGTACAGCATCAACAGATGCAGGAGGGGAAGAGGAGATAAAGCTCCCTTGAGCCCTTTAACAAATCCATACTCATGTAAGCTAATGTCCCGTCACATTGACATTGTCATTTTATCTGCTGTTCCTGATTTATCTGCAAGATAAATCTATTTCCTACCTGTAGATTTTTTACATATCCAAATGAAGACTTTCTCATCATCATGCTGTCATTCAAAGAAGCAACATTGCCATGGAAGGCGAGGGCCTCCAAGGAATCACACTCAACCATATATGAAAGTTTGACATATACATGTAAATTGTTACATATGTAAATTATTTTCATTAATATATTGGTGTAAATAGTAATATCAAACTTGATCTTGTGCATTTCTAGGGTGTGTTTGAATTAACAGCAATACAAAACAAAATACAAAATTGTTGACATTACCAAAATGCCATATCTGAAGACTGAGCAAATTGTGTTGCTTTTACTTAATATTCTTTACTCCTATCTGTTTATTTGACCTTACTTCAATTCTCTCTTATTTTTGGTGATCACATCCATCATTGATATCAACAGGAGAGGGAAAGGTATAAGCAGTTGCGACATGCAGCACTCCTCTCAGGGCTCCATATAGATGACAGTGTCCATGTGTTGTATCTCCCCAGGCAGCTCCAGGCTGCAAGCCTACATTTGCATGGAGTTGTGGATTGTGGCTGGAAATAGGCCTAATTTTTGGAACTATGTTCAAGATCTGTCTGAAACTTTTCCTTGGATTGGAAGACTCATCTCTATGTCTGATTCATAGGATTGAGCTTGTGTTAGAGGCTTTCCCTCTGGAATCACCAGACTGGGTTTTCCCCCTTTACCCAACTGTCCATTTCCATAATATAGGGCTGGGAGACCATCTTCCCTCAGCCAGATTTTCCTGAATTTGTCCAAAGAGATAATCCGTGTTCAGGAGGGGACCACCAGAGAGCCCTGCATAAGCACACTGTCTGCGAGTGCAACCTTTTCTCCATTATGAAACCAGCCTGAAAATCACAGTGTGTGTCCATGAGATGGAAAATCTGACAGAGATGGAAGAGGAAATACTCTGGCTATCAGCAGTGATCTGGCTGAATATGAATTTTTTTTTTGTAATGGATTGTTTTAGAGCTGGATCGTTCTGACAGAACAGGCTAGGGATGAGGTTTTCACCAAAACTAAGCTGGGAATGAGGTTGTCACGAGCTACACGAGGAAATAAATGCGTGGGGATGTTGCCCCCGTGGGATGGCTGGCAGCACCTGGGCAGCAAAAGGGCCAGGCCTTACAGCCCACAGTACCAGATTGTGTCTGCTTACCCCTCCACCCCAAGTGTGTGCATGGCTTCCAGCGCTACAGGGAGCACGCTGACTCCCTGGGGAGCTGGCAGTGCAAGGCAGAGCACGGGCAGGGGCAACCCCGGGGGTGGAGGACTCAGCTTCACAGGTGGAGCACTCAGTCTCGCTGCTCAGAGCTCAGTCCCACGGCTGAGGGGTTCAGCCCTTCCCGGCAGAAGCAGGGAGATGCCGAGGGTGGGGGACGGAGGGGCTGGGTACCAGCGTCCCGCGGGGCCCGGCCAGGACCCGCCCCGACCGCCGCCGCCCCTGTCCGCGGGGGAGCGCACGGCAGCGGCGCTCAGCCGCCGGGCGACGGGCAGCCTGCTCCGGCCTTATCCTGAACGTCACACGGGCTTCTCGGCCGAAATGTGCGTTTCAGGGCGTCTGGGGACATGCTTTGAAAAGGTGGCCGGGGTGTGTGGACACGAGTGTCTGGGATGAGACCTTTGTGTTGTCTCCCTCCCTTCCTCTCCTTCCTGAAGAATTGGGGTAGATCCGTCAAAGGGCTCGCTGGTCCAGCCCCCTCACCCCCGGCCTCCGTAAGCGATGTGCTGATAAGGCCACGCAGGCTGCGCGCCCCACCGCCTTCCTGCGCGGCTGCTGCGCGGAGGCGGCTGCGCCGGGCCGGGCAGCCCTGCCAGGGAGGGCTTCCATGGGCAGAGAGGTTCACAGTGTAATGAACAGCCTTATCGTCGCTGGTATCTTTACAACTGCTTAGATGACTTTTTAATTGTGGCTTAATGCATTTAATTATGACAACTCTTCCCCATTTTCAAGTATGATGTATTAATATTACAGATCATTAACATTGCTAAATTACTGTAATGACACAGAGTCCTCAGTGTCCCAGTTAGACAGAAAAAAGACCCGCTCTTCTCATTTGGCTCTTTTGTTATTTGCCTTATAGGAAATTCATGCACGATTCTTGAGTCTTTAAAGCATGTAGGAGAGGCTGCTGCTGCTGCTGCTGCACCCTCCTTATTAAATTATTGATAGAGAAAATCCCCCATGTAAAACTTCCCGAGCCCGAGACGGCACAGGAGCTAATATTGTCTTTCTAATATCCACTTCATCAATGTAAAAGTTAGAAAGCCTCGGCTCTTGAGCGGGTCCCCCCCTCCCCTCCTTCATAATTAGAGCAGACCGTATTTAACATCTGCAAAATAGTCATGCTTATAAGGAATGAGAAATGCGAGATGTTCCATTCTGTTTGCAATGGTTAGACCGTTTTAATCTCTTAACTTCAATATATGTCCTCTAGCAGGCTATACTTCTTGGATTTCATTTTTAGATCCTTAAGGCTGCATATATCTGTCAAACAGACATAATGAATTTAAAGTGCTAATGCCTAGAAGACCAGAAAAAACATTGAAATATATCCTCGGATGATTAAATTACCACCTCTAGCTACTTTACCTCCTTATGTCCAAACAGATTTCCCTTTTTACTTACCAAGTACCGGATCTGGGAGATGTGGAAGATGTAATTTCATGGTAAAAAAAAAAAAAAAAGGAAAATGAAAAAAAAAAACAACAACCCAACCCCAAACCAACCCATGAACGGATCGTTAGACAAGCATATTTTTTTTTGTTGTTTATTTGTTTAAACATCGTTTCAGATATGTGCCTATAAGATAGGACTTGCCACTGACTGGAGGTATTTTTCAATTACACCCGAGCTCCAGGGAAAGCCTGGGGTGGGAGCCCGTGACTTTGCAGCGCTCACCTAAAGGCTGGGGAAAGCGAGGGGATGAGATGCAGGCGCGTCCGACGGCGGCGGGAGCGGGGACTCTCCCTGCCCTGCCCGACACCCCCTGCCCTCCCTGGGGGCTGCCCCTACTCCCCCGCCGCTGCTGCCGAGCTGGGCGGACTCGGTGGGATGGCCCGGAGGGGGTTTGGTGGGGAGATGTGGGGGCGATCCCGGCCTCGAGGGTGCCGCTCATCTGCGAGGGACCGGCGAGTCTGGGGAGAACAGGGACAGAGGGAAGGCGAGCAGATTTGTCGCGCTTTGAAATGAAACGTTATAATCCCTCCAACAATCCTGTTGACTGTGAGCTGTAGCGCCGGGAGTACAACACGGCGGAAAAAAAAAAAAAAAGAAAAAAGATACATTGTTGGATAAACAGCTCCTTATAGGTAAAACTGAATGGGCCAAATAGATGAATAAGGCGACACAATGGAAGGGGGGGGGTGGTGAAAGGAAACGAGTCGGTGGCAGTGGAAGAAAAAGGTAAAAGTGAACAGAGGAGACAAAAGGAGAGAAAAGAAAAAAATGTAGATGAGTGAGACAAAAAAGCAAAGAGAAAAAGAAAAGAGAACAAGAGGGGGAAAGAAGTAATATTTTCCTTGATAAAAATGCACAAAAGGGAAGATGAACTTTGTTCTTTTTCTCTTTCTACTTTCCTCTCTCTTTCTGCTTTTCGCCTCGCAGCACGCCAGCCTAAGCTGAGAGCTGTAATGTCATTAAATTGCAAATGCTTTTTCATTTCCGACACACACTGTTTACTTATCTGGCAAAAACATATGTTGGAAGGAATCCGTTAAATTCTGCCCATTGCCTTGGGTAAAAGTGCAATGGAAACGGACCCACTGAGCTTCTTCTTTCTTCTTCTTTTAGCACTTCCCTTATCTACAAGACTGCTTCGCAGAAAACTGGCTAGTTCAATGAAAAATGAAGATACAGCAGGAGATTAGAGAAGAACACTGAGCAAAAAATTCCTGGAGAGAGGGTCACTCCATTGCAAATGATTTCACTCCTCTAGATCTGCATAAATTACTATTTTTAAGGCATCTCCAAAGTCTGTATATTTTTCTCACTCTGTCAAACATTTAATTTCACGCCCCGTGTTCTGAATATGCTAAAATGCATATCTCTGATGCACCTTTAAGCCAGAAAAACGAATGCAAAATTGAAGATAAAATGATGTGATTTGCACTACAAGCCTATTACTTGAGGTATTTACATATAGTTTACCTCTGCAGTTCTGAGAATGATTTATTTAAAAAAAAAAAATCTGGATTAAGCTCGTATAAATATGTATAAATCTTTGTTTAGAAAATAGATTTTGCAGCTGTTGTGTCAAAAAGTTCTTTAAGATTCTGTGAAGAATTTTCCTTTCAGCCTGCTTTAAAAAAGAGGGGAAAAGGACAGTATTTGACATCCTGCTTTGGCAGGAAGGAAAACACACACACACACATATACACACACACACACATCCACACGTTCAGACATTGAGGATTTTTCTAAAGACTCGTTTTGTTTGTTGTTTGTTTTTTGNGCCGCCTTCCCCGGCGGAGAGGCTTCCACTCGCGGGGAATTTCTGCCTCACGGGGAAAACTGTAGCTAGAGACCCGGGCGTTGAGGAGAGCTGTGGGTGCTCACGGGCCCTGCACGGCCACAGCCGTGCTTCACAGAGTTAACCTGGATAGACTTCCAAGCCAGCTCTTCAGCCACAACGCTGCTTGCAATTCCTTCCCTCTGGAACACCAACAGCCGTGACTGTGGGTGAGGCGGGTGAGGAGTGAGGGCACTTTCTTGGGAAAGTCACATACTCGACAGGGAAGAAGAGACTTTTCAGATAACTTCAAGGTTAATTTAAGACTTAGCCATGAAATCTAGACTTTGAATAATACATGAATTGCAACAATTCCACCAGGACATGGTGACCGGGAAGTGGTTTCTTCCTGCCCTGGTTCTATCATCCTATTTTCATCTCCAGAACAGGAGTCCTAGGTTTGCTGCTTCCCCCAACACAGAAGTTAGAAAGTCACTTACAACAGCGACATCCACACACACACACACACTGCTGCACTGGTCTCTGTTAACAGACCTCAGAGATAAGAAACTGAAACTCACTGTCTACATATCTCAAACTCAGCGGTAGAAAATGCTCGCTTTTTTTTTTTTTNATTGGGGTTTTATGTTCTCCTATTTCACACTTCTTAAACTTCTCTGCTCACATCCTCACCCCCTCACTCGCTGGGACCTGGTGTCAGCCGTGCTCTGGGTTTTCCCGAGCGTATGAAATAGCGGGTCAGGTGTATGAAAA
>VZTH01007670.1:26519-48654 GCA_013397815.1 Aleadryas rufinucha
GGTGGAGAAAGCTCATAAACACTTTGCACTAGAACAGTCATGGAGCTGAGGATAGTGATTTATCAAACTCACTTAGCCAGACCTCTTTCAGTTCAAGCCTCTTCATCTGTAAAAGCTGTGTAAGGCTGTATTTATCAAAAGCCTAAAGGTGTAACTATTGTTTCTGACAAAGCACAGGTCTTCAGTTTATGTACAGGCAGTCTTTTAAAATACAAGTTTTTCTTAAATAAATATGGAATTTATTGATCATGCTTTCTTTATTGCATTGAAGTGTATTTGAAGAAGCAAACAGCTGAATTATCATTGTGTAGGAACTGCAGCTGCACATAATGGTTAAACTTGCTCAAATGCAAGAGTAGAGCAATTGTAGTCTTCCTTCAGTAAGCTGAAAATACTGCAAAAATACTGCTTTACTGATCCCACCTCTAGAGACTGTCCTCCTGTTTTAAGGATGTTTTTATCAAGCAAAACAAAAAATCTCTTCATTAGTAACTCTAGAGGATTCAATTTTTTTCTGCCTAGATTTCCTTTTTTTTTGTAAATCAAACACAGTATTTAATTGATTATATATATTTAATAAAACCTTTTTCTTTCCCTTACATATCCTCTACACAAATAAAAGCTCAATTTCTGAATATATTTGCATACAAATGCACAGACAGTTATAAGCATAAAGAAAAATTCCTAAGCTGGAATGAGGTAGTCAGTCACTTGAGAACAGTGGTGCACTTCACCTGAACATGGCAGGCTCCACGCATGGAGTTCTCCAGTTCCCAGTATGTTTAAGCAACCGAGAAACTCAGTGAGTCCACCTCTGTTTTTAACTGTTTGGAGCTTACAAACCAAACAACATATTTGGACAGACTTATAGATCTAAAGAATACAGTTCAGCTACAGGTTCCCTGACCTATTTAGCCACATAAAGCTTTTAAAGGATGAAGACTAAAAAGCAAACAACAAAAAAATCCACTGATTTATCTTTCTACTCCCTTTGTTAAAAGAATCCCCAAGGTGTTTTTAATTAAAAGCAAACAAGCAAACAATAAAACAAAACACCCCCCTCCACATTGTCCTTTGACTTACAATCTCCCCCTCTCCCTCCCTTAACCTAGAAATGATTACCCTTAGATGATGTGAGCCCTGTATGCCTTTGTAAAATATGACTAACATTAGCATCAATGAGAGCTGTGTGACTAAGACTTTTCAAGTTGCTTTGGGGTCATAAGATTAACAGCCTAAGAGCATGAGTTTGCTAACAAACATTAAACATGAAGAACAACTACTATTCAAATTTCATCTCTTTTATCTTGCCTGTACATACCTTTTCTCTTTGATATTCTCTGAATATTACAGCAATGGTTGCAAGACATGGGTGGCACAAAAACCAGAGAATGCAGGCCTAAAAAAGAAGATGAGTATAAGTTTTAAAAGGACTACATGCCAGCTTAGAAGAAAGAGACAGTTACAGGAACTACATTTACATTTCTGTCTATTTTATGAATCCATTGTTTAATTTTCAATCAACATAGCGAAAACCACACAAAGAAAGGTGGGATTTCTGTTTTAAAAAGCTCTATACTCCTTGTCAAATTAAAATGACTACTCAGAGTATGATGACAGGGTGCAATGTGATCAAATCAGACACTTAAACATCAACTTTCTTATGGAGGAAAAGAGTTTAGTGCTTCAGTCAACTGCATGCCACAATTATGTTTACAGAAGAAGGGATCAGTTTGCTTGATGCAATCCATACTTTGGTAAAGGTGATATAGAACTCCCTTTTCAGCGTGCTTCTCTCCACTGTGATAATCTGGTACAGCCCAGCAGCCAGTGACAGAGCTAGGCAGACTCTGAGGCCAATGAGCAGCCCGCTCGCCAAGCCATGGTGCGAATGGTAGCTGTGGTGATTTGTATCTTCAAACTGCTCCCAAATTAACAAAAAGCTCTGAAAAAGAACAACAGCAAAGTACACTTAGAGTAAACCAGGTTACACTAAATCTCAATTAATCTTCCCATCACAGATTAAGTTATCTGGTAATGCTCCACTCTACTTGTCAGTCACTGCCACGCTAAACAGAAAAACCCAACAAATCCTAGTCTGAACTGCTTTTTGGCACGACCTATTACTCCAATTGCAACTGGTATGAACACAGTCTCACTTCTTGGATTTGGTAACTTTCAGTAAGCTTGACAAGTTTCCTCTCATTTGGATAGAGGGAATGTAGTACCTTAGAAAAAAATCTAAAATAATCACCTGAACAATCGTCCTACTCTGCAGGAAGACCACTGAAATGATTTCACAGAGCTACAGAGAGGCGTCTCCTTTCACTTGTGATCCACAACCTGTAAAGCTTGTTTCAAAGGCAGGCGACTACGCCTTTTCTTTCAAAATCCGAACAGGATTCACTTTTCTTTTCAAAGATGGGGAAGTAAGAGGGTGGTGCTGCTGCCCCTTTTATACAATAGCCTTAAGGCTCAAGCATTCACCCAGGTTGAACTTGGATCTCCCACAATTCCCTTCTTTGCCTAAAGGATATCCAATTCTCATCTCCCACCTCCTTGGAGAGCGCGGCAACTGCCAGGCTATAGGGTGTTCTTGGGTGGGCCACTCTCCACCCCTTCTATTGAAGCTGTGCCATTGTGGAGAAAAGAATTCAACATCAGCTAGGTCAGAAACTGTGAGTGAGCCTGACTCTGCAAGCATCTGGCTCAGAAACCTCCTAGGGTCTAGGAGAGGGAGTGCCAAAGGTTCCAAATGCCATCCCAACATCTGGCCAAACACTCTGGCCAACAGATAACTACATATACGATAGTAAGCCCCTCCTTAACTCCCAGAGCTGTATCTCTGGCTGCAGGATCCAATTTTGTAGGAACACTGTGAGAAACAATATTGATATTCTCCAAGGAAAAACAGACTAACAAGTGCCTAGTTTCTGAATCTTAGTTGTGAAGAAGGCAGGCGCCAACCAGTTGCAGAAAAAAATGTGTCTTGCTGAAGAACACCTTTTCAAGATTTTGGGAATGCTGACATTATAAATTAGAATACACATAAAGTTTAGACTCTCAAAGCATCATGTAGCAGCTGAATGGCATTTTAGAACTTGAATATACACTGGAATCCAGTCCACCTACTGCACATATCTAACTTGCACTGAGGCTTCAGGTGCCTACTAAAGCAGGTTTTCTGAAGAAAGGTAGGCAAATTTGATTAATGAGGGAATTAGCTCTGAAGGCCTTCAGAAGCAGACATTGTATGGCTCAATTTAGAAATATAAATTAGTCAGATTCCTTTCTGAACAGATTCAAAGGCTTTCTCACTACATAAAGACAAAAAGGTTACTAATATTAACTTCTTAAAAATGTGTAATACACTTGTGCCTTCCAAAGGTGGGTGTCCTTCAGTCTCGTCAGTCAAGTATTAGAATAATTTTTGCTTAGAGTATCCTCAGAGAGTACTCTTGTGCTTTCCCCCTCCCTTACCTAGGGGGGACACAGCCCTGTCATTTCACAGCTGCTGTAATTTCAGCCACTCCTGAACTACCTGGATGGAAAATGGAAGGATGGCGGAGGGACAGATGTAAAGTATGCGTGTCTTCAACATCATGGATTACTAGCAAACAATCTGACCAACAGGCTTCAAATGTTCTCACCATAATGCTCAGAAACACTAATTTCAAGCAAACACGTTCAAATGATCAAATTACTTGACTGAGAATTCTGTCAAGGACTAAGACTAAACTGCTCCCAAATCCCTGAGATAGAGCACAGTGTCTGGTAACCTTGTGTCTACAGCACGAGTTTTGGCATGAAATTGATGAATTCCTATCACAGAAGTTATTTCAGTCCAGTTAGAACATGCTCAGACAACAAAAGGGTTCTACCAGTTACAGAATCACTGCAGTCTTGTGAGCATTTTCCCTTTCAATATTTACATTTGGGAACAGCAAAAGTATTTAACTTACCTAGACTGTACATATTCTGCTTGAGAAAATAAAAGACCCCCAAACCTATGCATAGAATCTTCCTGACTCAAGCAAACTTCTGGGGGGAAGCTATATAGTCTGATGGAGATAGAACTGTGATACTGCTCTAAGAAGAAATTATCCCTGGGATGTACCTTACCTTAAAAACCAGAGCTTGTGAAGGCCTAAATTTTCCTTAGTCTACACCAAGAGTAACAGCAAAGAAGGAAGCCACTTTCATGAGAAGATGACAAAGAGCTGGAGTAAAGGAATCATGAGAACAAAGCCCAAATCCCCATAGGATAATAATGTCTGACAGCAGAGTGTGTTCTGGACTAGCCCTTTAAAGAGTGTAAACAACACAACAGCAGTTGATCAAAGGCTGTGTATGGTGACAGGAATGTGAGATCACAGAAGTCCAGTTTCCTTCAGGTTCATCGGATTATTCCAACACAAACAGAAGGCAGAGGTGTTAGAGGCAGAGATGGAACTGTCAGTACAACACAATGTAAACGTGAACAAGGTGAAGGTATCACTGGCCTTACTATGAGCTGGGGCTGTTCTCACTCACCCGGGAAAAGCAGGATCCCATAACAGAGAAATCTGTGCTATTGAGTGTTTCTAGGTAAAAATGAATTAGGCAATCTGTTCTCAATGAAGAAGAGCTTCCACAGACAAGCATGATGTTGAAGTTAAAATCTCTTTAGTTGTGAAATATATAAAAAAAAAAAAATTAAAATTTGGTTGAGAAATCAAGGTCAAGAAACCCTGAAGTCCCTTACCTTGACCACAGAAAGGCAAGTATCAGCTCACTTAGCTGCAGTATCAGGAATAAACTGAAAAACACCAGACGTCAACCTGCTGAAGTAGCCATCAGAGACATCTTTTGTTGGCAGTGAGCAGAACTATATTTGAGCTCTGAGAAGAAATCGGGGGGACAATTCTAATTGTTATCCAGAAGAGCAACTGTGCTTAGGTTGTAGACAAAAGAACTGGCTGAGAGAGGCAGCTAAAGAGGTGACACACTAGCTGTGTCCAACTGGTTCTTCATAAGGTGAAAGAGAATGACCATCTCCTTGTTTACATAATACATTGTTCAAAATGCCTGACTTTACCTGTACGTAAACCTGACCTACCCTGGCTCACAGTGGACACCAATCACTGCCCAGTACTGGCCTTCCTCTTCAAATACTAGAGAAATGATGGCCATGGATACCATCCTGATGTTCCAGATATACAAGCTGAACCTCTACATCCATATGAAGAAGAACCAGACACTCTTCCTTTACATCATGAGGAAACAATTATGGTAGAACTCCTCCTTCCCTTCACTATGCCAACACTGAATTTATGACAAGTGAAGATAACATATCAATCTCCAGCAAAGACAGGTTCTCATGGGACAGATCATCCCTGAGAGGCAAGGGGAAGGGGGAAGCAAAAGGGAAATCAGAAGTAGCAGCAAGGCAAACTAGCTGTTTCTAAACATATCTAGCTCTCAGGTATCTGATGTCACACAATGCCAGTACAGCAAAAAAGGGTTTAGACCTAAGGTCAGAGGTAGGGCTCATTCTGAGCACACTTAAGAACCCCTGTGTAGGGTGACATCTAATGCAGTAAGATTCTATGTCATTTTGATCATGTTCAGAGCAATCAGCTATCTTTCCAGAATCACTGCCTCCAGTCTGGTCAGCCCTGAAAGCTGAGGTCTATGTGATGGGAAGGGCCTGCCATCAATAAAGTTCTGCACAAGGTTTGCGCCTCAGCAGCAGAAAGCGGAATTTTTAATGAATGCACAGCAGCCTGGGAATCTTTTGTTCTGTGGCTGAAATAAAGAACAAGTTAAGGCAAAGGGAGATGCTAAATGGCAGACTTGTCCCTCCTTCGAGATGTTACCTCTTTGCAGCTGCAAAGACCATAAGACATTGGCTGACTAGAAGGATGTGTCCACCCTACACTGAAGGTAATCCATAAACATAGCCCAGGAAATTGCTAGTGCTTCTGAAAGAACAAAAAGAAAAAATCCATAGCATCAGTAAAAACAGGAGAAAAACCCCTGAAAATTTGATGAGTAATTTGAACTAGTAGTAGGCAGACAGGCTCAGACAGTTTGCCAGTCAAAACTGCATTTAAGTTGAAGAATAACATGTTTTCTCAGGCTGTCCACTTTCTTGACTTCCCTGAAGATGAGATGAGGACACGTACAGGAGAATGTCAATAAAACTAACATGGTGCCATCTCTATCTGCTGCATTAGGGTAATGCACATGGTTTCCAGCAGCCTCCACAGCAAGTCCTCAGAACATCTCTGATTATCCATATAAAGTCTGTCCAATCTCTGGGAAAGATCAGAACAGGAAGAAGATTATTCTAGGTTTTTAGTTGTTAAAAGTGCTCATTGATTGATTACAGCAGGTCAAACACCCACGTCAATCTAGACAGACCAGTGAACAACTGACTAATCCACAGATGAACTGTTGAACTCACCACCTTCAACAGAGGCGATACAGTCTAAATCCTGTTTCCCTGAGCTCAACAGCTGCACTCTGTATTCAGGAGAACAAATCCAGCAGAAGGTGTATTTCGTATGTACTGAACCATGAGATGGAAAATATCCTCTCCAGAAGGGCAGGGATGCTCTTGGTGTGAGGGAACTTTTGCTGGAGACAGTAGACACTGATATGGGGGTGCAAAATCACCCAGACAATGATATATTCTGATATCCATTTTCTGTTCCTACAAGACTCCTGCCAAACCTGACATTCCCAATGGCACCAGAAAGAGATCTGGTAGAGCTGTGCCTTATTGGTGAAAAGTAACATATACAACTTTGTGCTAATGCTCCAGTGCTGCTCCAAGAGCCAAAAGATGTGCAATGGACCAGTCTTGGGGGAAGCAGCACATATGTATGATGCTTGCCCCACTTTTACCATACGTAACAACCAAAATGAAATCAAGCTGATTATACTGTCTTTTCTATGTATAGTAAATGGAAACAACAATAAAAAACTTCCCAGTCTCAAGTGGCAGAGTACTAACACACCCATACATACACACAAGTGCAGAGGCATGAATAAAATTAAATACTTTAGAAGTCTCCTTTACTACCAGCATGTAAAACTTCTGGTGGTAGATAGGTTCATTCCACCTTACTTTGACACCCATCTTTAAATTTCAACAGTCCCATTGACCTTAACAACCTTCGGTTTATATTCTTAATTAGCAAGAAATGTCAGCTCCCAGCTACTCTTAATGTTCTACAAGTCCACTTATTTACTTTAGAAGCAGCACTAATTACAGATACTACCCAAATGGCACAAAAATCTTCATTATAATCTCTTCCTCATTACTGTCTCCAGTTTCTCCCTGCTCTTGTCTTTCTCAATGGTTTTCAGATTCTCTTGTCTTTATGATGTGATTTAAAAAAATTTGTTTACAAAAGGCACCACCAGGATTGAATGATTTCCATTACAATCTACTTTTAAGTTACTGGTTTACTTAACTTTCTAATTTATACTAATGGAAAATATTTGAATGAAATGATGTGTCAGACCATTTGTATATTTGCAAGACCAATCCTGCACACGAACCTTTCAAGAGTTCCCTTATATTGATTGAAAGGACCATTAGACATTCTATTTTAGTGCTTCCAAAAGGAGGGCACTGATGATTTCCTTTTTTTCCATGACAGACTTTGTCATAGCAGCTTTTCTTGTCTTTCCTCCCATGTTGCTGGTTGTCAACCCGCATAATGTAGTTCACAGTGCCTCAGTTGTACTGATTACAACTATTTATAGGACCACATTACAAATCAGATTAATAAAATGACTGTGCAAAAATTTTTTTTTTGGCTTTTTTTTTTCAGTCTAGATTGTTCCACTAATCTGGTTCACAGCATAATGCTACAAACAATTGGCACAACCAGGAGTTTGGAAAACTGTGGGAACTTCTTAAGTGGTTTTACTGCTAGACAAAAACATACTGTGGAGCTACACCTTAAATTGTTAAAGTAAAGAGAAGCTGGTGTTACCTATTAGACATACTGGGTGCACATTATGCTGTGGGCTTTTTTCCAGTCTTGATACTCCCTCCCTCATAAAATTAAAATATTGAAATTATTTGGTACACAGCTCTGTCATACTTAATAGCAGCTGTACACTTCAGTGTAAGAATGAATATGAAATACAAACCTGTGTAACAACAACTACTACAGCAATGCCAGTAGATGTTGGACTGGAATCCCACTGAAGAGGTCTGCCATGAGATTTCTTCATTCTGCCTATTGTCCAACCCATACACAGACTCAACAATAAATACAGCATTTGTATCTGTGAGACTATGTCACACACTATTGAAAGCAAAAGAAAAAATGAATAAAATTACAACAAAAAAAAGTTTTATTTTTTTTTCCTATAGCAGAGAGAAATGTTCTATATACCCCCAAATGAAGAATGGATGCTTATGCCTCTGTATCATCTTTTAATTTTGATGAGTTAGATTAGCTGAGGTTGCTTTGCCACAAAATGTGGCTGTTTTGTGGAGTTTTCAGTGACCAAACAGATCACTATCAGTTTTCCGCCAGTTATGCTGCAATTCTGCAAGAACATGGGCACAGTGCCACATCTTTCTAAATCCCACTCTTGTGTCAGAGTAGTCTGGGCTCAGGAGTGCATCTGCATAAATAGACTTATAAATGCTGAAGAACTAAAATCGTATGTATGTTACTCATAGTGCAAATATGAAACATGATGAAATGAACTCCTTTCTTCGCTCTGAAGGACTTTTGTTCAAAAATCAGATAGTTACATTGTACTTTAAATTAATTGCACGTTGTCTGAAGGATGCAGTAGCTTCCAGAAGAAAGGACAAATATTTAGGACAAATTCCACTCTGAGATACTTAAAGGGGAAAATATAATGAATAACCCTAACACAAACTTCATTTAGATCAACAACTTGTCTGTATTTCATTTTATTAAATGCAAAGCACCTTTGCCTCATTTTGCTATGTCCATTTTTACCTCTGTTATGGAGCAATTAACACATACTCCATAAAACTACATTCTTAATCAGTGTCTCAAACTTGTGTTTGAAGCTGCATCAGAATAAAGAAAACTTTAAGCTAGAATACATTAAAGTCTTTATTTGTAGCCTTGCTGCAGCACTACTAACAGTAGAAAAACCTGACAATTTCTTTCTGGGTGATTGTTAGCTTTAGACTGGTAAGTTTTTGACTTAGTGAACAATTTTAAAGTTGGTGTTGGGATCTGACTCGTAGTGGCGTAGCAGAGACAAAAGAAAAATTGATTCTTACATTTATAAATTGCAAATTTGGTTCAGAAACTAGAGATTGGGCACTACACACATCAATGCCTTCTTTTTCGCTTCATTAATATTTTTGTTCAATTAAATTTGTTCCTTATTTGTAATTTTCACTTACACTATCAAGTACAAGAATAGTATTTCTGTCACAAAAAAGTAAAGCTCTACTTTTACACAACTGGACTGTATTAAAAAAGAGAAATACCACATCTACTAAAAATACTGGCAGAGAAATGTTGCCTTATACAGAAATTAATATGGATACAAGGGAAATATGTCAAAAGAAGACCATCTACCATATTTCCCTGACACTCAGCAATACTAGCAAAATAGGGGTATAAAAGAGACTTCAAAATGTAATTCCTGGGATATGCTTGGTATTCTCAGAGTTTATATGCTTAAATGCTTCTTAATGTATTAAGACATCTTTGCTGTTCAAGATCTGTCAAGAGCTTTTAGAAAATACAAACTTGATCATTCTTTAAAAAAAATGAACCAGCACTGATTTTGGGAAAAAAAATTATCATGGAATTATTTTCCAATGCTACCTATGGAGAGACAGTACTCACTAGAAAAAGAATTGTTGCATGAACCAAAGGCATGCCAAACCAGTGTCACAAATCCAAACTAGAAAAATTACTGAATAAATCTGCGTGTTCTAGGGAGCATTTTATGTTCTGTCACTCCTTAAGATAACCTGCCCTATAAGGCATAGCCAGACATCATCTCTCAATCATATACTGGATATAGATACTGCTCTGCTTCAGTGTGGTAACAATTCAAGTGGATTCCCAGATAAATTCATGTAAGACAAAAATCCACAACCAGCTTTAATCTTTGACATCCCATACACCTTGCTAGAGAGGAACAAGGGTGAGAAAAATTTTAAAGATTACAATAATCCCACAATATTCAGGGTCAGCGTAAAGTCACGTTACTGAGCTGATCGCATAACTGTCAGATTTCATCACAATTCATATTTTTTGACTGTTCAACAGACATAATAATAGTCTTTGACTTTTCACATTTCATTCTTACCAAAAGTTAAAAGAACACCACTTGCAATGCTTCTGAGTGCCAGCGTTATTTTGTGTGATTTATGTGATTATCTTAGGTGGTTAATTAGACTGAGGATCAGGTCTTTATACGTGGTAAAGACTAAATCATATCAGGAAAAGAATAATTGTTTTAGATAGTATCTGAACAGGTTTTTAGAAAGATATTCTGGCCACACTGCAATTAATAGAAATTTTAACATTTATTTTTAACTCAGATTTCTGTTGCCATATAGGAAAAATGGTATCACCTTCCACTTTCAAACTATACTAACTTGCCATCAGCCATTCTTCAGAATTGGAATTGCCACTGAAGCTTTCCACATTTCTATTACTTCTGCTCTTTTATTGTTTTGGAAACCACCAACTTCAGAGACAGTAAGAATGGAAAACATTCTTAGCTGAATTGATTAAAAAAGAATATTAATTATAACCTTTGCTTTATCTAAAAAAAAGTGGGCTTTTGGCTACAACACATACACAAAAAAAATCTAACATGCAGCTATTCTCTCTGAAGTTCTGTCTGGATAGTTAACACTGGGGAGGAGTTATGACTACCTCTATATTCTCCATTTAATTTCATTTCATGAGATGAGAAGGAACATTTAATAGTACAGTTGCTGCAGAGGCTGCAAGGAGCTGCCAGCTCAAATGGTTAAAACAAGAAAGAGGCAATTATTGTGGTGCCAGGTGCCATCAAGAGGCTGATAATTCCAACTGCAGCCTTCTAAATGAACTCTACAAAGGGAAATACTTCTCTATCTAGGCTGTTACTCCCTAACACTACCAAAGTACTACTTTTTTGGGGTGCTTCAAGCCAAGCAAAAGGAAATGTATTTGCTTAGAAAGAATCCCGAATTCTTCAAATGTGAACTGCAGAAAAAAATCCCCAAACTACCCAACAACAATGCTTAACCCTGAAGAATGGAACAAGACTAAGTTAGTGCATTTTGGAAAGGGATGCAATAGGAATTTAGTTCCAGTGAGAACTCAGAATATCTATAGAGTGGAGAAAAATGCTTTGTTAGCATCAAACCTTCGCATAAGCATTTTCGGTATCATGCTAATCATAAAATTTGTTCTGTAAAATACTTTCTCATTTAAAAATTGTCAAAATTGTTAGTGAAATGACAAACTCTAAAAAACATGATTAAATTTCCTAAAAAGCTTGGCTTTCTAGATCTAACTCCACAAAACTCTTCAACATATTGAAATATTTACTCAGATGATAGGCATGTCTAAGTGTTTTTAGCAAGGAATCTTGAGACAAAAAAATCCTTTGAAAATCCTAAACAATAACACAGTTGTATAACTTCAAATACAGTTACTGTAAACCCTTTTTTTTTCTGGAGGAGAAATTTTTAGTATTTTATATTAAAAATCAAATTATGTGACCCAAGATCATACTACAGCTCAGCAACAGCATTTGCTAATGTATTATACCGATTCATGGGTAGGAATATGTAAGGAACACGACACAAGCGTACTCACGTTCTGCCAGACTTCCCATAAAAGGAGCACCTATCCCATCTCTAGAATAACTGAAAAAAGAAAAAAACATTGTATTTTTAAGTGGGTTTGTCTTAAATGGGTGTTTTCTTTTAGAAGTACATTTAGGCAATGATGCAGTTCAAAGGTCAGTCCTATGTTTTGTCACAATCCAACCCAGGCAAAATCATGTACTGATCTTTACAACACATTGTTCTTCAAATCTAAAGACGGAAAGCAAAAAAGGAGCAAAGGTACCTTGAGAAATGCAGGTAGTTGGCAAAAGCTGAACCAGCCTGCAACAGCAATGCAATTGTCAACACCTTTAATACGCCATGCATAGGTCCACGCTTCCTAATTGTTTGCCATATCGATTGTGCGTATATGCAAGCAGTTATGAAGTATGCTAGGACAAGCAGGAAAAAGAATTCATGTAATCCTGTGGAAAAAAAAGAAATACAGCTTGGCTTTTATGAAGAAACCTTGCTACTAGCAGCAAATAACTAAAACAAAACAGTGGGGTTTTTTTAATATAATCATTGGGAAATACTTAGCAACTGTTACCCCAAAATGGTAGTACAGACAAAATCTCTAAATTCTAGTCATTTTTAACCAAGAAAATAGGTGAATTTTATCAGAGAACTGATTATTATTTAATCTGAGAAAGTATTTTTATTCAACACCACCTTTTCTGAGTAGAGAGGTTTGCAGCAATTACCAAACTAGTATAAACTAGTGGCACACAGTTTCTTGATTCATACAAAAAAATTGTAGCCCATTTGATCAGTCATAAAAATATTTATTGAAGGATTCATCTTAGCCTCTTTTGTTTGTTTGTTTCATTTTGTAAAGGCACAATCCAAGGTGAGAGAAACCCAGAAGAGACTTCTATTTAATCTTTTTAACCACTGGGTGTCACTCTTCCTCCGCATAAAGCAGCTCAAGAAGCGCAGATGATCAAGTCCGAAAACTTACAGATAAAGAAAAGTAGCACAGAAATGGTAATTAGTTCTTAGCATGCGGTTTTTTTGCACTTGTCTTAAAAAAAATCCCCAAGTTTTTTTAGATTATTTACAAAACAGAAGTCCTCTAATTTTCAGTCTGGCAGTAGGCTGATAAAATGCTCCCCTTAAGACCTGGATCATGGAAATCTTTTCTATTGTCTGTAAGCTTTGCAACCCATCAGGAGCTCCCAAAGGGTCAAAGCCAGTGAGATATGAGCAAAAACGGATAAATAAACATTTCTTATGGAAACCTTATGTTTTCTGTCTCCAACCTTCCTGGAAATCTAGTTGTGCCCACAGAATCAGATTCCAAAAAAATGCTTTTTCTCCAGCAGCAAAATAACTCTGTTAAAAGCTTCCAGCCAGCTCCACCCAAAGACTGGGAAGAGCAAGTATACACATTTCAATATGTGAGCTGAAAAACATTAGAACTGGCTGTGTTCTGAATAGTAGCTAGCATTATAACTTCTATGACTGAAATCAAGCATTCTGGACATACATATAGGAAAACGGGAGAAAAAGAGCGTAAGGTAACAAAGAGTCTTACAAAAATTCCAGGCCACTCTGCTTCTTTTGTAAACCAATACAAAAGCATGATTTATGAATGACAAAAAGACGTAGTTCAGATCAAATCTTTCTTCTTTCTTTCTGCTTCAAAAGACACCCACTGAAGTGGGCAAGGACTTTGACAGAAGTTACTTCTCACCATGATGAGTGAGAACCCTTGGAAAACACTTTAGGAAAATCAACTAGCTTTTTATAAACACTAAGCATTTATGATAGAAAGCTCCTTCCAACCATAGACAGAGTGTATATTATTGGTTTGAGACCAAAAAGGGTTAGGAGAAAGCTGCACTGAAAACCAACTATAAAAAATACAGAAGAGTGTAATTTTCAACCCGTCTTCTCTAAGTTTCCTGACTTTCAAGGAACCTAGTTGACAGACAAAATAAAACATTATTTGAAATACCTAACTTCAAAGGTGTTCAAAATGCTGTCTACCTGTTCAGCTTCCTTTAGAAATCCTAAATTCCACTGACACCATATCTTATGTAGAAGACCCCTACCATATAAAATAACATTACTTGCCAGGGATCAGAAGCCATGCCCCTCCTCATCTCTCAAGGCAAACATCTTAATCACAAGGTGACAGCCTCAAGCTCTTTCCTATGCTTTCCTTATTATTCATTTAATGTTTTAGATGTCATGCGCCAGGCCACAGCCTAAAGTAACTCAAGCGAAGGATTACCTAACTAAAACCTTCTGTAACTATGTGATTTTTAGTTGCCTGCATGCAAGAAGCAAGAAATTAAGCTGGATCTTCTCTCTTACACCCTCTTGTTCTAAGTTTCTATGGAAAAATGGCAGACTATTTCCCAAAGATGAATTAAGAATTAAATTTAAAAAGAGAGAATGAGAGAGAGATTAAATTCTCCTCAGCTCTTTGAAAGCAGACCAGTGCATGTAACTTCAGGATTCACGGCAATGATGCAGGTTTTAATTCTGAATCAACAGAGGTGTTCCTCTGCAACGCTGGAATACATGGCATGTACAGCTCACCTTGCTTCCTACTTGTTAGATCTAAATACATGCATAAAGCACATTTACACACCTCCTTGCCCAGCATGTAAGCTGTTCAGAGTTCTGCTTCCAAGTGCTCAGTCTTCCTACAAAATCAATACAGAGCTGAGATGCCTCTCTAGGAGGCCTCTACACCACTTTAGTGGGCCATATGATGCCTTGTAGCTGCTTTGCCCCTTGAATTAGCAATTACTCCTTTAGCTATTACTCCTCTTTGAGAGTAAGTAAATTAACCTAGAATTCACTTCTGAAGACCAAATTCACCATATAAAAACTGACAAGTTTGTAGCATTAAGTTAAAGAGAGAGGTTAAGTCTGATTATGAGCCTTGCAATCCAGATTATTAATGTGCTACTTTCTTGCAGATTCTGCTAAATGTTCCAGTGAATATTTCCTTCCTTTCAAAAGTGAGCTGCCTTTGTTCCCTCTATATTCTCTTGAGACCAAGAGTGACAGCAGGGCATTTGATTCTGAGCACAGCAACTAGGCTCACCCTGGGTATGTGGGTTCACTCTGCATAAGAAGGCAGACTAAGCCTACAGGGCCCTTCCCTCACAACACACCCAGGTGAGTGACACGCTGATGAGGCCTCCCAGAGCAGTGATGCTACTCACTGCAACAAAGAATACATTAAGCTGGATTGTCCAAAGCATACAATTTTATGTAGGCATTTCTTAAACTGCTGTCTTGATTTTTTCTTTGGCTGTTTAAAGATTTAAAATTACATTTCCTAATTATGACAAAATCAGGCCTAACAAACCTAATCTACAGCCTGTGACTAAGACACTTCTAAAGATCTAAACACTGAACTGAAATTGTACTAGCAAAATGTTTTATCGTGCATGTACTCTTGTTGCACAGAATCAAGTTTCACGCAGCTAAGGAATTCCACTAATTAATTAAAATCAGGTATTAAGTTCACATTCAAGTGGAAGATTACAATTTCAACATGTTCAAAGTACCTATCAGCAAAGATTTTAACAATGACTTTCCTTGTGCATCTACACTTCTAGTTAAGCAAGTTTCGGAAAGTCAGTCTAGGGAAAGGAAAGGATTTTTCCGTGATGACAGGAAATGAACTCAAGTTTACTCTTTGTACGAAAACAGAATATGAAATATAAGAGGCTCCGCTATCCATTCCCCATACTTTTCCAAGCACAGTAAGTACTGATTTGAGTAATCAAATCCTTAACTTACAAATCTAATTTTAAGGAAAAAAATCTTACCAGATTCCCCTGCGCTAAAGTGATCTAATGGATTCCCTTCTGCATCTGGGTTTAGTAAGACCATTTCAAATTGAATATCCTCGGATTCAGAATAATTCTCCTCGCAGGTAAACTTGTCTACATAAAACACATACCATGTTTCCGGATAAGGAATCTGGGACACTGTCAGATTTTGCTCTGTGTGGTTCACAGTCACTTTAGAAGAAAACAAAACAAAACAAAACAAAAATAGGAGTAAATACTTGATTAGTTTGGTTTTAGAAAACACATCTTTGCATGAAGATACAACTTAAATCCACAGCATCATATACAGGTTATAAACCATACACAGTAGAAAACAGACTTAGTTTTGAAAGCTATCCATAACACCAGAGACCAGACCTCCAACTTCATCTTTTGTTTCAAATAGGTGCAGGCAAGGGTTGGTGAGGCCACTGCATCCCACCTCTCAGCTCTTAGCTCTACTGGGAGGGCTCCCTTCCTCCAGAAGCCAGAAAGTACAAAACGTGTTTCCTCTGCTTAGCACATTTCCATCCTCTACTTCAGTACTGAGAGGGTTAGCTATTCTGTACTACCCACCAGGTACTACTGCAGCATGAAAAATACCTTTGTGAAATTTATTTTATTCTGTTTTCAGATAGATTTAGAGCACTGTCTTGGTTTTAAAAGACAGGTGTCTGTAAGGAAGGCAGGAGCCTCCCTTGGAATGGAAAATGCAACCCCCTTCCCTTTCGATTTCTATAATTTTGAAACTAAGGGGCTTTCAGGCAAAGGTATGAGGAATAGGAATAACAGTTCTTTACTAATATATATATATATAAAACAAGGCAAACAATCAACAATAGCTATGGCAGTGAAACCACACAGAAGCAGTAACCCAGTNCAGAAGGTAGAAAGCCTGCGATGATGGTGAATTCTCTCCACAGCGATGCAGCCTCCTTCCCCTCTGAACGCCAGATCACAAGTGAAGCTGGGGCCCCACCCAACCCCCTCTTCCTAGGTAAAAGGGGCCAATTGGCCGGGGCTCCGCCCCAGCGAAGTCCTTTGTCTCCCTCAAGTACCTTGGCAATGACTCCCTCTCAGCAATGTACATGTGTGGGGAAAAAATTCTTTCAAAAGAAAATAAAAAGAGAACTCTTAAAACCCCAACAAGCACCAAACAGGAACAGCTGCATGTGAGCTCAGTAAACAACAGCATGAATGCTTTAAAAGGTGCAAATCAGTATTATTTCACAGGACCTTCCCCAAACTCTAACATACTGAATTTCAATTGACAGTTAAGGGCTGAAACCATTGTGTAATCAAACTGCGTATTTCAAATCAGGCTACATTTAAAAACAACTATTTAAGATACTCATGTTTAATCTGCTCGCTATCTTACCACTGTTTTTGCCTAAAAACAATAGTTAACCAGGCACAGTCTCTTCAAAACAAACTCTTGACGCAAATGAAACCTGTGGCTCTCTATGTTTGGCTGAAACTGCAAGAATTGTAAGCATTGTCACATTGGCTACGGATCAATCAGCTAATCAGCTCAAACATTTCTCTGCAGGAGAAATAACAATATCAGATTAATTCACCTTGATAGTTAAAGATGACAATGGCTAAGGATGAAGAAAAAGAAAAATTTCATAAAAACCGCACAAAACACGTTTCTTTTGTGAAAGGCCATTTAAAATGAAAAAGCTGCAAACATACAAACACCTTTTCCCTATATATTTTGTAGACAAAATTTAGAGCTAATTTCTGACTTGAAGCCTACCTGCGAAAAACTTCTATGTAATTCAAATAAACTTGTTTCAACTACAAGAAGTTATTTTCTGTTCTCTTAAAGTATGAACTGAACAATATCAGAATCCAGGAAGAATTGTACTATATGTGTCTTTGCAGCAACTGTCATGAGGTACAGATTTGGATGACACACAAACTATTATTTCATATGGTGCTGAGTCCAAATGAAAGGCAAACTGCGGCTGACAGGAGCGGCTTTACTCCCCACGTCAATTCTCAGCTGAGTTCTGATCCTGTGTTATTTGCACTGAGAGTAAGGATTGCACAGAATGTGTTTAATCAGTTTCCCGTCAAATCTCTAAGGTGACGCACAGTTAGAAAAGTAACCAATTTTGCCCAGGATCAGCAAAGAGACGCAATTCACCCTGCGGTCATACAACTCCTAAACAGAGCAGAAAACAGTGAGTACTCTGCTGGGACAGTCAGGAATGACAGACCAGCTGCTAGTTATTCCAGCAGCACTTTCGTGCAGCTCTGATGAAATGTAAGGAAACCACATCCCTAGAAGTAACATCTGTGTAAGATTTCATTATGACAAATGTTACATGAGATCAGTTACTCTAGGGATTCTGACTGCACAAAGGAAATGTATTTAAAAGAGAAGCTGTAGTCACTTAAAATAGATTTGAATGAAGCTTCTAATACTAATTTAATTTCTTAAAGGAAAACTTATGCTTTAAGTACCATTGCGATCAACAAACGGTGCAAAAATTATTATTTCAGTTTGTCTTCTAGTTATATAACTCAATGCTTCAGTGTTTTATTGTTTTTTCACATTTAAATGGGTACTCAAGGTAAGCTTTATCCTGATTAGCTGATCTTTGATACTGTATTAAAATTTTTCTAACATGTTTTGTACATCAAAGCGTGACAGATTTGTGCTCTCATGAAAATATAATTTTAATTTTGTTTTTTCTGCTTTGAAAAATGCCATTTCCATGGAACTGGAGAACAGGAGCCTCCTGACAAGTGAGAAATGTTCCTTTGCAAGCAAGAGACAAAAAGACAACCTGCATATTCTATACTGGTATAACTCTCAACTGAGATATTAAAAACACTTGTATGTGAGAGTCAATGAAGAGTATCAAATTACAAAAGTAAAGGGCGAAATAGCATTAAGTTATGATAGAGGCAAGTTATAAAGTAAGGCAGCATGATGCAGATTAATTTTTGCAGAAAAGAAAGACTTATTATGAGGTGGTGAAAGAGAAGGTTTGCAGTACAAAATTACCCTTTAACTTTGTACTTGGGCTACACGCTCCCACCTTACAAGCATTTGCTTCAGAAGTTTAGAGTAACTGCAGCAGGTTCCATCAGTTTGCCACTATTTTTTTTTTCATTTCACTGCAATGAAAGTCACAATTCAAACTGTACATTTGACTCTCCCAAACACTCAGATTCTTTAGTTCTTCAGTTTCATAGTACAATGGTATTCTTTGTAAATTCTCTCATATACCCAAGATAATCTATTTTATGGAAAATTTGAGATCCAAGCAGAGTTAAAATAATCTCTGTACTGAATGACTAAATGAAGACGTCAGCCAAGCATGTACCCTTCCTGAGTTGTGAACATGTGAAAGCATGAACAAGAACTGGTCATAAAGTTTGGCTGTTTCCACTAAAGCCATTGCTTGTCATGGATTTCTTTTTCCAGCAGCATACTAAATCATAACTTGCAAACAAAGTCTTCTGAAGTGATACAAAGAAAGAAATTTTATTTCCTTGTAATATTCTTTAATTGCAGAAGGCCAAAGTCCTAGTTGATGCAAAGCCCAAATTCACTAAAATGAATACTCTAAACACATAGATAAAAGAGTTCTAAATACACCAGTAACTCTGTAAGGAGAAAAAAAGCAGTAACTCACTTGTCAGCTGAGCTTTAGAGAACTTCTTTGTACAGCTGTGATCTTGGATACTGTTCTCCAGTTTCTGCCATTCCTGTGCTTGAAAGAGGTGAAGTCTAGCTGCTTTTGCCACAGCTACTGCTATATTCTTGATTCTGACACACAGAAGAGCATGGTCACCTTGATATTTAAAAAATAAAATCAACTATTCTGTTTTGATGTCAGTTACAAGGAAAAACATAGTGTGGCACAGATTTTTTTCTAAGTAGCTGCACTACAGCTTCACATTATTCTTAAATTTTTACCACTACTTCCTAATAAAAGTATTTATGGTCTTTCAGAAACAATTTCTATGTATCTCATTAAGAAACCAGTGCGTGCACAATTCTCTATGATGGTACTTAAACAAACCTTCCCACAGCCCAAGTGTCATTAACCTTCCCTACTACAAACAACCTTCCCTCCCCGCCTCTTTTTTAAAACAGACTTCCAGATAACGTTCTTTCTGTTCCTCCCTCCCACCTCAAATTTCATTTTCATTTTTTAAGTTAAAGACATTGCCTCAATAGTCTCAATAATTAGTTCCAAGTCTAGTATTTTATGACCTTTGTGGCAGGACTATGAGCATCACAGGGTAGCTCTTAAGTCTAATACTAGAAGAACTTATGTGAATGGACTTTCATGTTATGGGTGAATTAGAGCTAAAATACTTAAGTATAGATGACAGATGTCAAACTCATGCAAGGAAAACCAAACTTCAAAAGTGTTCTCTCACGTGTCAGTCTACCTGTAGAACCATAGAATGGCAGAATGGCCTGGATTGAAGGGACTTGAAAGACAACCTAGTTTCCAACCCCCCTACCATGAACAGGGACACTTTCCACTAGACCAGGTTGCTCAAAGCCCCATCCAGCCTGTCCTGAAACACTTTCAGGGATGGGGCATCCACAACATCTCTAGGCAACCCGTTCCAGTGCCTCACCATCCTCACAGTAAATATTTCCTTCTAATACCTAATCAAAACCTACTCTCTTTCAGTCTGAAACCATTCCCCCTTGTTCTGACACTACAGGCTACATCTTGACACACAGAAATATTTTAGTTGTTTTAGAACTAACTCATTTGACAAAAATTATCTTGTCTGAGTAATTCCACATCCTCAAACTTGTTTTCATAATTTCTTTCATATATTGCCATAGACTTCTGTAACCTAAGAGTATCCTAAATTAAAAGGTAGAATTTAGTGTAGAAGAAAAATCAATTGGTACCCCAAGAGCATAAATTTCATATTATCTGTCAGAGCAACCATCTCTCACCCCTAATGGAGGCACCAGCTAGATGTGAATCAATATACTACTACCAGCTTCAGATAAGGAAGGTTTACCAGATCAGAACCAATTGCAAGACAAGTCCTGCAAAAATCCTCAAATAAGGTGATCTGGTGATGCCTGAAGAGGCCACCTGGAAACAGACTAGACAGGAGTAAGGGAATAAAAGCGATCTGTAAAATGTTGTATGAACTACAGTTTAGCTAAGATTTTGAAATATTAACAGAAGGCTCTAAAAAAAGCTTCACTAAGACCCAAAATAGTTGTTGGTATTCATGCAGAAAGAGGAGTTATTTCTATGCAAATATGCAATGTCAATTTACAGAATTATATCTGAACATCTACACCACTGATCTTGAGTCTTAAGTCTTCTCTCAGATTCAAACAGTGCACTTTTTCCCTTCAGATCTATTTAGAACACTTCTACAATTATCTTCTAAGACAGTGATAATTAACTGCTTTCAAGTCACTTCATAAGCTATCTCCACCCTATCTATCACTTCTCATTCAGTGCTGGAAAGTCACGCTCCAACTTGGTTTCGCTTATGTCACGATTTCCTGCATCCCGTTAGATTTTGAAGCACTCTGCAGAACTGTTCTGCCCTGAAGCTCCATAGGAAAGAAAACAGCCTAAGCCACTGAACTGCTGAGCGTACATGAAAAGCAGGCTGACCAGCACAGCCTTGCTGTACACGGCACTTGTCATGGTTATTATACACGTCTCTTTCTGCAAAGTAAAACTTCTCTAGCAAGCACAGTGGACCACTGCTAGAACTCTCTTTCAGCAGGATAGTAGTCAGGAACTATTACTAAGTAATTACTGACTGATAGACAGAAATCATTACTAATAAAGGGTTAGCAACACGGGAACAAAAAAAGCCATTGGGAATAACCAGGTGAGAATTTTACATCCTGATGCGCGGTGTCACCACGACCACACAGCGATGGGGCACCGCGACATTAAGCACCGCTGCCATTTGGCGGAGTTCCAAGAAGGACGGAGCGATGCGTGTCGCAGTGAGAATGCCTCTGCTCTGCCGGACACTCGGCCGGGAGTGTCAGCACCAGGCTGCAGGACACGAAGGGAGGCATAGCCCTGCCTCCCCTCTGTGACCCACAGCGCGGGACTGCTGCCAACTCCCGCATCCAGCGCCTGGGGCAGCCCCGCCGCGCTCCGGCCGTGTCCCACTGCTGGCCGGGATCCCCGGCCCCGCTCCGGCGCTGCGCGGACGGCGGGTCGGACCTGTTGCACGTTCCGGCAGAGGAGGAGAGAGGAGGAGGAAAAGAGCGAACGAGGTAGCGAGGGAGAAAAGTAGGGAAAGACGGAGAGCTGCCGGGCTGACCCCGTTCCCCACCCCGAGGCCCCTCCAGCGGCCACCGGTCCCCCCGCGCCCCAGCCGCTTCTCACAGCCGCCCCCTTCCCCACTGGCCTCGCTTCAGGACGGCACAGCCGCTCCCCCGCTCTCCTGCCCTCAGGGCACCCACCATGAAACTGGAAGCGCACCACGGGCCGCCACGGCTCCCGGCGGGCGGCGG
>VZTH01007670.1:48672-70564 GCA_013397815.1 Aleadryas rufinucha
GGCGGCGCTGGCGAAGCCGCCCCGCAGCGTCTTGCCTGCGGCGGGGCCCCAGCAGCAGCAGCCGGCAGCGGCGCTGAGCAGCCACAGCAGCCGCCACCGCATCGCCGGGACCCGCCGGACACCGGGATCCGCCTTCCCTCCTCCCGCGCTGCCCCCCGTCGCGTCACGTGACACCCCCCACTGCGTTAGGCGCGAGCGGGAGGGCGGGAGCAGCCAGAGAGCCAATGAGAGGGCGCGTCCGCCCTTGTGGGCGTGGCCTAGCGCCCAGGCACCGCCCCTGCGACAACGTGTCCCGTTGCCGGGTCCGGCCGTGAGTAGAGAGACATAGAGTCGTAAAAGAGATGGCTGTCGGTCGCTGCTGAATGCGGAGGCGAAGCCTTGGCCCTTTTAACGCTCCGCTCCAGCCCCGCTGTCGGTGGCCCCCGAGACGGTGACAGCTCCGCTCTTGGGGCCGCGCGGGGAGCGAGGAAGGCGATTTTTTAATGAGCGTCTTGCAGGCATTGCGACTCTGCCCCTGAAACCTACGGGCCCGCGCCGCGCACGCGCAGCCGTGGGGGAAAGGGAGTGAGGGGCCGGTGCCGTAAAGCGCGGACGATGTCGGGGCGGGCGGGTCCCGTGGCGCCGCCGGTGTTCGAGAAGCGGGTCCTGGTGACGGGCGGCGCCGGCTTCATGTGAGTGAGCCTCTCGGGGCCGGAGCGGGCCGCTGGCCTCCTGTCGGGGGGCGCGGGTGAGACGTGGCGAGCGGGGGTCCCGCGGTGCCGCCTTCCTTGTGCCTGTCCCGGGCCGGTTCCTCGGCGCCGCCGGCTCGGGCCGCGCTCACTCAGGGGCTGCTGATGGCTCTGCCTTGTCGTGGGTTTTGAGGTGGCAAGTGCTGCGGAGCGAGCTGGGATGCTGCCCCGGCGGTCCTTCGCCTGCGGCTGGCGAGAAGGTGCCCGGTGAAGGAGGGATCGCCCAGCACTGGCAGTGGGGGTCGGTGCTCGGCTTCAGCCGGGATGGGGCTGCCCAGAGAAGGGCAGCGGAGCTGGTGAGGGGCCTGGAGTACAAGCCTTATGAAGAGCGGCTGAGGGTACTGGGGTTGTTTTGCCTTAGCCTCTTGTCAAAACAACCTTATTGCGCTCTATAACTCCCTGAAAGAGGGATGTAGCCAGGTGGGATTCAGCCTCTTCTCCCAGGCAGCAAATGACAGGACGAGAGGACACAGTGTTAAGTTGCGCCGGCGGAGGTTTAGGTTGGACATCGGAAGAATTTATTCACAGAAAGGATGATGAGGTATTGGAATGGGCTGCCCAGGGAGGTGCAGGAGTCACTGTCCCTGCAGGTGTTCAGGAAATAACTGTACTGTTAACTGATCTAGTTAACAAGGTTGTGTTTGGTCGTAAGTTGGACTCGATGATTGCAGGTCTTTTCCAGCCTAATGGATTCTTTGGATTGGGGGTGACAGGGCTTCGAGCCAGCTGCTTTCTCCTTTATCAACCCCCCCAGTGCTGTGGGCTCAGTTTGAGTTAGAGAAAGGTCTGGTCCCCCTTAAGCTTGAGCCCATCAGTGTGCTTGGAGTCGGAAGCTGTGAGAGGGTTAAATTTCTATGTGTGAATAACCCCTGCTAACCTGAACTCTGAGTGAGCTTCCTGTACACAATGTGCCAAAGAGGCAATGCCACCTGGTTCTCTGGTTGTCACTTTTTACACCTAGCAGCAGTGTCAGAGACTTGAGTGATGGGAGTCACTGTGGTGAGTTAGGAGTGTTGACTGTTTGGTTCTCCCTGATACCTAGTACATAAGCTTTAGAGTGCAAAAGTGTTATAGAATGGCCATTGAATATAGCATATAACAGGGTTTTTTTATGTGACTGTGGGCAATGCTGGTTTCTTTCCTTATAGCATGAACTTTTATTCTGATTTTTAGTTTCTTAACAATATGCACTTATGTGTATTAGAATAATGTACTTATATATATTAAAATAATGTATAGAATATATATTAGAATAATGTTGACATATGTGAAAATGTATCTTTGAATTAGTGTTTCACCTGTCTTGAATATATCCCCTTCTTCACCCAAAGACTTTTGATATTGCTGAACTTATTTGTAATTTGTCATCTCTTTATTACCTTAATATAATTACCTTAATAATACCAGTATATAATTGTAAAATATATTTTTCTTCTGTCCTGCAGCGCTTCACATGTAGTCGTCTCTCTTGTGAAAAACTATCCAAACTATCTGATTATAAATCTAGATAAGGTAATAACTTGTTTTCTTTCTTGATATGGACGACTGTTTTAAGTGATTTATAATGCAATCTATAATATGTTGAAATTTATATGGCTTACTGTTAGTTATTAATTTTTGTTTGATTATCCATTTGTTCCTGTGGGGGAAAAAAAAATCAGCTGGTGTTCAGAAAGAGAACAAAGCTTGTCAAGCTCTAAATGTCTGTTTAAGAATTTTTGCAGTTAGGGTATCTTTTGGAGATTTGTGCTTTTAAAGCTTCACATCTGCTTGTGAAGTAGGTTTTTTTTTAAATAAGTTTTTACTTTATTCTCAGACTTTCCAGTGATTGGGTTGGGTTTGAGTTAGCGTTTTTGCTTCCATAAAGCCCGCTTATTGATGTTGTATGGTATTTCTCTTTAGCTCGACTACTGTGCAAGCTTGAAGAATCTTGAAACTGTCTCTGGGAAGGAAAACTACAAGTTTATCCAGGTGATAAAGCCTTCTCGTCCACAAAACGTGACTTTTTACGGATTTTTGGTGTACTGCTTCCACAGTTTTGTCTTCAGACCGGAGATGGATTTTGATTTATTGATCAGATCTATACTCTGACTTGCTGGGCTTGTATGCTGAAGTTCTTCCTGTCTACAGAAGCCAGTGCTGGTGCTCATCTCCGTGTCTCGGCGTCTGACCAAGGTTGCAGGACATCTGAGAAATGCATATAGTTCAGTTTTCTAAAACAGCACCTTTGTCAGAGGTAGTAGGTGTAAACTTGCATTTTTTCTTAGATTCAGGTGAGGTTGGGAGTTGAACTTGCCCTCACCTGTTGGTGACCCCCATGGCTGTTTTATGTTTTTGTGAACCTACCTCTTTATTTCAGTAAGGGAGTATCTCTGAGCTATTGGGATAAAAGTTGCATGAGGGGGAAAGGGACAGCCTGTATACAGACATGCACATGTGTGCAGTTTCAGCATGACCAAAATGGTTTATTTGTCCTAAGATCTTTGATTGTTTCCAGTGTGCAATATGAAATGTATGCATGCCATATAAAAGTCTTGTTACCTGGATAGATAGTAACGTTTAGTTGCTGCGGAGAGCTTGGAGAGCTACAGGACATCTTTTAAACAGTCAGATCCGTATGTGAAGCAGGGGAACAGTAACTAGGAATGATGGGGCTATACTGCTTTTGAACAAGGGTAGGAATATCTTGGCACAAAATTTACATCAATATAAATAATTCCAACTTTTCACTGTGGGTTTTTTTTGTGGTTTGGTGTGTGTGGTTTGTTTGGTTCTGTTTTTGGTTTTAGGGACAGTTGATGATAGCTTAACATCCAGCTGGTATGCAACTAGTAGTTTACACTGACACGAAAAAATGTGCTGGAAAAGATAATCTCTGATGTGCAACCCTTATTATTAGAACTGTAACATTGATACTGACCTTAGGAGGCAGCAAGGAGTATATACACTCTAGTGGTACTGTAGAAAGGAGGTCTGTTTTGGAAAGTAGAACAGTAAATTTAGAAAATTTGACTCAGGGGCAGTATGAAAGATACATTTTGATCACAATTTCTGTTGCTGTTCAGCACAGATGCACTAAGCTTGAATTTCAGTTAAAAAAAATTCAGTAACTAGCCATGTAGTTCAAAATAATGTCTCTTTTTAAAAAACATAATCGATTAAAAAAAAAATCACTGGAATAAACAGCAAACAGCAAAAATCTTGCAATATATAATCTAATCCCCTCCTAGTGGGAATCTGCTTCTCCTTTTGCAGTGCCACTAGATGTCCCTGTCTGCTTGCCAGACTGGGAGCTCTAACTCACTCTGCGAACTTGGCATTTCAGCCTCAGTATTGGAGCTCCACACTATAGTTCTGTTGTGTGTACTTTTGGGAATGTTGCTGTTTCTAATGTTAATAGTAATATAAATTCTGAAATATGTTTCATTGAGGATTTTTTTAAGAATGGGTGAAATTTTATATATGGTCTTATTTTAGACATGGCATTGATAAATGGCCCAGAACTCATTTGGTAGTGCTGTTTGTATCCTGTGTTCCCTTTGTAATGGTTTCTTATGTGACACTTGGTGTAAATGGAAGCTGACTATGTTCTATCAAAAATAATTTGCTATTTTTTTTTCTGTTTAGGGAGATATTTGTGAACCTGATTTTATAAAGCAGCTCTTCGAAACTGAGAAGATAGATATAGTCCTTCATTTTGCAGCCCAAACACATGTAGGTGAGCATTGCTGCATGTTTTGGTATTGTTTTTCATGACTATACCTGCTGAAATATATGCCAGTACACTTTTTGTCTTTTCCCTTCATATAAATCAGGGGTCCAATTTGTCTCTAAAAATCACATGACTGAATGTCTGGCGCCCTTTTTGACTTAAAGGGTTTCACAGCCTTTATTTAAAAAGTGCTTCATCTAATTGTTGTCTTGTTTTCATTGCACGTAAATGGTAATGTACCCTTTTGTCAGCATTACGTTTTCAAATTCCATGTAGACTCACATGTAGCTGACAGTGTACTGAGGGAGACGTAAAGACAGTGGAGAGGGGCTTTGTACATTATCCAAAGTTTTTACTTAATTGGCTCCAATGTCACATGAAAAAACAGTGTGAAAGCTGAGGGATTAGGCATAAGTCCCATTGGAATCTTGTTTCAGTGCTAAAAAGAGAGAATGAATATTAAAGTGCCTGTTTCAGATTGCTGGTTTTCAGTATCACTGTTACTAAGAACAATCCCCACCATACTCCTTCCATCACGAGAAGAAATCCTCAAAGAATTCTCCAGGAAAATACTTCTTGAAATTGTCAGATTTGATAGGCACAAAGTCATTAGGTTAGTGGAACAGTTGTAAGAATCAACAAGAATCTTGTAACTATTTGAATGACACTTTTCTTACTGTGCTTAGCCTTTCCTACTGAGATGGGAAATAGTTGTGCTGCCACTTAAATAAAATTAGATAATGATATTTTAGATTAAAAAGTCCATAGCCACAAGATTTTGCTCAGGATTCCAGCCTCTTGTTGAGAACAAGGATTTTTGTCTTCAAGTAAGTGTAGAAGGTGCCTTCATTTAATAAGGACCTTGCTCTCTGACCAGGTCTACATTGCAGCATCCAAGAGTAACCTACAGCCCTGTCTTCCCTAAATGTAACCAGAATTGTCTGAATTTTTTTATGTAGATCTTTCATTTTGGCGTGCCCTGGAATTCACCTATGTGAATGTTTATGGCACTAATGTGCTGGTTGCTGCTGCACATGAAGCCAATGTGGAGAAGTTTGTCTATGTTAGTACGGATGAAGTATATGGAGGTAGCACTGATGAGGTGAGTTTGAAAATGCATGAGGATTTGTGTAGTTTACCTACTTTTAATAGTGAAAACAAAGTTGAGTCTAACTTTGCTTGGCCTCTGTAAATGTTTGACTTTTGAGCTATTTCTTACAATACTGGAACTTGTAAGTAAGCATTTGTTGCTTCTAGAAAACTGAGTATCAAAATTGTCCTGATTTTTTTTTTTTTTTGGTGGCATGTTTCATATTGAATGTTTATTGCCTAACGCAGTGAGATTTGGGTCATTAATGGTGTCACTACTCCTCAGAGATAGTATCAAAGGAGTGTATTATACAGGTTTTGTCCTGGAGCATTCATGAGACTTCAGTAATGTACACAGCTTGACAGGCAGGGAACTGCTTCTTTACTCTAGCTAAAATGCTAACTGAACTGCAGGTAGTGACAATTCAAACAGGAAATAATTCCTGTATTACTGTAATAAATATTCAGATGTTTCGTGTTGTCGTATGGAGATCTTTGATTTTTGACAATTTATACCTGACCTTAATTCAGGAAATATAATTTAGCTCAGTAAAAAGCCAAGTTTTGCATGTTCATCTTTTTAAAGGCATAAATAACAGTCAAGGAGCCTTTTGCCATAATCCATGAAAATATTAATGTATTTCAGAAGAGTTCTATGCACTTCTTTATTATTGCAATGTCTTTATCAGTTCCTTCAATACAACTTCCATCTGTAGACTTTTGTGATACCCAAGGATGATGTTTTCTTGTGTGTAGACCCATGACTTGGCTGATACCTTCAAGCGAAATTTTTCTGTCTCTGGGCCTTGGAAAGAGAACTTTAATCTGTTTTTTCTTCTCTTTGTGAATCACACTAAAAGTTCTCATAGAGGTTTTTTCAGGGGAGGAAGGCCAGTTAGTTTCAGAGGCAAAGGTTGGACAATAACAGTGAGTGTCTTAATCAAGTTAAAGTGATTGTTGCCAACAGCATCTTGTGTAGTACCCCTCCTTCTTTGGGTTTGTTTTTTCCTCCCTTCAAGTGAGTAGATTGAAGTGTCAGGATAGCCTGGAAGAGACCTGTTCTGGAACTGGTGAGAATTGTTGAAGCCTTGCTTTGGAGGTTTTTGGGTTGCAATTCTAAATTTTTTACAGAAATAAAGTTACAGAAAAATTTAAGAAAAACCTCTTTTAGTTAGGACTGAAAGGTCAATTTGCTAGTGGTGGTCCAATGGCTCTTTGAGGCAATATGAGCCTGAAAAGGATTGAGCCTCCCTGTAGCAACAGTGATTATTTTATAAGAGAAAAATCTGAGGACCTGCTACTGTGAGGTAACTCTGCTAGAAGCATAAAAATATTACTGCTGGTAATCTGGCTGCCTCCTATGTTCAGTAAATAGGCTGTCTTTTGTAATGGTCTTCTGCTGTAAGGGGGACTTTGACTGATGTGCTTGAATATTTAGGGATTTTTATTTCTTTTGTAACTTTAAGGCTTATCTGAGCAAAAGAAATTGAGTAATGCAAATTTTTCTTTTCATTTTAGGAATTTGATGAATCCTCACCAAAACGTCCGACAAATCCCTATGCCTCCTCTAAAGCAGCTGCAGAGTGTTTTGTTCAGTCTTATTGGGAAAGGTACCAAGTAAGTCCATGGAAGCTTCAAAAACTCTGAAGCCTGTAGTACATACATAAGATTATAAAAGAAAAATCAGTACTAGTCCACACAGTGCCACCTCTTTCCTTATTGTTAGTCCTGTAGTTTGGATGTGTTGGAGAATGTCCACCAATAAGTGGTGAAGATACACTGCAAGACAGTGGAGACAGGTCAGATGTTTTTATTTTTTGGTTTTTAAATCTGAACTGTAATATCTAAAATATGTGCTTTGATAGAATGGTCAAAGAGAACATTAGGAGTTTAAAAACCAGTGCTAAACTTGAAGGAAGTACAAAAATACTACACAGAAGCAGAACATGCATAATTCAAATTGTATTAAGACTAGGCTTATAGTTAAAGCAAAAAAACCAAACAGAAGAGAAAGCCCTATTAGTCAGATTTGTTTAAGCAAACACATGTAATATTTTGAATACTTTAGATTTTTGATCTTGATATATTATGTTTTTGATATAAAGTGGACAGGAATAGGATGTTAGTGACCTGTGAAACATATTGGAGTAACATAGGAGTAAGCCAGTCTTCAGTCAACCAGACGCACACATGCAATGTCCTGTGGTGGTTCCAGAGCAAGACAGATTTCAAACATTTGTCGCTTGTAGTGCTCCTAACAGGCTGAGAAGGCTGGAGGCCCTTGCCTGTTTGACAGAAACACAGCTTCATTCAGTAATGTTTGTAAGGACTTGCAGATTTTTGAGTAAGCACTGTGCATGCATTCGTTTGTTTATTGATCAGCAGGAAGCCTACAGATTTTTACTAGTATATGCCTTCCTGTGTAATCACATGTATGTTTAATGCTCTCCAGTTTCCAGTTGTCATCACACGGAGCAGTAATGTTTACGGACCACATCAGTATCCAGAAAAAGTAAGTTAAACTGTGCTTTACTAACATGTGATTATATATTTTGAGCTCACATTAACGTTTCTTACCCTGAACACATATTTTTTGATTGTGGATAAAACTTCAATTAGAGACTTGTGGTTTAAATGAATTTTATGACAGCGACTTTGTTTTGTAATTTTTCTGTTTTTCAAAGGATATTTTGACAGAGTTCCCCTACAAATTACATTAACTCACATGTCATACTCTGTAATTGGGAGTGTTAAGGGAAACATTTCAAAAAGTAAACTGAGAATACAATATGTCTGGTATAGAAAGGGATGTTCTAACCTGCACAGAAAATAAGTAAGATGGGGCTATAGCATTCATATGTAGGGTGAGAAGTAGTGCAAAGTGACTTGTCTTAGCACGTGTTCATACAGACCTTGCACGGTAACTATTTAAAAGAGTAATTAGTGAGAAGGAGTTGCCTTTTTAAGTCAATATCAGAATCTGCTCGGTTAGTGAATGGAAATACACTGATGGAATGAAAATGATAATCACATGTACTCTTTGGAGTTTGGAACTGGTGGGAAATGTAGCTATACTTTACAGTACTACAGAGGTGTTTTTTAATTTAAACTGCTTTTCACCTTTTGTGGTTTTTTTTCCCCAAATAAATTTATATTCGCCTCCATTATTGCAGGTGGATAAGCAATGGCTTTTAGAATACATTTTTCATTGATCTGTGTCTTGCTACAGGTTGCATGATTGTTGGGAGTATATTCAGGGGATGTATCACTATTTGCTTGCTTTTGACTTTATATATATTCTTCCTCACATACCCAGTTTTAGTTGCTGCTAAGAACACAGCACTAGGCTAGATTAATCTTTAGTTTTACCCAGTCCTGCTCCTATGTTTAGAGTAGAAAGTTAACAAAATTAAAGTAATTTGAATAGGTTTCTAATGGCTTCAGTTTAAGGACTTTAATAGTGGGGCCAACTGTTCTGAAGTATCTGGATCATTATGAATGCATCTAAGCTTGTAGATGAACATAATATTGTAAATCTTTGTGCAGTGAGCACTCTGTCCCTTGATCTGTGTTTATCTGCATTATCTTAAAGTTCTCTATCGATTCTCTTCCAAAGTTAACTATTGTAACAAGTCTTTGTTTCTAGATTTTTTGCAGTTTGCTGGATGTTTAAACCTTGTTCTGAACTGTTGGCAATAATTATTTATAGTTAGACTCTAGTGCCCTGCTGTGTGCGAAAGTAATGGAAACTTTTTTTTCTTGTAAAAATGTTACATTTGTAATTCTCAGAAAGATAAGGTTTACAATACAATAGAGGCGTCTACTCTTACAAACCAAAATCCTTGCAGTTTCTAGGCTTGATACATTCTTTCATGAGACTTAATAAAACTTAAAAGTATTTAAAGGATCTTACTAAAATATTTAAGGCTATATAACTGTTGAAGTTCCTTATTCTTTGCAGAATAGCAGCTTCTAAAATAGCAGAATCATGGGGTTTTTCTTTGTTCAATTCCTTAGGTTATTCCAAAGTTTATATCTTTGTTGCAACAGAACAGAAAATGGTAGGTAACTTGCATTTTTTTGGTAGTATTTGTGCTATAAAACCGTAATTGTGGCTATAAATATGTGCTAGTTTGTAAAATGATAATTACATAAGTTATTAATGACTTATTTTAATAAAAGGATTTCCTTAAAGTAAAGGACTGTTTGAATGTCAGCTATTTAAGGTACCTTCAGGTAACCATCTGACAGCAAAACTGCTTGAAACACAGTCCAGTAAATTGAATGCATCTATTTGAGGATTAACAAAATTGTTTTGTCTTTTTCTTTTCTTAAGCTGTATTCATGGTTCTGGACTTCAGAGAAGGAATTTCCTTTATGCAACTGATGTGGTAGAAGCATTCCTTACTGTCCTGAAGGAGGGGAAACCAGGTGAAATTTATAACATTGGAACTAACTTTGAGATGTCCATTGCCCAGCTTGCTAAGGAGCTGATCCATTTAGTGAGTAAACAGTTCTGATGCTTTTCTTTACCAGTTTTCATTGCATATATGAATAATTCTACACATCTTTTGTAGCTCTGATAGAGCTTAGGCTTGTGGTGGGTGTTGGAAGATCATTGTAGCAGAATGATGTGCTGCCCTTTCCATGGTGGCCGGACTGTGTAAGTTTGCAGTATGGGCTATCCTGTGTTGGGCTGCTGCATAACTGGCATCATGATTAATTCCCATTTTTTTTCATGCTGACTGCTTTAGGTTTGGTCTGAGAATGTGGCATTATTAAAATCTAACAGTTTGATTGTGGATGTTCTGGTAGTGCTCGGATGAAGGAGACAGATTGGAGTTGTTCCAGATAATTCTGATAATTTCGGTGGTTTGAAGACTCAGTATACAAAAGACCATTTCTGTTTGTGGTATTTTTTATTTGGTGGTGTTTTTTTCTTAACAAACTTAAATCTTGTTTAAAACCCCCTATTTTTAAAATACGTTTAGACAGCCCAAGATGTATGGGAGTGATACGTGTTTTTCTTCTTGACAGATAAAGAAGACCAGTTCAGAGTCTGAAATGGAGCACTGGATGGATTATGTCAAAGACAGGTGAGGAATGTGGAGGACATGCAGGATGTGCTACACATGCAGGATAGTTTTGTCCTGAAGTTTTCTGAGACTCTTAACCAAATAGTTTCTTGTGGAAGTGTTTCTGCTCCGAAGGAGGGAACACTTTTGAGGGAGTAAGAGCTGTTTTGCTTCCTTTTTTTTTTTGCTTTTTTGCTAGTGTATTTGACATCTATGATCAGGGTTCTGTATAGAAAAATAGGATTTTCCTTTATTATTTGGATCTGTAGGTCAGAATGTGTCTTGAAGGGGAACATGTAATGCTAATCTGTCTGTCTTCAAACTTCCTTCATACTTCTCACTACTGAAGTCTGCTCTGGGAAGAGGACAGGTATTACAGAGCAACTAAATCTTTCCTTCACGGTAGTTTGGACAGTTTATTCAGTGTACTTTGTATTCAGCATCACTGAGTGAGATAAATCCCATCATTTCTCACTTAGTGAGATAAATCCCATCATTTCTCACTTAGCTTTAGTATTTTCGTGTTAATGTGACTAATTCAGACAGATCAACTTTGTAGTAAGACCCACTCTCCACAGGCAGAAATACGTGCCTATGGAGTGTAGTTAGCTTTAGATTTCTATCTTAAGCTGTAGCTCCTATCTCAAAAGTAGATGTAAAGCTCTAAGGTACCAAAGTTAGGGCAGTGGTAAAAATGGGTAGTTTTTATAGATATGCTTTTGCTGTGTGTTTCTGTCCTTAATTTCAGGCTTGGTTTGGCTCTGTTCTTTTATCGCCATTTCTTTTCTGCAGTAACAATGAGCCTCTGCTTACTTTAGATATCACTCTCTCCAGAGTGATTAGAAATGACGTGTCTACTGATAGCAGTTAAGTATTATGGACTTTAGAATTCTCACTTTCTGTTCACATTTGGATTGGTATCATGGCAACTGAAGTGTCTTTAAAAATGTACTAACTTTTGTTTTTAAAAGGAAATGTTCTTCAGAATCCTATCTGAGTGTATCACAGCACGTTGAACAAATTGCCTTTGGCTCACATGATGTGAGTGTTTAGGAGTTCTCAGTGTAATTCAGTTTGAGATGTTTCTTCATGTATATGGTCCTTTCTGCTAATGTTTAAACATAAATGGGCTTGGGAAAACAAACCACATAGGAATATGTATTTCAGGGAATGTTGAGGTCTTATAAAAGATTGTTAACATACCTAACATACGACTATTTAATTCTATAATGAGTGACTTAAAGGTCATGGAGGTTACTTGCTACAGAAAAATTTGTTCTGCTTCTGCTCGAGATTAGCATGTTATAGTAACAGTGATAAGTACTTGGTTTGTGCCTGCACATGTACCTTGACTATTCAATATGCCACTGCCAGTAGTGCAGGAATGCTAGACTAGGCTGTCTATCTGCCAGACTGTGGAAGTGAAAATTTCTTCCATGCTTAAATATAAAGTGTGTCTTTCTGTGTTGAATCTTGCAGCTCAGGATTCTACATATTCAGTATTACTAAGCTTGTGTAGCTAGTGAGCCGCTGTAATGATGCCACTTTATAAGCCTGTGTGTTTTAAATCTAAAGTAGGTGTAAATTTGTGGGTTTTCAGGATGAGAGATGTAAATGCTAATATTAGAAAACACTGGCTCTGCATTGCAAATGCACTGATTTGCACAATTGCATTGGCAGTGCTTCGAGTTTTGCATTCATTTTTGTGCCAATAAAATACTAATTAATATTTATTCTAGTCAATTTCAAGTAGTTGACTGTACAAACTGAATTGTATTGTTGTAGCTGCACTCAGCTGCCACGTATTTTTTGAAAGCAATGCAATCTGTTCATGTTGATGGGAATTTTCAAAATTGAAGCATATCTAATGTCCCTTGGAAGACAATGTGAGGTACTGCATCTCTAATTAATGAAGAAGTATAATCAGATTGTTTTCTGTATGCATTTTATGCTTAATCAGGCCTACAAATGACCTGAGATATCCAATGAATTCAGAAAAAATGCACAACTTAGGATGGAGACCTAAAGTGCCTTGGAAAGAAGGAATAATGAAAACAAGTAAGACTGATGACTTTTACACTGATTTAGGAGTGATGGGAGGAGGGAGAGGGAAAGGGGGGAAATGGGTTAGAGGTTAGTTACTGAGAAGTTGAAGAGATTGAATATAACACTTGAATTTTATGTAAAATTGGCTGCTTTCTAAGTAGTGAATTTACATGACTAAAAAAAATGGGATAATCACTTTTTAATGATAGAGTGAGTCTTACATAAAGAATTTATAAAGTTTAAACTAGATTTTTCTAATATTATAGGTTAAAATTTTCGATAAAGAAAATTGGCATGTGGTTAGTCTTATGATGTCTGTGGAATATTTGTATTTCCCTTTTATCTCTGGTCAACTTGACTTATCAACATTGTCTCCATATTAGTTGAATGGTACAGAGAAAATTTTCACAACTGGAAAAACCCAGAGAAAGCTTTGGAGCCCTTTCCCGTGACAGAGCCATTTTGCAGTGATCCATAGGTGTGGTACAGAACCTGAAGGAGTTTTTTCTACCTCATATGATCTTTTCTTCAAAGCCTGCAATCAAGTGGCCACACTGGACTCTTAATGTAGTCAAGATACATGAACCATGCTGAATAAAGAACCACAGTATGGCACAACTTTGGAATGGTTTCAGCACTTTATAAGTTGAACCTCTTAATTTCAGCTCTTGGTGCAATACTCTATTCTCACTAGGTATTGATTTTAAAAAACTGTGTGGAGTGAAGAATATTTATAATGTTATAAATTAGTGTAACTGAAGTAAAATCTGCCTTATTAAGAATAATTAACTCTGATTGCAGCTTTTGGGACTGGGAGTTAAATTTGGTTTTGTTCTGGAATTATTCATCTGTATTAGTTTGTTTTTACAGTGTAATATATTTATAATTTTTTGTCACTTCAAACAATTGGGTTTTATTTTTAATCAAGGGGAGAAATTATATATTTTTTGGAGACTATAAATTGATTGACAAAAGCTGGATACCGTACCTGTATGATTCCATCCATTTCTCTGCTGGTGCACTATTAACTTTTGTAGATGACTGATTAAACTTACCTACTCTATGGCTTTAAATGCCCCTTTTTAAGGGGAAAAAGGGGGGAAAGATGTCAAGAAGTAGTAGGTGTTCTGGCTGAGATTTCCAGAAGCATTTCCTTAAACTTTGTCTGCTTTTTACTGTATTACTGTCTATTACATGTTAATTCCCTTTCCTTAGCTGTAATTGTAACAAACTTGAAATACTGGAATACAGTTAACATTTCAATGATCTTATTTCGTGTGATATGAAGGCTACTTACGGAGAAAATTTTTTAAACGCTTCTTTTTCTGTGAATTGTGGATCTTAATCAATGCAGAGTTTCACCAATTTTTTTCTGTAATAAACATTTTAAAGATAAAACAGTATTTGAGTTTTAATATAAAATTTGGGAAAAAACCTTAAATTCTAGAAATATGTCAATGAATCTTGTTCAAAGTTGATTTAGTAATAAATATTATGGTGTAATTGGTTTCTCTTAATTAAGAAAAACATGCTGAAAAAGTAGATGGTGTTTTTTTTAAAAAAAATATTTCTTAGCTCTTCCTCTATCCTGAAAAAATTACCTTCCCTTTTCTAGCAAACATAAAACAGACCACTGTTCTTGGTTTTATCACTTCAGCTTCTGTAGTTGGCACAGTCTCTGATCCTCTGTGGCCCCTGGGCAGAGCTGCTGGAGGCACAGGACTGGGATGCTGTGGTGTACTCAGAAAAAGCTGTGACTTCCAAAGGGTCTCAGAAATTGGCAGTTAACTCTTGAAGCACAAGTGTTCCCAACTTCATCACACCTCTTGTCTGGTGCACGGTGCTGTCGATAAAATGCTACTTCTGGTTGGCAAGAGTTACTCTAAAAGAAGGCTGACCAGGAAGTTTCAAGGCTTACTGTAATGCCAAGTATGGGTTTTAAAAGTCTAGGAGCCTGTTATTGAAGGTGCGTTTTCTGTGACAAAGTGGGATAATAATACTACACTTGAGTTGTATGGGAGTTACATTTTTTGGTTTGGAAGTAAAAGCCTCCATCTGGGCCAGGTAGAAGTTACAGGACTTCATATGTAATGGTCTGTTAGCATACTTGGCTTACCAGATGTGCTTCTATGGATGAATCACTGAAATACCATTGTCAAACGCACATAGCTGACTACATTAGAATATTTCCTTAATTTTTATACTTTTCTTGAGATACGTCTTCCTTACAATGTGTATCCTTCCTTACGATACCCATCTCACTGTTTTGTATTTTACAAAAGTCAGTACCAGAAATAGCTGAAGTGCTGGAAATACCTGTCTTAGCTGTATTAGCTGTATTTGTGATTACTGTGACAGCTGCTTTGAGTGGGTTGCTTGAAAATGTCTTTAGCATCTCCTTTTACTGGCTGTGTTGTGTTTTAGGAGTAGAGATTACAGATAACTAAAATCCTATTATTTTAAACCTACATAAACCTTAATTTAAGAATCTTTTAAACCTTTGAAAATAGGTACAGTGTGTTTGGAACACTAAAACCAGTGTTCTCAGAAATACACAGAAGAAAGCAGTAGTGGGTGATTGGTTTATTGAATAGAACTTTTGAAAGTTGTTTTTAGTGTTTAGATGCTGAAGATGCAAGCTTTGATATTCATGTGACTATCCAAAGAAGTGATATTACCAGGAGTGGATTTTCAGTAGGATCTATTAATTTTTAATGGAAGCTGTTCTAGTTTATTTAAATGTTTTTTAAGATTTAATTCATCAAAGTGTTTGAGATTTTTGGCTTTGTGTTACTACTTGTATATATATAAATAAATGTATACATGCACATTTTAAAATTTTGAAATAGATTTTAAAAATCTAGGAGGATTTTGCTTTGAGCAACTTTGCTGTAGATCAGATTTTCTTAGCAGGTGAGTGGTCTGGTAGGAGCATTTCTTTCACAGGGAAAAGTCTGTTTTCTGTTAAAGAAAACAGCTTATTTTGCCATTAGCCTTCTGGCTTCCGTAGGAAGAAAAGGACAAAGGATCAACCAGTGCACTGTCAGTGTGGAGAAGTGTGATGCTTTTAGGTTTTGTTTCTCACTGATTTTACTGGGAAGCATTTCTGCAGAAGGCAAAGGTAGTGATGTAAAATACTGTGAACATTCTAATCTTTCAGTCCATTCTCTCAATGTTTGTGTCACAGAACAAAGTCAGGCCACACCAGTAAGAAATAAATGGAGTAAACGTGTATGTCACTTAAATTGCTAAACTTTCAAAGGGAGAAGGGCTGGACTTTGGCAAAGGTTTTGATCCAGGTTCTATCACAGACTTGGGAAGTTATGTGGGGACTGCTGTCAGTTTGCGTCTCTTTTTGGGATTGCTGTTCTGAGTTGGATTAGATCTTTAGGAAGCAGCTCCTGAAACCCCTTGTGCACTGGGGAAAACCAACATTGCTACCTCACTGTCCTGATGCACCACAGCTGCTGTTCAGTGCGTCCCTTGCCAGCAGCAAGTGAAAGGATTTGGAAGACATTGAAGTGGGCAGCTGAGGCAGTGCCAGCTGCAGTCACAGAATCAGATTGGTTTGGCTGGGAAAGGACCTTAAAGATCACCTAGTTCAAGTCCCCTGCCATGTGCAGGGACACAGAGCCCCATCCATTCTGGCTTTGAGCACTGCCAGGGATGAGGCAGGCACAGCTTACCCTGGGAGCTATGGGGCATTTGTGGCGTGTGTGGGGGTGTGTTTGTGTGTGTGTGTGTGTGTGTGGGCTCCACTTCGTTCAATGGAGAGAACCCTTACTTTCTCCAAGGCTTCCTCTGCTCTGACCTTGGCACTCGCTTAAATTTGTGTGCTGCTTGGCATTGAGGGGCGGCAGCTGTAGTTGAGGCTGGTTTATGTTGTCATAAGATGATGGACTAGAAAATAGCTTTTGTTTGTCCACCCTGTACTTTCTTTGATGTAAGAGAAAGATTGTGGGTGAAAAATGTGGGTTTGTTTGTGTTTTTTTGACTCAGAATGCTCCATTTTGCTAAAACTGTGTTCTTATGCTCATCAGGCAGCCATGAAATGCAAATATCTTTCTACTCTTCAGAAGGAGGAACTTTTAATACAAACCCCCTCGCCAAATTCTGTTAGGGGAAAAACTGACTCTTTTATTAAATATGCTGAGACTAAATTGTCCTTCTCTTTTGTTTAATTTTATTTTGCATTACCTTTAGCTTTTATTTCCATTGCCATTTCCATTTGACCTAGCAAAACAAAGATTTCTAATAATAAAAATTGGAATAACCCATTGCTCCATAGTACCTCTGATTGTTGTGGTAATGTGTGAAAACACTTAAGTCAATAGTGTTTTGGCTTCTGTGCTTGCTGTGACACATTTGGAGTTTTTCTGCACAAAAGATCACATGATTATGTTAGCTGCATCAGTAGGAGACACGCTTGTTAAGGGATTACATTCATCATTTCTCAGCAAAACACTCATTGCCAGTGGCACTAGAAAATCATGAGAACATGAGTATTTTGTATCAGTATGTTGTTCACACACCTCTTACACAGAAGTGTGGGTGGGTTTTTTTTAACCTCTCCCTAACTGATTTTTTTTTTGTACAGAGTTTTTGTTTTCAGTCACTAAACTGCTGCCTCAGTCCTCAGCCTGTGTACTTCTGAAAACAGGTCTTTGACTCCTGAAAATACATCAGCTCCTGAAGAACCCACAAATGTGGGACAACTTGAGGAAAAATACACTCTGAAAATAAAAGGAAACAGGGTGATTTATGTTACCAAATATTCACATGGCTGGCTTGGGATGAAGCTGCTTCTTCCCCACTCGCAAAAGGAGGGATTTGTTAAATTCCTCTAGTACTATGGAAGAGAGTCTATTTTTTTTTTAACTGACAGGAGGGAGCAGCAGTGGACAGTTTTGCAAAGCAGCCTCTCTCCCCTCACAGTGTGCAGAAAGCGTGAATAGGAGATGCCCTCACAGGTAGCTTTTCCTAGACCATGAGCTGTGCAAATCAACACAAACTTGAGATGTTGGTGCCCACCACAGGCGCCAGCGCGGGCACTCGGATGCATCCTCGACCTCTGACCTGTAGCCATAGGAGTGTGCGAGCAGTTGCCTATTGAAATAAAGGCCTAATCACCAACGTGAATGTAAACTGTTTTTCTTATAATATTGTTTAGTCAGGATTTGTGATTTATGTGGACACAGGGAGCTTCTCCAGTGGCACATGCATGTCCCAGCAAGACCACGGATGCAAGCAGGTGCAGGTGCCGGTGCCCTTCCTATTCACATCTCTTTGTGATACCATCATCTCTGCATACAATTTGTCAGACTTTAAAATAAAGTCTCTGAAAACTGTAGGTAAAATACTGCCAATTTAATGCTCCTGAGTCCCACATAATGTTCTAGTTCCTTTTATCTCCCCCAGTAATCCAGGGAGCCACTGCTGAAACACCTTCATGCTGATGTGTGTGTTGTGCGTAGGTGTTTGTATATGCATGTTTTGTGTTACTGCTGATTTGGCGTAGAGCATCATTTTGTTTGCAAAGACCCATCATTGACTCGTTTGCGGTACCCAGCACCGCAGGACCAGTAACACATATTTTACTTAAATCATCAGACGCGAGCAGCCAGGTGACAGTCATGAAAGAAGTGATTAGTACTATCTCACCTCCAACACCCCAGCATGGCAGCCGAAATAGCTCAGTTGGGAGAGCGTTAGACTGAAGATCTAAAGGTCCCTGGTTCGATCCCGGGTTTCGGCAAAACCATTTTCTTCCTTTTCCTCGCCCTGCCCGGGAGGTGGCGAGCGGACGCCACTGCCGGGCTGGCCCGCGGGCTCTGACCCGGCACGGCTGCCCCGGGGCTTGCGCTGCACGTGGGAATTGCTTTGTCGGGCCCGCGGCGGCCGTGTCGCTCCTGGCGCAGCGTGCGATGCCTTCCCGTTTCCCTTTTCAGCTCTTCTAAGTCGGAACTTTTTAATTAGGATGGAAGAAATGAAAGCAGCGAGCTTCATTCCCGATCTGTCCTCGGCCCTTCGCCGTCTCCCACAGTTGACGGCGGGAGGGACGAGAGAAGAGAAAGTGAAACTGCGTGAGGGGCGGGATGAGTGGGAGGGAAGGGACAGGGAGGGAGAGAGTGGCTCCAGAGGACTGGGCCGGGGACAAGGACAGAAGGATTAGAGGTTGCTTCTTGCCAAAATCTGCAGCGCAGTTCAAAAGTTCCCGGACCTCGCTATTCCTCTACTGTCAATAGATGGCTGAAACTACTTTACTTCACAGAAAGCCGAAGGAATAGCTTCGAGGCCAGGAAATCTGGTGATTAGTGTCACCTAGTCTTTACTGTTCATCTTTTTCCTCCTGCTCTTTTATTTACTTGTAAGTTGAGCAAAATAATTTGGATTTTCTGAAGCATATTTTTAAGGAGGGCGTCTGGTTTTGATTTGAAGACATGAAGAGGCAGTCAGTTCATGGGTTGTCTTTGGTAATTTGTTGCAATGTTTTCAAATACATACCTTTAATCTGGACCTGCCCTCTGTTAAACCTTTTCTCTGTTAGATCAGAGATCTACTTCGTACCTGGCATTTGGTAGTCACAAAACTGGCAAGTCAGCACCCAGCTTTGTTTTGGTAAGCTAAAGAAATTAAATTCTTTGAGTCTTTAACACATATTCTCCTGCTTTCAGGTAATTTTTTTGGTAACCTTTTTAAGACGCTGACACTAGAACAATACATGGAAAAAGGACTTTCAGTATTGATGTCACCACTGGAAAACAGCAGTAAAACATCTCCTTGCTTCTCTGTTCGGCATCTTTCATCTATTCAAGAAAAGGTGTCCCTGGTCCTTTTCTAAGCACAGCATCACATCAAGCATTGATATTGAATTACTTGTCCAATACGAGGAACACTCGCTACAGATGAATATCCTATTAGTACAAAGCAAGGGTAGTGGTACTTAGATCCCTACTAAGAAGATAGATAAGGGGTAGTATAACTGCTTATATTACTATTTTTCCTAAATATTTTTTAAGGTTTTGAAATAACATTAAGACTGCACACTTGAGTACTCAGGGACAGAAGGAAATGTTAAAATGATCACTTACAACTCCTCTGAGTGTGTGATATCAAAAATAGTCTTTTTTTGCAAAAAGTGCTCAATTATTGATCAAAGACTTTTATGGTGCTTTGGGGATGAATTAGGGAGGTATTAATTTCCTGCAGATATGTGATCAAAGAATTAAAAAAAGAGAATGGGTGCTTACCTTTTGGCCTTTTCCACACTGCAGAATAAAAGAGAGTCATGGAGCAAGGTTGGCTGCCAGACCTCTGATTGTCTGCTTGGCTTGTGCAGTGGCATCCTGAGACACTGCTTTTCCCAAGGTCATTTGCTGTGGAGGGAAGAGCTGGACACAGTGGAGACAGCGGCCAGCTGGTGCTGCTCAGCTGGGGGGCCTGGATGTGGCCCCAACACTACTTTTATGCAGTGGTCTGGCTATACCCCCCAGTGCTGCTCTGGAGGCTTGGTCCCCTCTGCCTCTGAGTTCCTCGAGGGCCAGGAAAAGTGTGGGTCACCCTCACCCCCTCAAAGTGTCTGGTTTTTAGCAGGAGTACTCAGGCACATGGATCTATGACAAATATGTGCTGTAGTAATGTCTGAAATTTCTATTTTAAAGATAGAGATAATATTACCTGTAATGGCAAATCTGTTCTCAGAGCTTTTGTGATGTTAAACAGAAATTTTGTGGAGCACCAAAATACTAAAGGTGATAGCCATGAGGACACTGAGAAGAAAATCTCCTTTTTGTTTGGTGTGGGGTTTAGATTGCACACACTGAGTAAAGCCTGAAGTCTTATGTGGAAGGAGAGGATAAAATTAAGAGATAACCTCAATTCTGGAATTTTTAAACTTCTGTCTGTTTGATTTTGCAGGCTTGATGCAGATTTCTAATGTGATTTGGCAGGTTCTGTGAAAATAACCTCAAGTGTTGCGGCTTTATTGCTTGTCACAGAATATTCAGGCATTTCTTCATTCAGCTGTACCTTCTTTACACAATCTGTTTTTGCTGCACTCTAGGCCTCTTCTTGCCAGCAAACATTTCCATTTATTTTTCTATCAGCTTCTTCCCTAAATATGAACCCCCTACTAGGACACAAATACAGGCTTGTCTAACTAAGCCTTTATATTTAGTCACAAAGTTCTTTCTCTGCAACTGGGAAGCTTCTCTGCTACTACAGATATAGTTACATATGCTTTTTTCAATGTCCATCAAATACTGAAGTTCATACCTCACAGGGCCTCAGAGGAAAAAAAAATCTTACAATGCGTTTTCAGTCTTATGCCGAGATTCAAAGTCTGGTGGATTTGGTTCACATGCTTTTTCCACGGCCATCCTTGGCTCCTGTTTCAAGTGAATGAAAACTGGGGCAGAAGGAGAGGATCAGAGAGAGGCGTACCCCATATCCTAGCTCTGCTGCAGGCTGCAACAACTTGCAGTCACAGAACACGACAAATAATGAAGAAGCTTAAAGTTTTACTGTGAAATGCCTCTATTTGGAATTTTTGACATAGGTGGGACAAAGTTGCTGTGCCTGGTGTTTCCCATAGGCTCAAGTTCAGGATTTCCTCGAGCGAAATGCTCCTCCTTTTCCTTCATGTCCCCTAAGTTGCACATCTACCTGATTTAAAAAGTCTCCTTGTCCCTGAAGGAATTTCTGCACTTGATATTTGTTACTGTCTACCTCTCAGCAGTAAAATTTCCTTCTCTTTGGATTAAAAATTGGATTTATTTGATAGAAAAGATTTGTTTCTGTCTCTTGACTGAAAGGTTTCTGATTTTGTCTCCCTCACTGTTTGTGGACATCTGGTAAATCTCATTTAGTTACGTAGTGTGACAGATACAAGGGGTTTAGAAAACATGAGTCAGGAGTCACATTTACTTTATGTTTTAATAACAAATCTTAGTTATAGTGTATTTGGTTTCTGATCCTGTAGAAGAACTAGAATGGTGTTTTTCAATTTTCTGGGAAATAAATGCAGTTAAAAAGACAACAAAAATTTTCAGCTGATGATGCATTTCTACAATCCAATAGTTTGTATTCAAGTCTTTTATTTCCCCTGCCCCCCTGTGAGTGAGCAGTTTAGGAGAGCTTTATCCTGTTTGAATTCAGCTCAGGAATCTCATTTAAGGAGGCCTTTTCTGATCCCGGTCCTTGGGAGTTTTGGGTTGTGGTTGTTCCCCACCCCCCCCACCCTT
>VZTH01007670.1:70582-123483 GCA_013397815.1 Aleadryas rufinucha
CCCTTTTTTTTTTTTTTTTCCAGTGATATATTCCAGAGTTCCTAGTTCATGCTTTTATAGGAATATAGGACTCACATTTCATTGTAATGTAGAACTAGAGAATTTATGGTACAGTTAACAAGGCAAATCTGGGGCAGTTAAGTGAAACCTTAGCCTTCAGTCAGACTATGGTCATCAATGCTATCTTTATTCCTCAGTGAACCTCAGGGGAAACACATTTTTTGATTGAATGTACAAACATCCTCTTGCTTAAAGCAAAGGAGCATTCATTACTTTGTCCAGCAATGTTCTTGGAATTTAGAGTACATGTCATGAGGGATGAATATATTTTGTTCCATTTTATATTTTCTATTGGGGTAAGTAGTAGCATTAGTATTTTGAATAAAATTTGTGAGAGAAAAATGTCTTCTGGAACAGGCTCTTGAAAGTTGAATGTAAGGTTCCAACCAATACTATACTATGACTCTATAATTTTTGATATTATTTCAAATACTGTGCTTGTCATATCTCTCAGGTTTTTTTTTTAATGTGGTACATAACCAGATCTGGATCTCCTTCTTCACATTTCTGCCTGTGTGACAGGGACAATTTATTGCAAAGATGAATTGTTTAGACGAGAGCCTCTGTCTACCTATTTCACTTCATATTTTGTAAACTGGCATAAATCTACTCTGTGTAGATCAGGTCCTCCCCTACCATGGCCCTTTAGTGACATTCATCTGATTTTAGTGACATTTAGAATTTCAGTGTCTGTCTGAATTCAAACGAGTCACTCTCACGTCCTTTTCAGATGAAGGTAGAGAAATTAGGACAGAAGACCTTGCCTAGATGCCTGTCTGAGAATGCGGTGTGTTTTTCCCTGGAGGTGCTTCTTTCCCTTCATAGAGTATTGGTGAACATCAGGGTCAATGAGATTTAGTTCTCTTACCTTCCAGATTCTGGCTTCCTTAACTGAATCATACTTTATATTCTAAGCCTGCCTTTATTGTAAGCCTGGGCTAGAAGATGATGAAGTAATTCTGAAGATAAAGATGTCTTTGGGTAGGTGGTCGCCACAGCAGCGGTTTGATCTGCCAGTCAGCATTGTGTTTATCTAAATTATAAATAGCTTAAGCATATATCCATGCTCCTACATAATACGGACACTGGAAAAAGTGTGCTTGGCTTGTTTAGTTAGAAAGTGACAGAGTTCTGAGTGTTATAAACCAAATGATGATACTCTATCATGATCACTTAAGAAGTTTCTCAGACATCTTGAAAGAGAGAGTAGGATGAAAGAAAGATTGTACGAAAGAAATGTAAGATCTCAATTATTATCTCAGACAGAAATGAATAAAACCACAGTAAGGCAACACCTGACTTAAAAGTGTAAAAATGTGTTTGCAAATAAAGTTTATTTAAGGCTGTGGAAAGATCTGGCAGAGCTGACACAGGCATGTGTGTTACCAAAGCAGTGTATGAGTGTAGGACCTTCCTTTGCAAGTTGTGCAGAGTACATGCTTCAGCTAGCCCGTGTCCTTGGGGAGGTGAGAAGCAAAGGGCCGGCAAATTCGGAGCTTTGGAAGTGTGTATCTTTAAGTAATTCCCACTGCAGTCAGCTCCAGACTTCTGGGAAGCAAGTTCAGCCGCACCACAAGGCCCAGTGTGGAATCCATGAAGAATCCAAGAGGGATTCATCTGTCTAAATGGAGACCCCTCATGCATATTGAGTACCTACCACTGAAACCAAGGCTCCCTTTACAAGAAATAAATAATTTGAGGTTAGGCCTTGTGTGGTGCAGTTCATCTGCTCTTAATGTGAGTACAGAAAACGGGCCAAGTGAGTTGCACCCTAAACCCAGCTATTTCTCTCCATTAAGAGAGTATCCTACAAAGGAAACCCTGTTAAGTGTACACAGGTTAAGTGTAGATTTCGGTAATCAGGAGATGTCTAACACAAGGTGGGATAAATTTCATTCTCTGTCACTACAGGTAAATCTACAAAAAGATGATGTGTGAAATTGGTGACACAAGGAAAGGTTGAGTAATCCAACACCCAGACTGATAGGGTAGAGCAGCCTTGTGGTTGTTGAGGAAAGAAAACTCATGGAAGACTGTGAAACTGTCTTTAACTTAGGTTTAATTCCTGGCTGCATTCATCTGGTGTATTTTCCATGAGACCTGAGCAGATTGTTCTTCTCTGAGTTGCTCTTCCATTCTAACAACATGTGAACACATTGTAGCATATAAATTGGTTTTCAGGAAAATAATTCCATGCATTAGAAAAGGACTGGATAAATAACTTGAATATGAGAAGCCAGGAGATGATGAGACTGTTCATATGAAGAGGGTTTCTGTGCAACAGCAGGATGAGATCTTCAGAGCTGCTCTGACATTCCCAGACTTTGTCTTCATTCTCCCACGTACAGGACAGGGAGACAAAGGGTAAGGTGGTGACAGGGCAGTAGCTTGTGTTGAGAGATCCCAAGGACATAAATTTGCTAGGAGATTCAAGAAACCTAGAACACACACAGGTGTCCGAAAGCCTCTGCTGCAAATTTCCTTATAAAATTGTCTTTCTTCTTGTTATCTCTGGAGTTGTTATGAATTATCATGTAATTTTTTTATTCCTTCTGTTGATAGACTGGTTTCCACACAAGTTTATATGTAGAATGTTTTATTTTGACCAAAATTCTTTCCAAAATTCCACAGGCTAAATACTTTTCTGGCTTGATACTAATCTGTGCTTGAGTACAGTAGAAGGAGCCTGAGAAACAATAGTGTCATTGAGAAAAAAAATGTGAACTTGCTGCCTACTTACTACTCAGGAATTCTGTATTACTTGTGTGAATTGTGTTTAGTGATTTCTTTTTCTGTACCTTTGAGTATTCTTTTTCCTTATTTCCTCTCTTGCCACAAAAATATGTGAATGTACTTATCCCAAAAATGTGTTGGCATATGGATATATCACTTTGCCAGCCCTTGACGACAGGCTGAGAAGTTTTCTCTTGGGGGTGTCCCTGTGCATGAATCCAGTCTATGAGGTAGCTGAAGTACTGTTTTCCTGTACTTTCAGCATAAATGCTAAATATTGTAATTAGAGATTGAACACAGTTTCAGATGTGGTAGCCTGACCCAGTAGCTCAGATGAGTGGTGTAGTGGGTTGACCCTGGCTGGATGGCAGATACCCACCAAAGCCACTCTGTCATGCCCTCCTCAGCTGGATAGGGGAGACAGAATATAGAGAAAGGCTTATGGGTTGAGATAAGGGCAGGGACAGATCATTCATCAATTACTGTTATGGGCACAACAGACTCAGGGAAATCAGTATAATTTATTACCAGTCAAATCAGAGTAGGGTAATGAGAGATAAAATCTTGAAAACACCTTCCCCTCATATCTCCCCCTTTCCTGGGCTTAACTTCACTCCCAATTTCTCTACCGTCTCCCCACCGGCAGTGCAGGGAGACAGTGAATGGGGGCTGTGGTCAGTCTATCATGTCTCTTCTGTTCCTTCCTCCTCAGGGAAGGACTCCTCCCACAGGAGACAGTCCTCCATGAATTTCTCCAGTATGAGTCCTTCCCACAGGTGCAGTCATGCAGGTACAGACTGCTCCAGTGTGGGTCCCTGCAGAGTCACAGGTCCTGCCAGCAAGCCTGCTACAGCACAGGCTCCTCCCTCCACAGGTCCTGCCAGGACTTCCCAAAGGGTGACAGCCTTCTCTGGGCATCCACCTGCTCTGGTGTGGAGTTCTCCCCAGGCTGCAGGTGCGTCTCTGGTCCCCTGTAGACCTCCATGGGCTGCAGGAACTCAGCTGCCTCACCATGGGCTGCACCAGTGGCTGCAGGGGAATCTCTGCTCTTGTACCTGAAGCACCTCCTGCCCCTCCTTCTTCTCCTTGGTGTCTGCAGGGCTGTTCCTCTCACATATTTTCACTCCTCCCTCTGTCTGCAGTTGCTATTATGCAGTAATTTCTTTCCCCCTCTTAAATCTGTTATCCCCAAAGTGCTACCACCTTCACTGATGGGCTCGGCCTTGGCCAGTGGTGGGTCCATCTTGGAGCCAGCTGACATTGACTCTCTTGGACATGGGGGAACCTTCTAGAAGCTTCTCACAGAAGCCACTCCTATAGCTCCCCATCTGCCAAACTGTGGCATGCAAGCCCAGTGCATGTGGATAAGGCAGTGCAATCACAGTTTGGATCTTTGGCATGGCTCATGTGCTCAGATTTGCTGCCTGATAAGTCCTTTGATAGTAGTACCAGCACACAGCACTACTTATTTTTCAAGACATAGTAAAACTCTTTAGTAAATAGAAAGTCATTCAGGATGCTAATTTGTAAACTGGTATAGTGCTGATTCTGTGCAGCCCCAACAACAGCTCCTTTATTTGTGTGATTGCATGGGAAAAATGGAGGAACTTCTCAAAGCGATGCACTAAGGAACAGACAGTGCCTGCTCTTTTCCCAATGGCTAGTTTAAAGACAGCAGTCTTTTTGTAATTTTGTTCAGTGTGTTCCTCATGGTGTGTCATGCAGCAGCAGAGAACCACCATTGCTGGCGACGCAGTGACGCCAGGATATGGGATCTGTCAGTCCTTTTTCTGTTTGTCGGGGTGCCCCCCCTCAGCCAGGGAAGGCACTCCTAAGATGCTAATGCATTCCTGAGGACCAGAGACTAGTGCTACATCTGTGCCAGGGCTGCATGCTGTAGTGTGCTCCCAGTTTTGTAAAATTATGTAGTTGTGATGGAGGGAAGTAATCATAATATAATCTACACGTGTGCCACACTTCTACTCACAGTTCTCTTTCCCCTGTACACTAAGTAATTTCCATAGCATACCTGCTATTCCTTTTCTCCACACTCCAGCTTCTCTGAAAACAGCAGATTTCTCCTTCCTCATGTACTACATTAGAAGCCTATTTTCTTGATTTACCTTATCTTGCCTGCCTCAGTACCTCATCTTTTTCTGTCCTTACTCTTTCTGTCTCATATAGGGTCTCAAGTAGCAGTAGGAACCTTCCTGTCAATGTCTGAATTGAGCCAGCTTTGATTAAAATGGCTGCTTGGACACATATTTTGTGTATAGACCCATCAGTTCAGGGGTTTGATTGGTTAGCTGAATCCTATCTGTATGTTTTGATTTAATTTCGGTGATGCTGATAAGTGAGTGTTCACTTTAATTGCTTTCAGATAGTATGTGGGTAATGTGGGTGACCAGTGTCTTTGGTACAAGATACTGTCTCACACAGATTCAAAGACACGTCCTTCACGCACCAGAGAGATATATTTGAGTGCTGAGTAGGATGGAGAGGAGTGTTGTTCAGATGGTTTTTGAGCCAGTGCTTCCATTTATAACTCCTGAGCTTCTTCAACATATTTTTTCAGCAACTATTCACACTTTCTGTCTTTTTCACATGTTGTGTCAAGAGCAGCAGACAAAAGCCAATTCCAGGTAAATTGAATCCAAAGTGAGGTGAGTTGAGACCCATTTCAGAATACATGGTACTGCTAATTCTCTTTATGCCTCCATAAATGAGGTAGAATCATATTTCAGTTTGTCTGTCAAGCAGTAAGTTTTGGATATAAAGATGCGAGAACCTAAAAGTGCTGATGACAGTGTCCACAGTGTGGATGAACTCTTTAGCTACATGATGGCAATAATTTGCTGTATAGATCAAAAACTTCTTGTGACAAAATGGTGATGCTGAACATCTGTATTGAATAGCACAGACACAACCATGGCTTTTTTCATTATACATGCTTATTAAAATGGCTAAACAACGGAGCTGGGGAAGGTGGAGGGGGAAGGTAGTGAAAGCTTTCAGTGAAGCAGGGGGAGTTGCCAGTTTTTCTTTAGTATGGTGGACCTGAACTAATAGCTATTGCTTCAGACTCACAGAACCACTTATCATGACTTTATTTTTGTTTATTAATTTTATTGCTCTAGGAGTTGCATTGAGGGCAAGAACTGCTGCATACTAGGAGCTTTTTAAGGATATTTTTGTCAGTGTACTGAACAGAACCACTTACGTGCATGTCTGGTGTGTGTATCGATCTCATAGACTGTCTCCTGCCAGGTGGGTAATAAATGCTCAGCTGTGACAGTTCTGAAAGTCTAACAGCCAGAGCAGCTCTACAATAACCTCTGATGTAATGATGGGGAAAGGATTTGAGGGCAAATAAGGACCATTCACTCTTTAAAACAATTAAATAATTTATTTTGCATGCAAAAAGGCTATTAGGAAGGAAAACCTTCCTCGCTTGCCACTCAGATGTTTTCAGTGCAAGCACTGAAGTTCGGTGGTTGGCAGGTGGAATCTCCATCCTAAATTTATACTATCACATTTATTAATTTTTGTTAATGATGCACCGCTATCCTCTGCACTTCCAGTTAGTTTTCCACTGCTGCTGCTTTAATGGAAAGTATTATCTTGCAGTGAATGAACTAAAAGAGGTTTCCTCTTCTATTTATCATCTGTTTGCAGGGTTTTGATTAAAAGAATAAATGTGTTTCTCCAGTCACCTCAGCTAAAACAAGACCATCAATTTCTCAAAGCTTGTAAAAGACTTGGAGAAATAAATCTGAGGCATTCACTCTCCTGACAAGCTGCCAGAGCCTGCAGAACTTGCTTTCACACTGGCATCTTTTCTGCCCTTGATGTCATGTGCAAAACACGAGGATTTGTGCCGTGCTAATCCCTCTAATGAGGGCTTCTCCCAACCTCTATATAAACCCTGCTTAAAGCTGTGGCTGCTGGGCAGGTACCACAGAGTCAAAGCACCCGTCTTTTGAACTGCATTCAAGGCAATTAGAGGCCAGGATTAAACAAACATCCAACACCAGCATCCTCAGCAGCAAGAGTTATTATCCTGATTGGCTGGGGCATGGAGCTGTGGTGAGGCCAGGTTGTCCCACAGTAGAGATCTCCCTGCTCTTCTCTCTCAGGTCCAGCAGGGAGGCAGAGCCTGCACCCAGCTGTAATGGGAGCCCTGAGGTTGCTCTTCTGGGCTGGGCTGGGCTACCTGAGCTACTGTGGTCCCCCACAGGTGCAGGCACAGTTTCCCCGTGTCTGCATGACGGTGGAAGCCCTTCGCCTGAAACGCTGCTGCCCGGCCTTGGGGACAGAGCCAGGCAATATCTGTGGGTCCCTGCAGGGCAGGGGACGGTGTGAGGGGGTGCGGGCAGACACTCAGCCCTGGAGTGGCCCCTACACTCTCCAAAATGTGGATGACCGGGAACGGTGGCCCCTCAAGTTCTTCAACCGCAGCTGTCGGTGCACAGGTGAGATGGGTGCTGGAGGGAGAGGTTGGGGATGGAGGGGTCTGCTAACCTTGCTCTGAAGGCCAGAGACATTCCTGGTGGTATAAGGCACAAAGAAGGCTTCAGATATTACCATTTTCCTAAAAATTCTTCCATATTGACAATGCTATTAGTACTTTTTCAGAGCAGCAGGGTCGAAGAAGTGTTTTCTCTCATGTGAACTTTTGTGTTTTCCTCTTTGCCTGTGGAGTTGTCCCTGTAGCCAGTGATCCCCTTTCTCCACAGGGTTTTGGACCTTTCAGTGCTGCTTTCAAGCCTCTATCACTGCTAATCATGGTGCAGTGAACCTGTATCAGTGTGCATTGTTTGAAGATTTATTCCTCGTGGACTAGTACTTTGCAGCATGACATAGCCCTGTGCAGTGGAAGTCTCCCGATGTCAGGCCAGGGCGTTTCCCAGGTTTGTTAATTAAATCTGCATCTTACACTGATCCAAGGTGTGTAAAAGGGGTCCAAAGGGAAAAGGTTCTAATGAGACCACTTCACTAATGCTGGCAGGAGGCAGTGAGCAGGAAGGTGAGCTCAGGGCAGGATAAGGTGTCAGGACCCTTTCTCAGCAACAGTCCTGGCTGAAGTGGGGTTAAAATGAGCAGGAACTGCAGCCTCAGCCCAGACTTCTGTGCAGGGCTGACAGGAGATGGCACCACTAGTCGGGCAAAAGGCACATCCCAGCCACTGAAGTCTCTTGCTAGGCACATTTCAAATGAAACCTGTGATTTCTTGTTGAAAACATCAAGTTGTTTGAATTTTCTAACATGGGAAGAATAAACTGCTTTCCTTCAGCCTGATTCTTAGAACAAGCTGAACTGTTTTGTCTAAAATATGCCTTGGTTCTCACTACCAAAAAAGCCCGGACCAATCTGAGAAGGCAGCACTGCAGAGAATTTCAGCCAAAGAGGTTAAATTTTTCAGTGCAGTTATCAACTGGAAACAGAGAGGTAGTGGCAGATGACTTAAATGGATACATGATGTTACCGGAACTCCTCAAAATAATAACAATAGACTTTAGAGTATACATCAATTTTTATCTCTTCCTTTGACTGGCTTTCAAATGCTTGTGTGAAAGGACTTTTCCAGATGGTTTGAAAAAAAAAAAGTTGGATGCACATTTTTGTATCTCAAAAGTTCTTATATAACTTGAAAACTTAAGTCAGGTATCACATACAGACACAGATCCTGGGTCAGAAGAGCACTGAAGCACATGGGCATGCACCAATATTTATGCAGTTAATTAGAGCATCAAAACCTGGGAATAAATTGAAGTGCAGTGGAGACAGACATGGTCTGCATATGCAGACATTAATTTGCTTGTCCAACTAGAGATAAACACTGGTCTTCAATATTTGCAGGACTGAATCCCAAGTTACATGAACAGAATGTAGTGTCCTTTCTTTCAGCCTTACTTCTGAGCTGGCTGCTCCCCCCATCTGTTTAAATTCCTTGGATTCCTCTTTCTCCTTGCAGTTTTTTTAATCTAAATATACCGGTGATCAAATAGTAAGTGAAAGGCATCCTTAAACATGATTTTCAGAAAGTTTTCCTGGGCTGTGCTCTGCATGATGCTGTATGCAAAACCATTTCTGGGAGAATGCTAAGAAGTTCACAGCTGCATGGGATTTGAATTAGATCTGATGCTTTTACAATGCTGGCGATTGTGGCTCTGTGTCTGTTTGGGTTTTTTTGTATTTTTGGTTTAATATATATATTAAATATTAAATATTATTTTGTATATTGGTTTAATACACTGGTTGGTTGTCTGCACACCAGCTTTAAGTGGCGTGACGTGTGGTATTTATTAGGCATCCAGAGCTATGCTAACTGTGTAACCTAATGGTGGGTAGCATATGGTAACATAAATTAAATATGCTCATTCAAAGGGACATGGAACAGTGCATATCTCTGCTATTAAGGTGTCCTGTTTTCCAAGTGAATGTTATGTGCAAACTGCCTGTTTGGACTGGTTCCTGTATTGTGCAAACTCCAACCCCACCAAGACTCTTTCTAGCACTTTAACAAGATAAACAGTCGTGTTCCATCTTGGCACTGTTTAATTTATAGTTTAGAAATGGTGTGAATGATAAGCTATGGGAACTCCAACTACCATGTAGCTGATAATTTGGTTAGACAGTGCCAACTGAACGTGTCACATAGTTGATGGCTATATGGTAGGAAACTGGAGGAACTGTGAGGAACAGGGGCCAAGATTTTCTGTTTCATGATAAATGTAGCTTTTTGCTAAAAACTTAGTATCTAAGGAGAAAAGAAACTCTGAAAATTTTTCCATCTGTTGAAGCCGTTCATGGAGGAAAATGTCGTGGTTTGACACTGGCCCAACGCCAGGCACCCATGAGAGTCGCTTGCTCACCCTCCCCTGCCACAGCTGGCCAAAAAGAGGGAAAAGAGGAAAAACGGTTAATGGAGGCTTCATGGGTGAGATAAGGAGAGTGGGAGAAATATTTCAGGGGCAAAACAGGCTCAACCTTGATTACTAAGTGAAATTTATTACTAACAGAATCAGAGGAGGGTAATGAGAAATAAAATAAGCCCTTAAAACNACATATTCTCACCTCCTCCTCCTCTCTGACTAGAAGCAAAACCTTGTGACTTTGTTTTGATTTTCTTCTTAAATATGCCATCACAGAGGCGTTACCAGCCTCTCTCATTGGCCCAGTTCTGGCCAGCAGCATGTCCATCTTCAGAGCCATCAGCCACTGGCTCTGCCGGACATGGTGGAAGCCTCCAGCAGCTTCCTCACAGGAGCCACCTTTGCGGACCCCCTGCTACCCAAACCCAGGCTGTGCCAAACCAATACAGAAAAATACCTTAAAACCACATCTGTCCATGTCTGGCTCCTGAATATTTATGGAAAACCCCCCTAAACAACCAAACAAACCAAAAAGAAAAAAAGAAAAAAGAAAAAAGAAAAAAGAAAAAAGAAAAAAGAAAAAAGAAAAAAGAAAAAAGAAAAAAGAAAAAAGAAAAAAGAAAATCACAAACAAATATGGATGAATGGCTATAATGGGATCAGAATAATTTTTTTCCATTTCTTCAGAAGATAATATGCATTAGTTTTTCTTTAACTAAGGACAAATAGAACAAGATTAGAACAAAAGATCCAGGCTTGCTTCCCACTTTTTGTGCTAAGGTCAATCAGCAAATGCAAGTCTGTTGTCAGGATGCTGCACGTTTCACTTGATATGTTGGTTGCAGCAAAAATATAATCTCTGTAAAAAAATATGGGGTTATGGCATGAACGTAGTTGGAAGGCAAGAAAGAGTTCTTAATTCTTGTCTAATTTCAGTTTTGAATCTACTGAATGTGTTCTACAATTGGTTTGGGTGCACCTGATATTATTCAATTTATATAAATTCTTAAACTGAAATGACCTGATGACAGATCCTGACAGTGTGCAGGGGAATGTGCTAATTTTTTTTCAATAAGGCGTACGTGTTGAATTAGACCAAGTGATGGATACATGAGTCCAACCTTGAATATTAAGACTTGTAGCTGTTTACACAATAAAACGGTATTTCAGTGATAGTTAAATTTAGTTTACAAGAAAACTATTTTAGAAAACATGTGAACTAAATGCTATTTTGAGTTCTAAACGATAACATTGTACTGTTGGGATTCTGATCTGCTATAGCATTTTAAAAACTCAGTACAGAAGACTATTGTGAAAAACCACTGCAGTCAGTCATGTGATTGCTAGTACAGATTGTGACAGTGATTAAACAATGACATAGTTTCAGTTCACTGAGGAGTTAAACATAATTATCATGCTTTTTTTTCTGCTTCCACTTTCTAAAGTTTACACATGGGCATGTGATGAACCTTACTCTATTTTTTAATAGAAGTTTTTTTGGTTGCCCAGACAAACTCTGGGCTCAAGAAGCAGCTACAATGGTGCATGATGACTGGTGTTAGCATACATCAGTGATGTGAATGAGCACATACCAAGTGTCAGGTCGTAAGAAGTGTATTTTTCTCCGTGCCATGCCCATGGACTGACACACTGGGAGAAGTAGCATGGTCATAGTGCCTATGGAAGCAGCCAGATTCACCCAACTTGACTGAGAAAGAGCACCTTAAATGTTGCTGAGATTAGGTACAGAAGAAGACAGCTCCCAAAGGCATGTGATCCCATCTCCAGACAAAAGGGTTAGTGGAGAAAACACAGATGATTTTTTTGACCAGCAGCAGTACAATGGACATTCCTGGAAACAGTGGAACAACCCGGGATCATCCAACAGTTCTATGATCTCCTTGCTGTGTACCAGAATGGCCTCCCACACTATAGTCTCTGGAAACCACAAGAGATGATAATAATCTCTGTTGTCCCCGGCATAGCCTCAGGAAGGTAGTACACTGAGTCCTTATGTGTTAGTCACTGAAGGTGAAAAAATGCTAAGGCATGAATCCTTGCATGTTCCTATAGTTCCTGTGTGCAAAAGGATCTTGAAAGGGTCTAACTGTCTCACTGAAAATATCTGCTGTGTGCTATATCTGCTATCATGAGATTACTTTTCCTGCTCTCCTAGAGCTCTACCATTGAAATCCACCATCACCAACAGAGCAGACAAGGAAGCTGAGTTGTAAGAGACCAGCATTTCACAGTGCTGTCATGTGGGAAGTGCACACGACAATAAATGAACTTTCTGGAAACAGTAATGCATAATTTCCAGATTAGTGGCCTAGTAGAGTGCTTTAGAAACAAATGCTGAAAGAGTGGTTTGGGTGGGTCATAAAAAAGATGGGTCTGATTACTGCAGTAATTTCTGTTTGCAGTGTGGGAAATCCCACAGACCTCCATCAGCTTCTTGCCATTTTAGCTGCTGCGTAACGGCAGTCCTGTGATGCACAGAGTCTGTTGAAAGAAAATGACAAAAAAGCAAGTTTTGATATCATGAAGTGTTGTTGTTTTGTGTGTTTCTGACAATCAAACATTGCCAAAGTGACCTGAGGATGTGACAAAAATGTTCAACACAATCAGCAGAAATATTGCAGTGTGAAATACCACTTTGCCTGGAAAACGTCTCCTGTTTGCAAGTCTGCACTGCAGTCCTCTTCACTTAGTAAAAGCTCATTCCCCATTTAAAAGTGGCTGGGGAAATGGTGGAAAGAATGGACTCCTTGGATTCCTTAATAGATAGGGTGGTTATGGGAGAAAATCCTACAGAGCATCAATTGGATATAATTAGCACCTGCCCAAGGGAAACAGGTGAGAAGTCATTGTTCCACCTGGCTCCACATATATACAGTTGGAGAAAAGCTTTCTTCCCATTAAGATAACTCATCATTTCAGGTTTTTGCAACTTTCTTCTCAGAGCCTGAGGAGGTGCATAGAGTATATCTAAAATCCAGATATTGTCTGGTAAAATGATTTCAGGCATCAAGACCTGCATAGATTCAAAGAGCCCTTCCCGAGAGAGGAATAGGCACCATCAGAGCCTCAACAAGTGACCAAGAGTGTCTTGTTCTAGTACCAACCCAGACAGCACAAACCTGGTCCTGCACTGACCTTGGTTCTGTTAGTGCTGTATTTCAATGTGATGCTTATCCAGCACTGTGAGTAGAAGGGTCCTTTAAATGACTGGAGGGATAACTGCCAGTGTCAAAAGAGGTTGTTGACAGATCTTTTCATGGTTAATTCCTGCTTTTTCCTCCTTCTCTTAAGGATTGAATTGTACCTGAGTGTGAGGGGTCAACAAATGCTTTCCAGAAGTTCATGGTCCATGACTGAAGCTTGAGCAGTATACATGGCCTAATTAGGCAGTGTTGCAAGATATTCCTAATATTTGTCATCTGGCCTGTTCAGGCTGAAGTATGTGATGGGCCTTGATAGCTAGGCTGAGGCATGAAGAATGAACAAGGCACAGATAGTGGAGTACAGCAAACGATAACAGTAATTGTGCTGTTCTGATGGGGCCCTGAGGATACTCTGATCCAATAAATCTTCCACATTCATACCCCCCCCATATCCATACAATCCATACAATCTGCTTTGTTTCATATAACTATAACCTACTTGCTTTTTCTGGTGTATGTCTTCATCCCCTTTAGCCAGTGCAGACCCCTGGCTTTGGGTGCTTTCCCTTATAGCTGGAACATAGCAGCTGAACCCAGCTGATTCTACTTGCATCTACTTACAAATGTAAGCCATACACCTGGAAATTGTCCTCATGGGATACCATCAGGGTGTGTAGGATCTAAAACCTTGCTGAAGTCTGCACGCCTGTGGTCCCTAACCTTAGCACTGATCCTCAGCTTCATGATAACATGTAAACTTAGAGATCTCAGGGGCTCTGAAGCAACCAGGACCAACCGTAGGTTGGTCCAAACTCTACAGTAAAAGCCCTCGTGTCATGGCAGGTCTCACAGGAGTCTGTCACAGATGTTCACAGTTCAGCAGCCCTTACCCTAAGAGCTAGACATAAGCTTCAGAGCCTTGTTGGTAACAGCCCTTGTAACCTTGGGGGTCTTTGAATTTTGTAATAAGCCCTGTAGCCCCCGACAATTTGAAATAGTGCTTTAATGTTAGCTGTTGTTCTGGTCATAGGCTCAAGCCCACAGCTCAGGGACATCTGCCCATCTGGGAACATTTCATAAGACACTTCCTCATCCCCATGTTAGTCCTGGATCTAGCAGCACCAATATGTGTGGTGAGCAGTGAGATTTTACAGCATTTTGGAAAACAATTTGCATGGTTGTTGTAGACTGAGTGTGTGGGGAGTTGGAGGGGAGGTTAAGGAGGGGTTAAGGAGTCAGTGCAGGTTTTTGAGAACTGGATGGAGATCCCAGAGGAGCCCTGGTTGGCACTCTGCTCCCCCCTGCCCCTGGCAGCATTGCCCACTGTCCTACACTGCTGCAGCCTGCCAGCACACAGGCAGGGGGCAGGTGTGTACTGCAGGAACGGCCGGTTGTTCCCTGTCTCCCCCAGAAACGGGGAGCAAGCTGCACTAGGGCATTTCTGCTGCTGCCAGCTGTCTGCCACAGCACGCAAGAGGCCACACTTAAAGCAAGCTCTGCTTTCCTGGGCCCTTCCATCTCATCAGAGAGTCTGAGCTAATATCCTGGAGCGGACCTGATTACTTGCCTTAGGAGTGATGCCAGCGGGGAACGACAGCACTGCAGTGTTTCTCAGGCTGTTATTGCAGCACTATTTAATAATGCTTAAAGTGTGACCAGCAGCAACCCTGGTGCTTGTGCTGGTTTGTGTTGGGCCCCAGATACACTGTTAAGAGGCACTAGTTTCTCCTAAGTTTTGTCCTTAAGAGGACAAAACTAAACTGTTTCATTTAGGGATTTTTTTTCTGTGCTTAAGGATCCACGTGAACTGACCCTGTTTTGGGTTTGATCCTGGAAGCAGAGGAGTACTTGAGAGCCAGTCGAGCAAAGCACTTCATCACCGGCTTAACCTCAATTGCTCAGCTCTCTGTTCAGTGAGAGTCCTCACGTGCCTGAGGGCTTTGCAGAGCTCTGAGCACCTCAGGGCGTCAAGCCCATTACCCAGCACTTCCTCAACTGGCTGAGTGTGATTCTTGGCCCTGCCGTGGCTCTGGGAATTGGGCCAGCCATCCTTCTGGTTAGTCAATTGGCAAAGCTGCCAGTCTGCTCAGCTGCTGTCCTTTCCAGGAACTGGCATCTCTGGGGAAGAAGAGCACCAATTCTTAATTCTTCTGCATTTCACTGTTAGTTTTCCCTGATTCATAATGTCATGTCTGATTGTTTCCTCTTGATCCAGGAAACTTTAGTGGCTACAACTGTGGTGAATGCAAGTTTGGCTGGACCGGCCCCCAGTGCAACAGGAGGAAGCCAGCAGTTGTCAGGAAGGACATCCATTCCCTGACAGCAGAGGAGAGAGAGCAGTTCTTTGATGCTCTAGACCGTGCCAAGACAACCATTCACCCGGACTATGTCATTGCAACTCAGCACTGGAGAAGTCTGCTTGGTCCAAGTGGAGAGGAACCGCAGATTGCCAACTGTAGTATTTATAACTACTTTGTTTGGCTTCATTACTACTCAGTCAGAGACACACTATTGGGTTAGTGCTTTTTTTTTTCCAATGGGCTCTGCAGATAAAGAAAAGGGTGAAAGTACCACTGCTGAACAAAGGTGTGTGCTTAACACAGCTGTGCTGCTTCATCAAGAAGTGAGTCCCAGTAGTAGGCACAGAGCTGCGGAGTGAAACGGTGGTGAGAAGCTGGTGGCCATCAGTAATGTAGGGAGATGTCCTTTGGACCTGCTGTGGTCTGGTCTCCCCACCCTATGGCAGCTGGAGCACACCAGTTGCATTCCTGGTGCATCTTAAGTCTGACAGGGAGCAATGCACAGTCTTCACTTGAGTGAACTGAAGTGTGGTCAGGCAGCGACTGACTTCAGAAAGATATTCCCAGTCCATAGGACAAGGTAGATGCAGTGGGAAAGGAAGGGGATCTGTAGTGGTGAAGGCACAGACCAAGCAGAGGTATTTGGGACCAGAGTGCTACTGCTTTCTGTGGCCTTCAGCAAGTCACTAAGGATGGGATTTGCCTGACTAACAACAGTCACTTTTTAAAACCAACCTAGGTTAGAGGTATAGGTGTCCAGCCCCATGCTTTCTCCCAAATCCAGATTACTAGTCCTTGTTGCTTTTCTAGACAGAAGGACCTATACCAGCCCCATTTCACAAAGCCTACTTCTTGTAGGAGGAACACCAACCAGTATGGCTTTTCTACCTGGCAGTCCCATGTGTAAGCTGAATAGCCCATATCTACCTCCTTGCTGCTACTCTGCAGTGGGTTTCATTCAGTTTGCCCCTCTGGCACGGTTCCATTTTGCAGGCCTGAAGGAAGCAGTCTCTGGCCTAGCAAGAGCAAAGGTCCTTCAGGGGACAGGACAGTCATGTGGAAAGGGAAAGGGGCAACTTCTAGTGCTGCTGCAATGGCAAATAAATGCATATGTGTGTTGAAGCTTTCTACAGTGACAAACAAATCCATATGTGGTTTGAAGCCTCTCACCTCTCACCCAGCAAAAGCACATTACAAGAAATAACAAGCACAATTCAAAGAAAGTTGGCAAAGGATTCCAGATTACTGTTGGCATGGAAAATGCTGAGGTTCTCTTGATAGATACATGGTAAGTCTTGCAGCTGAGTAAGAGAATGAGATAATGCACATATTAGCAAGGAGATAGGGTTTTAGAAAGTAAAACTGCTTTTTAAAAATCAAAATCCACTGAAGTGGGAAGAAATCTTCACAATATCCAACTTTTTAGGGAATGTGAAGTTTTGAGAAGCACTGGAGCAAATATCCACAGAGGAGTTTGTTTCACTTGTCCCAAGTAAGTGATGTAGCTTCACTGATGTGTGCACTCTTTTCAAAGATGCAGAGCTGAAGTCTTGTTTAACTCCACTCCAGGCAATAAAAGAAGGTGCTGTCTTTCTCTCCAGCCTCGTTTGAAGCCTAAATACTTATTTTATCTTCCATTTGTAGGTCCTGGTCGCCCCTTCAAAGGTATTGATTTCTCCCACCAAGGACCTGCCTTCGTTACTTGGCATAGGTACCACTTGCTGTGGCTGGAGAGGGAACTGCAGGTTAGCTGAACAGCCTTTCCTTTTCCTTGCACAGCTTCTCCCCTTTGCTCTGTCACTTTGTTGAGCCAGGCAAGGGTAAGCTACTTCCTAGGATAGTTTCTCACCCAAAGTCCCAGGAGTATTTGCTTGGTGATCTTTTTTTTTTTGTTTTAAGTGAAATTAGTGCTTTCTGAGTGCTGAGGACTGAAGGGTTTCTCACTGTGAACAGTGATGTGAAGGTTATCATGGAGATTTTTTCCCTTCATCTCCACAACAGAGGATAGAAGATGTGAAGTAACAGCATTTATTAATAAAATTGAAGCAACACAGTAATGTAAAACTTGGTAATTGATATTACTGGCTGATGTTGAAGATACCATTCCAATGAAACCAGCTCTAAATATTACTCCCTTTAAATATGACATATTATACATTTAATACATACATGTATTTAGCAAAATGCCTTTTTAACATGACCAAGAATCAGTTGCAGAAGCACAGACTCATTTCCATTTGCATGACTTCTGTATTGGCAATGTTGCTATATTTCAGCCTTACAGATCTCTAATAAAAATGGTTGCTTATCAAAATAGCTGGAGGATCTTGCTTGTGTGAAATTGTATCTGGCAAGCAAGCACAATCAAATGCACTGTACTCCCCTATTAACACAAGTTCTTATTCCTCCCCAGGGCCAGTTTTCTGGAACGAAAGCCAACCACATGCACAATTTTACCCATTACCCACTTACATCACTCAAAGCCTCTTACTTGCTTAAGGCTCTATTCATCTCTGCTCCTGCTCTCCTGCCTGGTCTCTGAGTTGGCAGAAAGCCTAACATGGCCAAAAGAAGTGCAGTCCCACAGTAGGGAAACTAGTGACAGTGTCTTTGCTTAGACTGATTTAATGCCACAATCTTTTGGAAGGAGTTGGAGCAGCACTGTGAAATGCAGGCACTTGAAATGCAGAATGAAAAGCAGAATATTCAGTGAACTATCCAGTCAAACAGCTTGAAGAAGTCCCTTTCTTTCTCTTTCCTTTGGAGGTGATTCCCAGCTAATGCATTTGTGTCCATTGCAGCGTCTGATGGGCAATGAGTCCTTTGCGCTGCCGTACTGGAACTTCGCCACAGGTAGGAATGAGTGTGACATCTGCACCGACCAGCTCTTCGGAGCATCGCGGCCGGAGGACCCGGGCTTGATCAACCTGAGCTCCAGGTTCTCCCGGTGGCAAGTAGTTTGTAACAGGTATGAGAATATCCAGGGCAAGCTCGCATGTGGACAAAACCTTGTCATTCAGCATTGGCAGCATGGACTGCTCTCTCAGTGTGAGTGAGTGGCAGGAAAGGAGCCAAGACGTCTTTAAAACTGGAAATTGCCATCAGTTTATGTGTAGATGGTGCTGTGTAAACTTTCTCTCGTATTATGGAAGTGAATTTTTTAAAAATGTTTCTTCTAGTGCAAGATTTTAGTTGATTTAGCCAGTTTATAGCTGCCAAAAGTCTGAAAAGTTTCCATATTGGCAAGTACATTTCTAACAAAGAAATGCCTGTTTGTTTATTCTCTATAACATACACTGAACTGATCTCAGCAGCAGAAAAAGAAAACTGTTTTGGCATATAGGAAGCTAGAGATAGGCTGAAAAGTCTGCTACCTTGTTTTGGATGAGACCTTAACCCTGATATATTTAATGCAGTTTGGGGATTGACTATGAGGTATCTGAGATTTCACATGAAAAACAACACAGAGCCAGCCAGGAGCTTGCTGCCAGCTCCCTGTGGGAATGTGCTGACTCCTGTGAGAGCAGGGCTTTGACAGGGGATTCAGATGCAGGATTGGGGTGCTGTGGCATAAAATGCTGTTGGTTACAATACCCCTACATCATTCTTCTCTCAGCTCAGGGGCAGTGTGCAGTTAGTCAGACAGAGGTACCAAAAGCTCAGGGTTTTTCAAAAGAGTCTCTTTTTCTGGATACCTAAAGAGATATTTGAAATTCCAGCTTTAGGCACCAGTTGGCTTTAAGTCCTGCCCCTACTTTTTCTCAAAGACAAATAGGGCTTTGGTTTTTTCCTTGAAAACTGAAGTGACTAACTTTTGCCTTGCCAAGGTTAAACTGAGAAGAGGTTTTTTTATGTCAGAAGTTTCTGAAAAGGCTGTTTCATTTCACACTGAATAGCACAGATTTTTTTTTGTTTCACAAGTGTTGCACTGTTTTTCTGTTTCTCCTTCCCTTTTTCTCTCCCCGATTTAAAGGATTTGCTGTCCATTAGTAACTGGGTAACCCCTGCAACAGCAGGTTGTTCTCAAAGGCCCTGATAAAAGAGGATGCAATGCATTGCTATTGCTTTTCTTCTAAAGGGGATGAGGGATGGAAAGTGAAAACTTTTCTGTCATGCATTTTCTCAGCTCACACCACAGCTCACATTTCACTTCTTTTTTTTCCCTTTTTGTTAAGAGTTAAAAAAATAGTCCTTGCTCAGGAGTGAAAGTTTGTCAATTCAAAGTTGAAGTCTGTTTTATAGGGCCTCAAAAAACTCTTCTTCCAAAGCCCTTGGGAGGGGGGAAGGCACGATGGGAGTTGTGCTTGCCTTTTCTAAAGCATCCTCTCTCTGTGGGCAATGAACCTGGTAACCCTCGGTCTAAATGACTGATGGTCCAGAGAGGATGCAGAGCCACAGAAAGCCCTGTCATGGTGACAGTCCTGCAATAAATTAATCTCACAGGCCATGGGAGGTGAACTGATCTGCCACAGGAGGTGTCCATCCCAAACCTTTGCTCTCTCACATGTATAGCTGAGGCCTCTTTATATTGCATGAGTAAAAGCCAGCAAACAAAGCATCACCTTCTTCTGACTTGTGCCTCTCTCTGTTCCATGCTCAGCTTGGATGACTACAACCGCCTGGTCACGCTGTGCAATGGGACTAATGAAGGGCCGCTGAGGAGGAGGCCACCCCGGGGCTCCAGCGAGCATCTGCCTTCCGTGGAAGATGTCAGGAGGTGCCTTTCCCTGCAGGAGTTCGACAGGCCCCCCTTTTTCCGCAATTCCAGTTTCAGTTTCAGGTTTGTCCTTTGGCTCCTCTAGAGCTGGCTGGGTCACTGGTTTTCTTTATGAGCACGTTTGTCAGCTAAATGTGGTTACTTGATGGTGCTTTTACCCATCCACAGGAATGCGCTGGAGGGCTTTGATAAACCAGATGGAGCCCTTGACTTACCGATGCTGAGCCTTCATAATTTGGTTCACTCTTTCCTGAATGGGACCAGCGCTCTCCCTCATGCAGCTGCCAACGATCCCATCTTTGTGGTATGCCTTTTACCCCCAGTGTGATTGACCATGGCTGTGGCTCAAAGGCACTTTTCTCACCAGAGATTTGCAGAAAAAGCAAAGTGAATTCCCTAAAAATTAGTCCTTTAAATGGAAAAGGAGGAATCCTTTCTCTTTTCTTGAACATTGCCACACCTGTATAAAGGTTGAATAAACAGCAAAAAAATCTCAGGGTAATTTGTAAACTATAAAATAAGATTCTAGGGAGAAGAACTGCTATTCCAAGACATTCTGCCCTGAATCCTTTCATTAGGTGGTATTTAAATTTGGTGGCTTATATTACACAATTTTACAGCAACAAGGTAAGGTGAAAGTGGGCCTAGTTATTTTAAAGCAGTAGATTGAGGGGCTTGTTTCTTTGTTTCAAAATTTACAGGCTAAAAGGAAGTCCATCTAATATCAGGGTCTCTTGGGAAATAGAAAGAATGTGATTTCACTGGTGTATTGGAACAGTGCTGCACTGCTATGAGCAGCACAAATAGCAATGTGCAAATAAAAAGACAGTAGTTGACTCTGCTTATACATCTTTCTCCCCTAATGAATTCGTGCCAATTTATTTTCCTCTTTGTTAGATTAAACCACAGTGTTTACATTACATATATAAATTCTTTGTATATGATATCTATCTATTATGTAGATACATTTCTTTCTTACCTTTATTTTAAGTTTTCAATCTTTTTTTGGAGAAATTAGTCCAAATACTTACATAGTGGTTCTCCAGATTGTTTTCTTAATAATTCTTTAATTCTTGCATTATTTTCTTTCTTACACTGTGAAATTCATTTCACTACACTGTAATTTTGTACAAAAGATTATCTTCTGTAGGATATTTTCCAACTTTTTTCCAGGGTTGTAATTAAAAACCATGAGTACGTTAGAAATTAGTTTCAGACATTTGTAGTAGTTGTCTGAAACAACTTTCCTGTATTAGTTATAGATCTATAAACTCACCTGATCAAATTCATGGGCACCTGGAGCTGTGGAGCTTGTGGCACATGCTCTAAAATGAGCAATGATGGCGTCAAATTTCCTGCAACTTTCCATACTTGTTCAGAGACTAGAAAGATTAAAATAAATTTGAAAGGCACATTCACCTGAATGAGCTCAGAGGTTCCTCACCTGAGAAGATTTACCTGCCCATTCCATGCCAGCTGATGTTAAACTGTCTGGAGAAAGGTCTTATTGTAAACAAACAGCAACAAGAGTGTATAAAGCAAAATGCCCCGTGAAGAAGATCAGTTTAGTCTTCTCATGAGCTTTTCTGGTTTCCCATTCTGTAAATCCCATCTAAATTAGATTACCATCTTCCATCCCTTCAAAACCTCCAGCCACCTTGCGTGTTTGTTGAGTGTTTTAAAGGTGGTTGAGTTCTGAAGGAGCTTAATAAAGGTGCATGTCTATGCCTGGATTTGCAGGTTCTTCACTCCTTTACTGATGCCATCTTTGATGAGTGGATGAAACGTTTCAAGCCCCCTAACAACACTTGGCCTGAGGAGCTGGCTCCCATCGGTCACAACCGGCTGTATAACATGGTCCCTTTTTTCCCTCCGGTGACCAACGATGAGCTCTTCCAAACTGCGGAGCAACTCGGCTACACCTATGCCATTGACCTGCCAGGTATGTCCTAGGATGCTGTTCCTGGCTCACATTTTCCATGGCACAGGCACATATAAAATAAGGAACCTTTCACAAAATGCACAGGTCTATTCACCTGCTCACTACCCAACATTAATATTTGGGTACCTGGAGAGATGTACCTGGGTGGTTTATGTTGTAAACCCTCAATTTTAAAGATTTTCCATGTCCGTAGCTGGGATGTGCCTTAGGGTTTGTCTGTTCATTTGAAATTACCTTTGTCACAAATCAGACAAAGACAAAATAGCAGGAAAGCTATTTATGCACAAAATTCGAATTTTGCAAGAAGATATTAAAATATTTGTAAAAGGCGGAAGAGCAAGAACTGCATGAAAAGCATGCTTCACCTCCTTTCCCAAAGATTAAATCTAAGCAGTTTCTTTCTCCACTTCAGTATTACTTTGAGAGGCAGTGGGTACTTACCTAATCTGTGTGGGCAGGAATTTCTTCTAAATGCTTACCATATATCTGTGCTTTTAATCTGTGGAGGCTGTTTAAAGGTCTATAGACTGCAAAAGATTGAAACCCGTGTCCTCAGGCTGCATTCATGCAGGGGAGCCCTACTTTGTGGAGGCATGCTAGCTGCTTCTGCAGTGCTTTTCTCAGGGGTATCCCCAGAATTTTCTGTGAAAATTTTAACTTCCCCACTTATGGAGAGTAAGTTTTCCTCCCTTTGGACTACTATCCCCTGCTCCTGCTTTGAAAATGTGGATGCCCCTTTGGCAAGAGGCACACAAAGAGGAACTCAGGCAGCTTGTGACTCTGCTACTTCTCAACTCACACCTAAAAAAATTGTTAGCTCACTGTGAAGGAGGGTATCTATCCCTGTCTGTATGGCTTGTGCTCAGACAATAAAGGTTTTATATCCAAACCCTTCTCTTTCATCTGAAAGGATAACTTGCTAATTGTACTTCAGGTAATCACATTAGAAATAAGCATATATTAATACATTGCTGGTTCTTACTTGAAAGGTGGTAAAGAGGTAAACAATTCATTTTGGGACTTTACTAATTTTTGGAATGATTATACTCAACTTTTTTGAAGACTGTAGATTGGGGCACAAGACTTTTAGTTGCTTTTATAGTCAGTGTGACATCTCCCTTAGCCATCCAATGCCTCTAGCCCATATGTCTAGATAACTTTTAAATATGTGCAGTCCTCTTGAGAGGGTTTTTTTTTGTTATTGTTTTGTCAAACATGATTATTGCCATCTCAGTATACGTAGCATTCTTCAGAAAAGGAGAGCAGGCAGTTTTTGCTTCTGAAAGCATAAATGAAAACACAAAAATTCAGTCAAGCGGAGCAGTGTTATTATAGGAATAAGCAATATTATCTTTGAAGACAGTGGTTCTTCAGAAGTGGTTCAAAATCAGCAGATGCGATCTGGAGCTTGTCAGCAGTACCACACTAAGTAGTGTTTTTAGTTAAATGTTTGACAGTAGGCTTCTTTGTGGTCTTTAGGAAAATTTGAGGGTTTTCTGTTGACCAAAATAGCTTGGAAGCAGCTCTCCTAAAATGTCACTATAGAAAGAATTGCTTAAATAATTTATAATTTTGGCCAAATTAGATGAAAGAATGGTCTTTTTGTTTTGTCAGTGCTAATCTTTCCCATTCCCAACACTTTAATTTTTATGAATTGTTGAAGTTTAAATTCAGCTCGAGACTTCTCTGGCAGGAAGCATCTCCAGCTCTGGTATGTGTCTCAGCGACGTGGTGTGTTACGAGCTTTGCCTGTGGCTAGCAGGTCACTAAGCTGCACAAGTAATCGCAATTATCAGCATGTAGGGAACATTATGTCTTCCATGTAAATTGCAAAATTGAATTATGGGCTGTGCTCACTTCAATCATTTCATATTTCCAGGTTCCCTTGAAGAAACCCAAGCATGGGCTGTCATGGTCGGATCCACAATTGGAGGAGCACTTATAGCTCTGGCCGTGCTTGTTCTGCTGCTTGTACTTTTCCAGCACCGAAGGCACAGAAGAGGTTTTGAACCACTGATGAATGTGAGCTTCAGCCCCAAAAAGTACATGGGAGAGGACTAGTGCCCTCACTTTCTTTCTTTGCTTGCTTTTGTAGGAAGCGACCTTCATTGCTTTACTGAGATCTTAGCTGAGACTTTATCACACACTCCTTTGGCAGCTGACAGAAATTGTTCTCATTCAGGTTTTTCCCGTTATCTTGTGAATTGTAATGTGTGAAATCTCTGGGTGCATGTGAGCAAGGCCCAAGTCAGACTAGGTCTTTTTCACCACTATGAAGTCTCCATATGAAGTCTCCAGTTTTCCATTAACTATGAAGTTATCTGGAATGTGTGACACTTCTAAATCATACTTTATAGATTTAGGTCAAGACAGCTAAGAATCCGAATAGGAGAAAACCAGCTTGAATAACCAACATAACTTTTCACCTCAATGTGTTCTTGCTTTCATTTAGCAGCATTAAGATGTGCTGAAAGTTATTAATTCTACATGTATATTTGAATAACATATTATTTTACAGTTATCAATAAATATTCTGAATAACATAGTCTTCTTCTAAGGTTCAAAATGTTTCATGCTGCTTGACAAAATACTATAGAAACACCCTGGTTACAGTTTATTTCAGAAACATGATCAATTCTATATGTTATTTCCAATAAAGCTGATGTTAGCAACACCAGGTAAAATCTGAAACTCCAATTCTCCGAAAATTTAAGAGCAGGATTTCCCTGACACCTAGATATACACTTGTGTTTTACCTCTGTGTTAGGGACTTTGGACAGAAGTTGAAAATAGGACTTAACTTTTTTGACTCTGATGTGCTGTTCTATGAATCTAGACTTAAACTTCCAAGGTCTGGGATGCAGGACTCAAGGTAATGAGACTAAGATAACTTGCATTACTCAGGTGTGCAAGTGGGGAATCAGGTTTGGATGTGGCAGTTGCTAGACCCCATCCTAAACATGCCTTTTTACATTCCCTATATATTTCTTTATTTAGACATAGATTTGAAGCCCATTTTGTGTGGTTCTTCTGTATTATCTTCAAACAAGTTTCTTTACATACCAAATGAAGTCTTGAACAGATCCTGTCAGCTTTGGTGCTTGATATATTACATTAATGGAGTGTTCAGACTTTGTGTATTGTGGGGTCCTGAGTCTTATAAAACCTTTGCTTTTGTAGCCTTGAATAAAAAAATTCAGCTAGCAACAGTTTCTGGCATTTCTTTTAGGCCTGCTCAATACTACCTGTGTGGACTAGGAAGAAGATGGTTTTCACATATACTTAGCTTTGAATATGTGTAACTCTCAAAACTTACCTCTAGAATGCAGACTTTTTGGGGCAAACAAAGTTGTGATTTGCTCACCATGCACTCAGGTAGCCCTTGCTCCATCAGGTGGACACCATTCTGCTGCCATTTCTGCTGTTTCGTGATGCCTTTGGGGGATCCCAGTGCGCTTGTTCCTGGATTATGCCCAAGATGTCAAAGGTTGAAGCACTTTTTGTACAGCAGCTCAGCTCAGTACCTTAGTTTCCAATTCAGGCTGCCTTTTGGGGGTTTTTGTTATTTAGGGACCAGTGTTATCTGATGCTGAAGACATCAGATGAGGTCTTCAGAGATCTAGCTTACACATGTGTCATATTAGTTGACCCTGATCAGTGTCAGAAGGTAGCTAGGTCTGACATCTCCGTGTGCCTTTCTCAAGGAGTTGTCAGCTGTTTCCCAGCACTACAAGACTATATGGTAGTCTTCATATAGAATCACAGAAGATTTTGGGTCCAGATCATCTAGTCCAGCTCCTCTGCAATGAGCAGGAACATCTTAAATAGATCAGGCTCAGAGCCCTGCTCAACCTGACCTGGAATGTTGCAGGGATGGGGCATCCACCACCTCTCTGGGCAACCTGTGACAGTGTTTCACCATCCCCATTGTAATAAATTTATTCCTTATGTCCAGTCTAAACCTACCCTCTTTTAGCTTGAAGCCATTACCCCTTGTCCTATTACAATAGGCCCCACTAAAAATTTTGTCCCCATCTTTCTTATAAGCCCCGTTTGAGTGTTGAGTGTCCAAGGTCTCCCTGGAGCCTTCTCTTCTCCAGGCTGAACAACCTAGAACATGCGCCAGTTCATGCTAAACACTAATATAGAGAGCTGCTGTTGTATGGAGATTGACACATTTTTGTCCTTTGTGGGATGTGGATACCAAAGTTTAGGAGGCACTCTAGACTGCTCTTTCCAAGGGTGGATGAGAATTTTCCTTGGGGTCACAGTGTGCCCAGCTAGGTTTGCCAGCTTGGAGGTTTGGTTGCTGCTGTCCCAAGGGTTTGCTTTCCAAGCTGCCCTGGTTATGGGCAAGTAACTGTGGCAGTGGGGTAGAGGAAGGAAAAAAGAGAGGAGAAATTAAAAAAATGTAGCACAGCAGCTAACTTGTTAGAACAAATTTTGCCTGAGCGCCTGTGGGTAAAACAGAGTTGTTCTCGTTTCACATGTAGACTGAGTGGAAAGGTATTTTCCTTTCCAGAAGAAAAGCAATGAGGGCATTAGATTGATGCTATGCACATAACAAGTACTAGGGTCAAAGACCTGCGCATTCCTCTTTTCACTGGCTGGAGCTTAGTTTGGTAATTAGGGCTTTAAAACTGTGAGTGCACTTAACAGCTGCTTATAAAAATCTGCAGCTGTATCGGGAGCACAACCTGCCCTCTCGTGGCTTACTGGAAAATTAACTGGTGACATCAGAAAGCTCTTTTTCTCCCTCTTAAAAAGTACAGCAATCAAGAAAAGTTATGTCTTTGGTAAAAGAAAGCAGCACAGGTCAACTTTGCATGAAATGCTCAAAAAGAAAGGAAATTGAGCACTGACACTTTAAAGATTGGATGGAGGAAATCCTGCAACAAGTCTGATTATAAAGGTTGGTTTTCCATGTTTTAATATTCCATTCATCCCAAACTACAGAAGAAGCATTTTTTGTTGCTGGTTTATGCAGGTGCTATTAAATATCTACCGTCTCTTTTTTCATAAGTTGTCCTGAGGCTACTGGGGTGGGATGAAGAGGGATGCTCAAAGGCTCCCACAGATGCCAAAACTGACGGAAAGAATCCTGAAAACATAATATCCCTAGTCTCCACATAGCCCTGTACACCCTGGGATTTTCATCCTAGAAATCAGTGCAAAGCATAACCTCAGCTGGTGTCCATGCACCACCTCTGCCCTTCACTTTTTCCCTTCACATTCATAACTGAACAGCCACTCAGCCCAGCCCAGGGAGGAAGGATGAGGGATCAGCACGTCGGTCTTTGTGTGATTTTTACTCAAGGTGCTTTGCTAACAGATGGGAGGTGCACTGCTGAACGCCTTCAAGCTGAGGTGGGTGTAACCATCACCACCTCTGCCCCCGTTTAAAATAATTCCTACTGAATTGCTACTTTCTTCTGAGAAAATGCTCTGAATCACACAAGAGCATGTAATAGCTACAAATGAAATGTTTGAGCTCTGGAGAAAAGTGTTCAACAACATGCCTTCCTCAGCCTTTTTTGTTAGCTAGACCCATGCAGCTTTCAGCTTTGCATGTAGAGCTTTTGTGTGGAGCATCTTTCTGAGGAGTTTAATGCTCTCTGGTCACTAGTTAATTGCTCTCTAACCTGGCTGTAGTGGATCCTTGGGCAGCTAATGCCTCTTTCTGAGTCACCCAGTAGGTTAGGTGCCTGAATTTTGACACTGCAGTAAGCTGATGAAAGCCACATCATCTCTGTCAGTCATGGCCTGTGCCTTTGTGAAAATGATTATCATGAAAATATTCTTAAGGAATTAGTGAGAACCTGTTTTCTGAATTAAATTAAATCTCATTCCTGGCTGTTTAGCTAAATGCTTGAAATGGAATTTGTTCCAATTCTGCCCCGATTTAGGAAAGTAGTGACTAAAGCTACCACGTCTCATGGCTGTTACTGTAAAATTGCAAGTTTCAATACCATTACTGATTTTTTTTGGGGCAGACACATGCTTACCTTGTGATGGCAGAAAAGAGAAAGAGAAGAAGCAGATTGAAAGACTGTCAGCTAAACTTAAGGTGAAGGTGTACACTTACAGAACCAGGCATGGAGGCTGATAGCTACGAGGAAGGACACTTGTTTTCCTGAAATACTGGCTGTGCCCCGTTGTGCAGTGCATGCAGCTAGTGACGTGCCCTGCACACAGGTGCCTGCACTAAGGCAGGTTTTGAAGAAATTTGCATCTATGATCCCACTCTGCTTCAGTGCTCCTGCAGCTGAGACACAGCGGATATTCATTATCCAGAGCTTTTTGCTGAAACTAGGCTTTCCCAAGACCTGGGTGGCCAGAAAAAATAGTACCAATGCTGTCCATCTTTTTTACACACCAGCTTCTTCTTGTGAAGGGGCATTCACCTTCTCTTCTATAGGCCGAAAGACCATGAACAGAAAAAGTACCCCTACATTGGGCTTCAAACTAAGACAACATATAAACCATTGCACTGTATGGATCCAAAGCCATGCTCCAATACCAGCAGGGTATGGATGAAATATGAAAAGAAAGCTCCAGGTATTCATCTAACTGCAGAATCTGCAGGTTTGCGTTATTTTGCCTGTCCTGATCTGCATGAATTCTGTCTGCACTTATGATGGTGTTACCATTGCCATGTGTTCCCACTTCAGAGGTCTCATTTGTCCTTGGGCCAGGACAGATGGGTTTTGCAGGATAGTAAGAAAGATAATAAATCTGACTATGAGAGTGAGAAACATCAACACACCAAGCTTTTCAGTACAGGGCAAGTAAACAGTCAGGTCTCTTCCACATCACATAATCCATCCCTGTTCATCTCTCCTCCGTTCACTGCCTTGCCCTCTCTGGCCTGTTGACAAACTGATGAACCCTGGAGCAACTTCAACGGGCAGAAGGGAAAGAAAGTATGGGTGGACTGCAGCCATTGCCCTTGACAGCACTTCCAAGTGCCTGAATAAAGGCGGTAGTCACTAGGACTCCAGCCCTTATCTCTGTCCTCAGGCTTTCTCACAGACTAGATTAAAAAGGTCTTTTCCAGCACCACGGTTCTGCCTGTCACAGATCTCCTTCTGTGGCTTCTGATTTAATGCAGTTGTGTAGCAGAGAGCTCAGCTGTCTGTTCTGGATATGGTGAATTGTGTTATGTGGATTTACAACTGGGAGACAAATGCTTAAGTGTTCAGTGGTGAGGCCACAAAATCTCCCTTGCATCTTCCTTCACTGGGTGATTTCATTGCTGCATCTAGGCTGCTTCCAGGCCTGTTTCCCCTCCAGCCATCTCTGTTTGGTCCATACTGTCTCTGACCAGAATTTTTTTTTTTTTACTTCTGACTTAGAAGATGGTCTTCTGAGGTTTCTTTCTTCTTTTTTTCTCCCCCCACACCTTCTACTTGAAAACATCTTTCATTGGCTTCATAATTATTTGGAGGCATTATTGTTCAAGTATCTGTAAGAGTTTCACAGTTGCCTCCTCTGCTTGAGTTAACTAAATAGCTGCTAAACATGCTAAATACTCAGAAGCTGTTCTTGTCAGCAATAAGGCTGGTGACTGGCTTTGTTGGGACTGGTTGCCACCAATTTCAGATAAAGCCTGAAGTGCTTATTAAATCTTCTTCATTGGGTTTCTTTTACATTTTTACCAGAGACTTCCCAACTCCAGCCCAGTGTTTACAAGCAAATTTTTTCACTCTCTTTCATGCTGCCTTCCCGTGGTCAGTGGCTGCTCAGGGTGGGGAGAGCTTGCCAGAGTGCTATGTCTTCCTGTGTTGCTGCAGTCGGCTCTGCAGGGCGAGGGCATTGCGAGGAGACCCGGTGTGCTCAGCCCTTGCAGATGCACGTCGAATCTACTCGCAGTCCTCGGGACCTGCGTCAGCAGCCGGGTTCATGGTTAGCAGCTGCACTCCTGCTTGGCAGGCTGTGCTCTCGCTGGTCTCCTTGGCATGGCTGTCCGGCAGAGCTGTGAACAAACAGCTTCATTGAGAGCAGCTCCAAGGCGGTTCGGATGCGTGTCACATCCCAAGGCGGCCGAATCTCCTCCCCAAGCCCGGAGACGGGAGCCTCGATGAGCTGTAGAAAGCCTGGTTCTCGTGCAGCTGTGTACACCCGCTCGGTGTGCCAAGCCCCATGGATTTAGAAGTCAGCTCAGAGCTTTGAAAAATACCACTTGTGAAGGCAAAGCACAATCTTTCCTGAGGAAAGAAAAAGCTGGATTTTTTTTAACTGAAGGAAAAATAATTATTTTTGTTTTCCTCCAACATTTTCTGCTTGTAATCTCAGGATAAGTTGATTTTGCAAAAGCAATTACAGCATTTGTTTTAATATAGAAATTGTTGTTTTTAAATGAACCCCCCAACTAAAAATATTTGATCAGGGACGTGACACATGTAGAGAGAGATACAGAGCTCAGTGCTCATTTACACTATGTCTATCTGCTGGTAAGAAAGAAGTATACCCTGGTGGCTGTGCTAGGACAGACAAACAGAAAGATAAAGGGTATATTTCTACTTAAAAATGAGAAGGGAGGGAAGAAGTGCTACTTTTCATTTCAGTCTTGCCTGTATCAAAATTTTTTAGCTTGATAGGGGGATTGCTAGTTGTATTTTTGTGATGTATACTTAATTGTGTTATTCAGACAGATGAATTTGTGTCAGCTCATTACAACAGCGTGTCTCATGCTCATTTTTGCTTTAGTTGCTGTCAGTCTCTCAATATTGGTATGGTTTTCATCTGGAAAACAGATCTGTAGCAGCACTTCACAAAATTGCTCTCTCTTGTTTTCTCTAATATTCCATGATTTATTTCCTTTGGAAGCAAGGTAGGGGCAGGTTTTACAGAGCTAAGTGAATGGGAATGGGAATTTATTGAGCAACAAAATGACTACCTGGAATATTGCCTTTGCCTGAAAAGTGTCAGTAAATTCAATTTGCAGCCATGGAATGTCAGACTTTTTTCCTTCCACATTTCATGAAATGTGTAGTGGAGATGCTTGCTCTAGAATAGAATCCTTACTTTTCAGTTGTGCCTGTGGCATGCTTAAGAATCTTTGAAATTGTTTCAGGGAGGAGTCCCTCAAATATTTCAGCATTTCAGGGCACTGTAACTGAATTGGGCAACAGTTTCCCAAGCTTCACAGCAGCTGGGGAAAAAGAAAAACCAATCTGAATTTCTAGCATGTTTGCATTGCAGTGCAGAATTGTCCCAGTTCTGTTTTCTGCTGGGAGGTGCCCAGAGACTTCACTTGTTTGCTCCTCTAGAGACTTCTCCAGTCTCCCTCCTCTCTTCCACATTGCTTGCCTTGTCCTTTTGGCTCTTTCTGCCTTGCTTGTCAAATATGTCTATTTCACCCTCCTCTAACTTATCTATTAATACTCATTCTGGTGGGGGAAGGTAGAATGATGCTTAAACTTAGGCTGTATTTTAAAGAAGCATCATAAACTGAGTAGCACGAATAGCTGTCCCACATACTAACCATTTGTATTGTGTATACTCTGCTGTTTTAAGTATAGTCAGGGTTACAGTTGAAAGATGGAAGTTTTTAACATCTAATTAAGAGTGTGTGAAGAGTTTCTGTATTTATAATTTTATTGATTGTTTTGAATTAATTAATATCTCTATCAAAACTGAATAAATGCATTATTGAAGAAAATCATTAACCAGAAAAAAGAGAAACTTCATCACAAAAATTAAAACTAGGAGCCAGACTAGGCATCTTTATCTGTTTCACTTTAAGGATATTTTTACTGATACTCAGCTCAAATCTTTCCTCTTAATTCCATTATTCTGTAGCTCCTGGATTTATTTAATTTTACTCTCCTCTTTCTCCCATGCTCCTTATCTCATAAAATAATTTATTTGAAGCAATTATAAGTATCAAAGATGTCCCATTGCAGTAGGCTGGTGTCTTCTCCAAGCCCCTCCTATCCTTTATGCTCCTTCACTGCCCTGTCCCCAGAGCTCCTGGCTGCGTGGCCAGCCCAGCCCTGTGCTCCCTCCCGTGGGTTGGGCTTGGACAGGTGAAGCTGATGGCACAAGTGAGTATCATCACTCACACGGAGCTGCTCAAAAATGGGCCATCGTCTCTCTCTTTATAAGACAACATCATTCCTCATGCAGATCCAAATCCCAGGGGAAGTTTTTTTGCATTTACGTCATATTGCAAGTACTTGACATCTGCACATTCTTTATATTAGCTGGGAATCCGTACGTGATGGCTCTCTGGTATGCCTGAGCTTAGCAATGCATCGAAAAACATTTTCTTAGGCCACAGTGTTCCCTGGATTAATGTCAACAGTCAATTGGATTTATTAATATGTTCCATCGATACTACCCAAACATTCAGGTAAATGGTATGCATTTCACAGATGCAAATGTAATATTAGGTTCAATAGTGTATTAAGCCAAGAGAGTGCTAATAAATTCAGCAAAGCCTCAGAATTTAGTATATCAATATCTTTTCAGTGCTAAGGCTGGTGTTCAAATACCATCTCTAAATTGTAAAAGAACCGACCAGAACCTTTACTTGCCATTCAAATAAAAGCATCTGTTGTTTTCAAACAGTTACATGGTTGTATTTTCACTTTTTAAAATACTTTCTCACATTTCATTCTCCTTGAATTTTATTTGCATTCTGATGAGAGAAAAGAATCAAAATAGACTTGCAATGTTTCATACAGTCATGAAACAAATATCAGAAGTTTGGCAGAGAAAATGGTAGTGATAGTATTTCTAGACTAAAGGATTCAGTGGTGTTTGAATAGGCAGGTAAATTTTTGACACTTAATGGAATCAAATCCCTAGCAATTCACATTTTCATTCTGTTCCAGCAGGATTTAAAGCAAGGCACTATTAATTAACAGAATCTTCTCATAGGTGCACAGGAAAAGAATAATAATTAAAAGAAGTTATTAGTTGTCAGATAGATTTTCCATGATTCACAAAAGACTCTATGCACTGCTTCAGGTAATATCTCTTCAAGGAAGTACCAGAATTTTAAATTGTTGATTGCACTAAACTCTTCTATGACAAGCGATTGTTTTCACCTCGTCAGGAAACATGCACAGCAAGGTTTGCCTTGTGTTAATAAGATAATGAATACTACAAAATTATTAGAAGCTGGAAATCATTTTTCAGCCTTCTTCAGAGGCCTAACACTGTAAAGTATTTTTTTTATCTTTGAAAACACAGTGTTTTGGTCTAGGACAGGGAACACAGCAGTCCACTCTAAAGAAAGGAGTCAATTTCCTAACCCTTTCCAAATAATTTCTTCACAAAATCATTTTTAAAATGAGCTGGTTCCTCTCAGTTCAGTGACAAACACGCCCAGAAGGTGTCAGGCTTCATCTGTCTTAGAGAGCTGGTGTGGGTACCCAGAGGCAGGTAATGTAGTGCCGTTGGAGATGCTCAGCGTGCCATGCACTGGCTCCAGCCGCTATCCCAGGAAGCCATGGATTTCTTGCTGCTCTGCATGTTTGCCAGCTACACACAGATATCTTGAATGCAATGCAAGCTATGACACAATAAGCCTCACTAAAGTGTCCAGTGCTCTTTGATATATCCTAGAAAATCCAAGGCAGTGGGACGAGAAGATGTAGACACAGGATAGACAACAGATCCAGTCAGCAGCTGAACCAAACCCTGCCATACCCAGAATGTCAACAGTGCCTCTATTTAGGCAATTAAACCCCCCTTCTCAGGGTGAGATTTAGTTTGCCCAAATCTAGGTTTGTACCAGGTTAGGGTGGGATTCAGATTACCTAAATTTAGGAAATTGGTTCTCTTGCCTAAACTTAGGCCTTTAGTTTCATTTAAGGTTCTTGAGACCATCCCATCTGGACAACTAATTGCCAGTCTGGAAGGATGCAGGGCCTCTGCAGGTCCTGTGTCATGTCTGCTGGCTCTGGGCAGATGCTTTGGCTAACTTAACCTGTTTCAAGTGATACCAGACAGCAATATGTGGGCATCTGAACAAATCCCTTAAACCTGAAACCTAATCAACGGAAGAATTTTAAAGAGGCTGCATTGACAGTTTAAAGATGTAGAATGAAATCTTAGAATCCACTGACAGAATTAAAATAAGCCAAACTAAAAAGGAGAAAGAGACTCTTCTAATTTGCCAGATCCCACATTTCTTAAAGACCAAGACTGATTTATGTTTTAAGGCTCCTGGATCATGGGCAGTCTTATGAAAAAAAAAAATGGTACAACAAATGCAATAAAATGTAACCATTAAATTAGCTCCTAACATGATTGACTTAGAACTAATAAGTAAGTAAAAATAACAATTATGTATAATTTTAAAAAGTGTTTTATGTGTGGATACAGAAAGTTCTCACCTTTTGCAAAAGAATAAATAAATGACTTCCTGCCTGAAATTTATCCTTAGATGTCATGACTTTGGACACTTCCACAATGTTTTTCACTTCTCTGACAGGCTTTAGAGGAATATGGCTGGCACATAAATATAGCTGAAAAAAGAATGCTGCAAAATGAAGTCCTCATAAGTTATTTTAAAGATTCATTTTACCTCATGATTCTCCAGTAGCTGACAATCATGGGATTAACACCGCTGGTCTGCAGAGAGCACTTTTCATTCTGCAGACAAGAAACCACAAGACATGAGGCAGGTACTTACTTCAGATATTTATTGTAGTCCATCAGAGAATATCAAATACCTGTTTTCAAACCACCAATATACATTGCCTTCCTGGTGTGAGTGAAGGGTGATGGCAATGAGAAGAACTGATGAACGTGATTTAGATTTAACAAAGCTTGGATAAAAATGATTTGGACAATTTTAAGTCGGAACAGTTATAGTTTTATTCTTTATATGGGAAAGCAATCTAACAAAACCAATACCATAAAAATAACTAGAATGAATAAGGCATGTCAAAGTCTTCACTGAGGTGTCAAGTAGATATATACATACAGTACTGAATATTTAGCAACAGTGTAAAAGATAGTCCCACACTTCACTTCTGTTGTAATTATGAACTAGTAAGTGTCACCAGTATTATTTGAGACATAGACACCGAGGATATAAACACAGATTTAAATGGTTAGTATCAAACTTGTTAGACATGCTTCTCCTGGTACTGGAGCCAATGGCAAACTCTCACTAGCTTCACTGGGAGGAGGACCAGAGAGGCTGGGAAGGTGTTTCTGATCCTCCGTTGCATAGTCCTCACACAGCATAAATTACATTGTCCAGGTTGCTGGACCACGTCTAAACTTTGAATTTAAATGAGTTACACTGAGAAGTCTTAATCCATACACTTTGAGGATAGTTACCTCACCAAAAATAACTACTTCTGATCACCTATCTCTAATACTTGGATTAATGGGCTGTGTGCAAACCACCTACTATGGCGTTGTGCATGTACTTAAAGGTTTCTAAGCTGTAGATGGCAATGAATCATTCACATTGCTTGTCATGCCATGATTCCAGACTAAGAATACTCTTTACTGTCAACAGAGAGAAGTCGGAGCAACATACAGTATATGCAGCTACAGCAGGTGGAAAGAATGTGTTTCCCTGTTTCTGTCTGTTGATTGTATAGACAGTTGAGATCTCATGGCACTGGGAAGCAGAGAGTTTGACTCTCTCACTGCTTTCTTGATGTCACATGTCACAGTAGTTGCTGCAACTGGATACCTATAGTAGATGGTCTGCAAATGACTTTGTGTGTTGCATCAATAAGGCTTTCCTGACAAGCAATCTGATATTTTTTAGCTGAGCTATTGCTCTCTTTGCACAGACATTTAGTGAATTGTGGGTTCTGTATTATAATGTTTTGCCAGTTATAACAAGATTCAAATAAAGGTCAATATATCTTCCTATTTAACTGAGAAAATCTGTTTATTTCTTATTATGAAGACAATTGGGAAAACTATGTTTTCTGACATTTTTAACACAATGTTTTTGTGGAGATTCATTGATAAGGAGTTTGCTGTCATTTTGAAAATAATATAATTTAGATCTAACAGTCAGAAGTGAACTCTTATGTAACGATCAGAATTTTGTGTAATGGTGTCTTAACAAAAGAAAACTGGCTAGTAGTCAATGACAATCAATTAGACTTTCCAAAAAGCCATTGCAAATTTAAAATATGCACATGAATAAACAGTAGAATGAGAGAAATAACTTGCCTTACACTGTCGCCAATGGAAATACATATTCATTAATACATGTATACTATGAAGCAGGGAAACTAACAAGGTACAATCTGTCTGGAAAGCATTATGTGGATAACGTTTGCAGGCAAAAGGCAGGGTGAATAAAATTAATCTTTAAGAATGCTAGTTATTGTTTCAGTCTGTTACTGAATATTACAATCCTATTCTAGCTCTCAAATGTGTTGTAAGCACTAAAAAAGGATTTTTCAGTAGGCAGAAAAAGAAGTATTGATTTAGAAAATAAAATGTATGGCTTTTTCAAATGCCTTTGTCTAGTAACATAATATTGCACGAGGCAAAATTGCCTTGGCTGAGCAGCAAGGTCTTCTAATATCTATATTTCAGGAAGATGCAATACAAAAAATGAGTTTAATAGGAGGACATTCATTATCTGTAGTAATTTTAGGGTATATGAAAGAAGCAGGTGCAGCTCTACAAATATATATATATGTATATGTATGTAAATGACTGTTAATACCACCCTGCCAACAAAATATCCCTGCAGTCAAACTTTTCTTACTAACGAACAGAAAAGCAAGGTTTATGGTTTAACTGTTCTGTGATTTCCAAATATCATCTTTAACATCCTTGCCATGAAAACCTGTGAAAGAAACAAGCTTAAAAAACACAGAATTCATTATAAATCTTGAGGGAAGAAATGGTATTTACATTACTGATCAGTGCTTTTTGAAAACCACATTAACTGTTGTGCACTGGACTTAGTAAAGACTCAGGGGGAAATGGAAAAGCAATGGGCCGAGCAGTACCGTCTGAGATTGTCTGGAAAATGTCAAACACTTCCCTTCTTTTTATCCACAGGGAAATCTGAATGCATTCTACTAATCAAAACTTCCTGGAGGAAAGTATGTGGAGAAGAAAGAAATGAAAAAGACCCGGTTGCTGCAGGAGTAATCCATCGGGTATTGTGTCATGTCATTCTTGGGTGATGGACAGTGGCAGTATGATTACAAATCTGTAATTCAGTTAAGGGGGGCCAGATGACACCATTAGAAGTGAGAACAACTTTCCATGCATTACGAATTTACTTTTTAAAAAACCCCATCAACTAGGATGATGGGTTTGATCATTGGTATTTTACCCAATTCATTTTTAAAGAACATACTTCCATAAATGTAGAAAAGTCATCATTTAACAATTATTGTAGCCTGAAAGGAAGGAAGTAGGGGTTCTGAAAAGCTTGGTGAGCTTCTATAGGGTTTTTTTTTTGGTGTTTAAATAGAAACCAAGTATTAATGAAATTCGTATCAGTAAAGCCCCAAAATGCCATCTAGGTTGCTGTTTTTATCTGGAGAGTTGTGTGTTTTTTATGTGTTCCTTACTAACAGCAGCAGATGTTGCCAAATTAAGTTCTGCAGGCTCACCCTCTTCCAGTTATTTCAGAAAATTTCAATAACACTCATAGACACACAAGGTATAAACATATTTAAAGCCCAAGTCCCTGCCTGTGACTCTCCTCATCAGGTCTGTCTCAAGTATTGTGGTAAATAGAGCCTTTGCAATACTCTCTTATAGCATATGTGCTTGAAATTTACTGGTCTGTGACTGTATTTGTAGAGATACATATATGTGTGTATATGCATAAATAAATGTGCATACAGGGAGAGAGGTGCATCCTCACATGCGCTATGTGCTTATGCCATTCTCAGAAATGCAAAAGGAAAACAAAGAGGAAGAGCAGCACGCCTAGAATACTGGACTGAAATGGGTGCTTTACAGCTAGGGCTTTTGGTTTCTGCCACATTTCAAGTACCAACCCCCCAAGAACTATTTTGGGGAACAAAAAAGAATTTCCTTATTATGGAGTCTCAAGAGATGGAGTGGGATACAGATGAAGCTGTGCTTAATTATTTTTCAGCTTTTAACGAGTTATTTCTATCATACCACTCAGCTATTTTTCAAGAGGTGTGTTAGTGGTTTGTCAGCATTAACCTGTAGGTATTAACCTTGCTTTCTCTACTGACCTCTGAGATGTGTACTTTCCTTTCGCTGATGCAGTAAGGGCTGAGACTGACAAACAACTAAGTGCATTAATGATTAAACCTAAAGGGTATCTTTATCGCAGTTCCTCCCTCTTTGAGGCACTGCATTAATTCGCTTTCTGTCCTTTGGCCATGTGCATCATAATCCTTGCTAACTGTCTGAGCTGGCTTTAGCCCTGTGCACTGCTTTTACCAGCCTTGGAAAGACACCTGGGATTTCAGAGAAGACCTGTTTAAGATCCATCCCTTGTGCATATGCACATTGAAGGCAGTCCCCTTTCCTGTTTGAAACCAGGATATTTGACTGCTTCCAATGTCTTATAAGTAAGAATACAAACATAACAGCATCAGGCAGCATTCAGAACAACGAATGCATGTTGGTTGTACATCTGGTTACACCAGGGTTGGTTTGGCCCAGAAAAAAAGTCACTGTACTAGGACTTCTCCAGGTGGAAGTCCTCTCCTGGTTCCTCACTCCAACCCAGCTGTGAAGAAGAGGCACCACTGGGCCAACAAAAAGAAGCACAGGAGAGAGTCTGGGTGAAGTTTGGACCCCTTGTCTCACTAGTGGCATCTACCTCCAGGCACTTAAGTGAGATTTCTACATGACAAACCTTGTCATCCCAGGCAGCCTGTGCTGGGAAGGGAGGTAAGCCCCTTCCCAGGTATGGAGGTGCCCATCTCTTCTGACTAGCTGTAGAGATCTACAAAGACAGTGTGCTCCCTGAAGTGCTTGGTGAGATGATCCAAGGCCCTAAGTCACAGCCGATTTTCATAAAGACAGATGGCATGAGAGGAAAAAGAGTCAGTTGTAAAGGACTGAGAGAATGTAGGTATTGCCCATCAGAAAGGTCTTGGTGCTCTCGGCACAGTCACCGCTTCTTGCTTCCAAGCTCTCAGTCTACAAGTGGACTGAAAGTGCATTCACAGCTGATAAAGCAGAGCTTTCATCGTCTTTCTGTTATAGTTAGTGACCATAAGGCTGTATGTGATTGCAGTGTAAAGAAAAGTCTAGTGTTGCATCCGAAGTATTTACTATAAAAGGCTATATACAGAAATAAATTCAATTGCATTAGCCCTACATAAAGTGATTTAAGGCATTTTGCACAAAAAATATCAGGTTCTGCAAAACCTATTTCACAAATGTATCAAAATGATTGTATATATTTTTCTGTTTCTGTCTATTTCTGTGGTACAATACTTCTCTGAAGTTACAAAGCCATAAAGAATCTTTCCCTTAAAAGTTCAAACTCTGCCTTGATATACTGCTATATATATACACACACTGCCATATGCTGCTAAATATTCTATCTTTGTAAGTAGTGCTTGGAGATGGGAGAACTTGGGATTTTTCTCTACCTTTCATTTTGATTGGAATCTCCCAAATTTGAAACTACCATTAGTTTCAGGTATGAGCTATAAACTAGTTTTGTGTTTTTGTTGTGCCAGATTAAACTGAAATGTTGGAACCAGATCAGTAGAAAACCAGGTTTAATGTTTAATAATATTTTTTCAACCCAACCCCATTTCTGTCTAAAACTAATTTTATTCTAAACTTGATTTGCATTCAAATATCATCCCTATAAATTCACATTTAGCTATGTTAAATACTAATCTAGAAATACAGCATAAAACCAGAGCTAACAATTTGCATGCTTTCAAGCAATGTTCATATGTCTGGAGTCATAAAAGTTTGACAAACATGTATAAATGTCAACTGATACCCAAATCAAGAAATCTGACCTAGTTAAACAACACCCTTTCTTTGAATTTGATAAATGTAACAAAATTGCTAGTGGAAATTAAATGATGTTGCTCATCAAATAAAAGTAAACTGGGGAGAGTCTGTCTGTGAATGTCCATCAATTGATTTAGTTTGACATCCCTGAACATCTGAATGTGAACTCCTCATTTGTAGATTTGTGTTCAGATTAGGCAGAAGTTGAAAAGAAGCTTCAGAATATTTCAGAGATGTAAATGCTCCTTTCTTTCCCCTCAAGTACATGCACATACTCACAAATTATTTACAAAATATTCTTGGAGACTCAAACACGACTAATAGCATGAAGTTGAAATCTGAAGTCCTCTGACAACTCTTTGGGCAAATTTTTGAGATTGATCATCACTCTTAAAAAAATAAACTAAGATCAACCAACTGCTTAAAAATCTTCTGTGTGATCTAAAGACTGAAACAGTTAATCTGTAGTTACATTACACGCATACAATGTAATATACACGTAGCCAGTGGGTAAAGTAAATGAAATGAAGCCCACAACATTAAAATAAAATAAAATAAAATAAAATAAAATAAAATAAAATAAAATAAAATAAAAAAATACCCAACAGCAGACCTCAAAATAATCAATTGCAGAAGCAATATGAATTGTTTCCAGAAGTTGTTGCCCATTCAGTTAATCTTGCTATAGAAAATGCACAAGTTCTTTGCCATTGGCCTTGCTGGCTCATCAGCATAGCAGACAATAACAAAACAGAAATTGCAGGCTATAGTTATGAGAAAGAAGTAGAACTTTGCCACAACTGAATGAATAACCCAAAACATAATCTATAAGCTCTAATTATAGATTGAAAAGAGTCAGCAGGATTTATGTCAGATAAACAGGAACATACACCCACACAAGCATGTTTAGAATAGAGAATAAAAGCTAAAGGTGGGGTTTGGTAAAGCCCAATAGAAACCTCTCAAATAAGTGAACCAAATCTCCCTTTTGCTACATCCTCTGTCTAAAAAGAGAAGCTTTAGTTTCTACCAAAGGCACAGAAATCTGGTGAAGGGAGATAGAAAATCCAGTGAGCTAAAAATGACTGAAAAGTTCAGCCTGGAGAAGAAAATTGTCATAGCGACACTGGTGACTCAAAGACAGATAGGACAGGAAGGCCTGTGGCACACAGGAAGCATTAGAATTATTTATCATCAGGAAACACAGATATGGTAAAAAAAAGATTTTTTAAAATTTATTTTCAATGTACTAGCTTTGATGAAATACTTATTTTGAAAGATTTTCAAGCCCAGGGTGATAGTTTGAGGTGAGGAGTGAGGAGAGGAGGGATGAGAAGGAGCACTGTCCACCTGTAACCTGGTGTTTGGGGTATTTAGTGGAACATGGGAAACCTCTAAGAAACTTAGAAGGTTAATGGAGTTTGGGTTTTCTCTAAAGCCCCTTGTGAGTGTCATTTTCAGGCTGGAGAAGAAAACTCACTAGATACATAGTGAAATTGAGTAATTTTTATGAAACATGTGAACAACTTTTGTGCCTAAATAACAGTTTTCTAAAATGAAGAATGGACTATTGACCCACAGAAATCTGGTTTAGGTAGTAAGCTCTTCCTCAGACTCTGAAAGATACAGAATTAGACAGTTTACCAAGAAAATGAGAAGAGAGAGAGAAACTTTGCTGCAGACTACCAAAGCACTGCTGAATTGTGAAGCAATAGTTGTGCCTTTGCTACATCTGTGAGCAGATGGTTATAATCAGACTACACTGAAAATTCACAGGCAGTAGATTGAAAAGAAGAGCTGGACAGATGTGAGAAGCACTAGCTGTCCCTCACCTGATTTTGTTGTTGATCCCCCACAGTCATATATATCTGCTGGGTCTCACTGTGAAGTCACTCTGCCCTGACTCATTCCTCAGCTGTCTTTCTATCTTGGAAAAACAAACTCCATTGTCGGCAGGGACCACTTCCATACCCAGGAGGCTCCTTGCTTCAGACAATCTGTGTGGGGGCTCAGGAGAGCCCTGGAGAGCTACAAATGAGCTCCAGGAAATGAGAGAAGAAAATCATACTGATTTATGTTTTAGGGGGAATAGATTTGTCTTCCCTGGAAATTTGGCTTTAAAACATCTTCAGAAATGCTGACAGATGGACCTCCACTATGTCTAAGATAAATAGTCAGCATTCTGTACATCTTCTTTGCTAATGATAAATGGACACACTCTTTCCCTATTCTCTCTCAAGAAAAAGACAACTCCTCTTAGTAATGCAGCTGTTCTGAGTTTAATAAACAAACTACACACCAGATGCTGCCAACTGCTTTAAGTATTAAGCCTCACAGATTTCCTAGTGCCAGAATAGAGGATAAAAAGGAAGAAGGGGTTTTTTTATCAATGTGAAACAAAAGCCTTTCATGTGTGTTACACTGTTAATTATCAATGCTACACAATTAAATATAAAGGTGAAATAAGAGCCGATTGAAATACTGACCCATTTTCTTGAAATGATTTAACAGTGTAGACTTTAAGCTATGGACAAACATATACGCCTTTCTTGAACTCCTGGACAGTCCAGGGACCTCTGCTGTGGGGAAGCCAGGCAGAAAGACTGCAACTGCTTTGGAGCAAAGGTTGAAAACTTGCAGGTGACGATGCTAACGTCACTTCTTTTATGGACAGTGTTGTTGTTTTATTTAGAGTCAGAAAAAAACCACATATGAACAGCTTCCAGAAAAAAAAGGACTCACGTTTTTTCTCTCTGATTATAGTCATAATCCTTGTCAATGACAAAGCTCTCATTTGCTTTGTCACGGCACCAGGATTTCACACGGGTGCAATACACAAGTCTATTTACGACCTCATACGATGCACAGTCTGAATCATAAACTATATACTCAGTTTAGTAGAAAAAGTAAGTAGGTAGTGTAACTGAACACTTCATGTTACCTTGGCAAATTACCCTCAAATGACTGGATGGTTGTATTGGTCAGCAGATTTGAATAGGACAGATTGTTGGAAAACTTTCTGACTAAATTATTTTGAGACCATCACTCTTGTCTGATCCAAGACCTTTATTTTAAAAAGCAAAGTTCTTCATTCTCCATTATGTCTCCTATACTGTTTAACAGATGAGAAAATTGTTATTATCATAACATTTATCTTTCACATACCCTGTTATCATGGTACTCTGGTCTTTATCATTATTTTATCAAAAAAGGGTCATAATTACACATGTTAATATGATCCTCACAGTCCATCTGAGTAGTTGTAATGAATACATTGCCGTGTTTAGTGCATCACCTGCCCTATTTTTCTTGAAAGTAGGCATTGCTGAGTCTATTATGTTTTGACAACATAATCTCAGTACTGACACTAAGACTTAGCCTTTGACTGCTGAATTTCCCTTTTAAATTACGGCTTTTTTCAATTTTATGTAACATTCCACTGTTGCTAACTCTATCCATTCTCCTCTAGCAGGTTTGGTCATTTGTGGGTTAATATAGTAAACATAGTTTTGTGGTCTTTGAAATGTGGATTTCTTCTTAATATCCATAATGAAATCTATAGAAACCTGCATAATCATTCTAAAATTTTCTGTATTCAATTTTAATGGGTTATCTTTGGAAGCAAATTAAAAACAAAAAACACAACTTGCATCAGTGCTGTAATTTATTTTTTATGTTGAAGTAATAAAAGTTTCAGTGAATAAGTATAGTTACATTTGATAATGATTCAGAGTCAGTTAGTAAACTGAAGGCAATTGCTGCCTGCTGAGACACTGCACATATAGTCCACCTCCCAAGAACAGCTCCAGCTCATAGAATCACAGAATCACAGAACGGGTCAGGCTGGAAGGGACCACAGTGGGTCATCTGGTCCAACCTCCCTTCACAAGCAGGGTCATCCTATACAGCACATGGCACAGGATTGTGTCCAGACGGTTCTTGAATATCTCCAGTGAGGGAGACTCCACAGCCTCTCTGAGCAATCTGTGCCAGTGCTCAGTCACATACAGAGTAAAGCCATTTTGCATGGAAGCAGCTCAAACTGGTTCACACATTTGTGGGAATCATCCTTCCTAAAAATCCCACAGAACTGGGATGATTTGTGCATCTGAGACTCAGATTTTGGGAGCTTTCCATGGACAGAGGTCTGTGATGCCTGTTAAGAAACTGGGATAGATCAACCCTTACCAGAACACCGAGGCACAGGTTCCTTTCATCTTCCTCTTTTGCAGGCAATTTCTATCCTCTGTTTTCAATTTTTTCTGATTGTCTTTTTTTGAAATGCCTAAGTTTGGTCAGAGTCCAGGTAGTCTGCACTGCATTTACAGTACTATGTACTTAGTCATCAGTAGAAAAATCTGCAGTACAATGAACATGAAAAATTTGGGGATAATGCAAAAGCAATTCAGCTAATATTGAAAAGATAAACCTCATAAGGGTCTACAGCAATGGTTATGTAATTAATTGCGTCTAATTTTTTATTAGTCTCCACTTTAAAAGAACATTAAGTGTGAAGAACTAGTTTGCACAGCATAGAGGGTTTACACAATCAAAGGACTTTTCCTTAGGACTTAGCTCCTTTTTCTTGAACAGGTAATTGTCTTTATAATTTCTTATTTTATCGGCTGCTAACAGAAGAGAAATATTTAAATTGTGACACACCAAAAAATTACCTTAGAAGAAGAGCTATTGGATGCAAGAATGTGCAAATAGAATCATTGCAAATTATGTAGATTCTCACATTTATGAACATGAATGCTTTTTCTTTTCTCTCCTTCATTCCCAATTTTATTTTCTCTGTAGATTTATTAGCTCTCTTAATCTCAGAAAAATGCAATGTATGAAGAGTGTATTCAACCTTTAGGGACTATTAAAGAAATGTATGCACAGTACTTCACACAAAGGCATCTCTGTCTCCTGACAAAATATCACCATGCATAGCAGGAAAATAAGAGGAGAAATAATAATGTGGAAGACATAAATTTCTGGCAGAACTCCCTCAAGAATTACATTTTGGCAAAGATTAGGCTGGTGCGTTGTCTGAGCAACAGTTTATGAGATCCAGTCCAAGAAGAGCAGGGCAAGCTCCTCTAGTGAGGAGCACCTTCAATGAACCCCTAGTTCTTAGGGATCCCTCTTACTCCTTGTCCAAAAGTCCATGGAGGTCTTCAAATAGATGAGAGCACCGTGGACACATTCCTTGGCTGCACTAGCTGAAAATAGTCATAAGATCACCTACATGTGGGCTGAGGCTAACACAAAAACCTGATGAGTCCATCAGCTCCTTCATTAGCATTGTGGAGCAAGTACAACAGAGGACTTGCATCAGAGGGCTTAGACATTGTTGCTTGACAATAAGCTTTCAGATCCAGAATAATTGGATGGAAATAGAATCAGTTACCACCGAATAAACTCACAACCAGAGAAATCAAAATCAAACTGAACTTCTCCTGAAACAAAGTTGCTGAGGATGTAGAGAGGATGTGGAGATGGGTAGAAAGAGATGGATCGTGGGAGATTTTTAAAGGGTTCTCCTTGTAGAAAGCTGCATGTGCAAGTTCAGGAAAAAAATTGAAAGCAAAGACCTTCTGCTTGGTACCTGTTGTACCAGGGCAAAAGAAAAAGCCTAGGAGAATTGGCTTAAACTTCCTGGAGACAGTAAATGCTGAATCACAAGACTTGCTCCGTGGGGAACCTTTGGAGAAGTGGGAAGCATTGCTATGGTCATGTAAGACCCGTGCAATCTGTACACTTACACAGTGACACACTAATCTGGGCTCAGAAGAATAGATCACCTGCCAGGCCCAGGCTGGACAGGGCCCTGAGCAACTTTATCCAGTGAATGGCATCCCTGCCCATGGCAGGGGGCTTGGAACTAGATGATCTTTAAGGTCCCTTCCAACCCAGACCATTTAATGATTCTATGATGCTATGTTCCATTGTATTTCAAAGTAAACAAATGGGAAAAAAATGGAATGGAATACAAGTGGCTCAAAACTTATGCTTTTTGTTATTAGACATACTATATAAATAGATTGTAAATACTTTTTGGTAAAAGTGCTTAAGTATACTTTATTCTAACGTGCTGTGTGTTTTCTATTTTAATTTCATGCCTAAATCAATAGCTAATTATAATTTGACAAGAAAAAGCGATTGCAATGGATACGATCTACCTGCTCTGCTGTTAAATTGTGATGTGGTTGGCTGGCTTTACAGTGATACCACAATTCGTGTATACCACTTCCAGAGCCAACGTAAGAATCAGGAAATAAGTTTCTGGCAAATCATTTCCACACCACACAGAATTGCCCCAAAAATCCTTTGTCTGTGGTTGATAGAAGAAGGAAGATTTTGACGTCTAATTGTTGGCACACATTTGTCCAGGATTTAAAGAGCTTCCATCTTGGGTTTTATGACCAGTTGCAAATTAGGGAAACTCTATCCCAGACCATAACCATTTAGACAACGATTATTAAAGCAATGTATCCTTGAAGAATCTGAGAGTACAATTACCATCACAATTAACATCCATGTCCTTCTCTAGGCCTATTATACAAACTCACATGCCCCCCCCACCTCCACTAAATACACACATATGAGAGAGGTTTCCTCCACCGACCTGCAAACTTGTTAAGAAATGGACAACTGGATATGTAAAAAATTCTCTTCTTTGATTTTTATGCTCACCAGTCATTAAAGGGTTACTTTTCAGACCAGCAAAAAAAAGAAGAGTTGGTTGACCAAACATTTTTTTTCTTATAAAGAAGTGTCAACCCTGAGCTTGTAATTAAGAAGTTAAAATCTGTGATTTATATATATTTATATATATAAAAATAGATGATCATACTAAGACTAAAAAAGTGAAAGAAATCTCCATGTCAGTACTATATATTTGTTTGATCTGAAATTTTGTAGAAGACATTCTTGTGACACTGAAATTAATTGATATGAAAGATGTAGTTAGGTGTGAAACACACTATTGATCCGGTTGCTGTTAGTCTATTAGAGAATTGCTGCCTTGGTAGGGTAATGGAGATAGTAGCAGAAAGTTCTAATCGATGTCAGAACAGCAACAAAAGGAAAAAGATTACATCACAAGAGATTATTTTCTGTCTGAACCCATGAGGGGTCAAGAGCGTTGTTCAATGTTACCGTCATGGCTGGTGAGCTCACGGTGGTGAGCTAAGTGGAAAACTGTGACAATTGTATAACATGGATAAATCCTAAAAGAAACTAGGTGAAACCATGCTACTACTCATATTTTTACTGCGCATTAAGATTTAAATCCTAAGCAACTGTAACATGACATTCTGAAGCTAGTGGAGCTACTACCATACTAAAAGATAAACTTATTTTTCAGCTTCTCTACCTTCATACCAATCTGATGTGGTTGGCAGATGGAGTGTAAGACATTCACTGCTGAGACATACTTTTTTGTGTTGGAGAAAAAAAAAATCCAGCCTTCCTCCCTATAACAGTGATCATTCTGATGACCTGAATCATCCTACAGAAGTTCCTAGAGGAAACCTGACTGTCAGTGAAGAACGGTTGCATTTTTTGTGTTCCTTTCTTGTCTTTTTTTTGTGTTTTGTTGATATTCTGTTGAAATGCAGCAGCCTTGAGTCAGGCTTGATTCAGAAAGAAAACTTTCTTGGTTTCTTCCCCCTCTTTTCTCTCACTGGGGAAAAACACATACTGTAAGATCCTTTTTCCCTTTTGCAGCATAAAAGGAAATGAAGCTCAGAAAGTCTCCTGTAATAAAGGATTGAGAAAGAATTCTCTCAAGAGTGGATATCATCTTCAGAGATATCTGAAAAAAGCAGGAAGCAGTTCAGTCTGGCACCTGGTACTCTTTGGGAAAACTAAAATGGGAAGCAGGTTGCAGTACTGCTGTCTTGTAGAAAACTGCAAGTGTTTGTGGCATGGTCCATTGTCCAAGAGTATAAGAAAAGAAGAAAGTTGGCTGTTTCTGTAGCTAAAACACAGTTTGTCCACCTAGATCCAGGATTATCTCCACTGTCTCTGCAGTATGAGACTGAGGAAGATGACGAGCAATGTCTGCAGTGACCAGCCAGGCTGTGTGGCTGAAGCCTCCACCTCCCTCCTGTCCGAGTCGACAGGCGGTGCTTCGGTGGTGACGAAATCAAACTCGGTGGGACAGATGTCGTCTGTGCAGCCGCTTCCGCTGCCCGAGCCGCTGGTTTCGTCACCTGGCACAAAGGAGTGAGGGAAACAACGTGAGTGCTACAGGTTACAGCTTCCATCCCTTTTCTCCCTCCCACTTGGCACCCCTGTGGGGATGAACACATTGGGAATGAGGAAGTGTTGGTGGTGCTAAATTTCATTCAGTAAAGCTTCCAAATGAAACCCACTGTGACTTAATTAGATGATTAAATGCTCTTCTGAAAAAGCATCAGACTGCTGGCATTATGGAAAGCCCTTAGTGTCTTGATGCATTAAACATGAAGATAAGGAAGAGAACCAAAAGAAACAATTATATAACTGGAATTTCATGGAACAGAAAAAGACTTTTTATGTTGTCAGCAGCGCAGAGCACAAAGACCACAGAAAGTCATTGCAACAGAGCCAATTTATAAATGTTTCCAAAATTACAGTTATGTAATGACAGTTAATGTTTTCTTACTTGTATCCTGGAAGTTGACATCATTCCCATTATATGCGTTTTTCAGTTTGTTAGTCATGACACGTAAGGCCATGATTTGTTGTCGAATGAAGGTGTCTGGCCTTGTGATGTCCACATCTACTTCTGGATTGTTGATTTGGTTGGTCAAGCCATCGTTCATAATCTCAGGCAAGTATCTATATAGCAGAATGAAAGATTAGTTTGAGATGCAGTAATTTCAGAAATAAAACACTGTACAGTAAATGATGTGCTAAAAAATTCAATGTGCAGTTCTTAAACAGATCCATTAAAACTGTTTTAAAAATATAGTTTTTAATTTTACTGACTCCAAAGGATCAGTTTAGTAGCTCAGCTGCATGGGGAGCAGAAAGGATTTAAGTTTTTCGGCCTCCTAACTCTCCATATACACCCCAGCAAGAGCAATGACTGCGTGAACTGTGGAAAAGGTTTGCAAGCCAGCAGTAAGTCACCGCATATTCATATCCTCTGCTGACATGAATGGTTGCACACTAAATTAAGCATCTAACAGTGCATTCTGCTGTTTTTATTTCTTTCTGCTTAAAAAATATGAAGTCCTTTGTTGTATATAGCATATTTGTTGTTCTGAGACAGTTTAGAAGCCTATCTTGAGGTGTTATGACTTTCCTAGTTTAAAAGAGCACCTAATTTTCTTCTCCAATTCTTCCTTTCATCTCTTTTTTAGACCACCATGAACAACATCTCCAGCCTGTATGACATCCAGGCCCATAAAAAGCATTATAATTTTACCAAACTCCTGCATTCTCTTTGATTTGGTCCTTTTTCCTTTAAACCAGGCTATGCTTGCATGTCTCGTGTACTTTGTGCATAACATTTAAGGTATGGCGTTTCCTATCCACCCGCAAATCTGAATCTTTTATTCAGGCTCTTACCTTATAATTTCTTGATTACTGCAGCATTCCTTTCTCTGACCTTGGGTAATGCAGTATTAGGCTGCTCACAGGCAGCAAGTGTGCTTTTGCACATCTTTCCCCTACAAAAAGCAGCCCATGCCTTGAATCATCCTACAGTAAAAATCTCCATTACCCTTTGTTAAAGATGCACACTTTGTCCCCTGCTGCTCTTTGTCCTCAGGAAGCTCTCCTAGGCATTTGCAAAGCTACATTTTTCCATGCTTCGAATCTCTGTTAAAAATTATCTGTGCATTTTACAGCTGCCAGGCTGAAAAAGGGTTGACATTATTTCTCTGTGCTGGCATGGTACCCTGAGAAAATAGTGTATCACAGCTTCCCTGTTCTCTCTTGTCTGTCTTTACCTACTATCTTTGTCTCATATTTAGACTGCAAGGGATATGGGGCAGATCTACCCTTTGTTTATGTTCTTTATAAGGATATGATCTATTTTGTAATTAGTTTGCATACCAGGCTGTCCTATTGATGTTTGTGGGACTCCTCGTGTGCATATGTGCTCAGACAATAAGTAATGACAGCACAGTCTAGCCTACTAATGACAAACTTTCATGATGCCTGGTACCAAATATAGTTTGAGAGTATTTCACGTCACTCTCACTTGTGTGTGCCCAATTCTCTATCACCACTGAAGGCTGGCATTGATGACAGCATTGTTCATATTGGTCTGGAAAAATAAATATATCTGAAAAATAAATGTGAAAGTAAGGGAGAAAAAAGGACTTTCTCTGTTGAAGCCATGGTGAAGGGAAAATAAGCTCTGCATTGCTTCTGGAGGTTCACAAGACAACAGATGCTTTGCTGCACCAAGGAAGGGCTTAGTCTCAGCATAATAGGTCCTCACTTTGCAAGATCAGACTCATTTGCCAGCAGTGGCCTTTGAAGGCTTACATGAGAATAATCCTGGGGGCATGTGAACATCTAAAAACAAAACATGATTGCCAAAATACCCAGCCTCAAGCTGCACGTCCTGTTGTTTCGCTAGTACCATGATGAGAAATAACACTGCTACGGGGATCCCATCCAGACTCCTGCGGTCGGATTTACTATGGTGAGAACACAGAGCTACCTCCCCCAGTCTGGAAGACTGCAGATCATGGTGTTATGAATCACTAAAGACAGAATAGGAAATAATTCTGCAGAGCTGCCTAGAGGCAGTAGGATGGAGACCTTGGCAGGCAGGGATGCTCTGGACTGCAAAGGAACAGCATCTCCATCTGTCACACGTCTCTACAAATGAAAGGGCTGCTGTAGATAAATTACTCAGCCTAGTAGTAAATCAGTGATTTCAAGGTGCAGTTGATTAAAAAAAGCAAGAATGTAAGAATTGAACTACTGGCTCAGAGAGGATGACTGTCTTGCCATGTCAGTATCCTGTCCATGACAATGGCCATAGCTATTAGCAGCTAGAAGTGATCTGAAATTGCTGAACATTCATGTGGATTGCTTTCCTTGTTTATGAAGGGTTAGCTGCTCTTTATTGCAAGTTGTCCATGAGAAGCTGAGGATAGCTCTGAAGGGCAGCTCACAGGCTTTCTTTGAGTGATTTCTGTTTGATTTAATCTTGTTTTATCATCAATAATAAAAGAAGAATGTACTGACTTAAAGCAATTAGAGAGTGCTCTGGTGTGTGCATTTCATGAAGGTTTGTGCACTGCGCATTGTGCACTGTGACTAGTGTGCATCTGATGTCCTTCTCAGGACCACCTAACTTTAAATGGGTCAGCCCATTCAGTTACAGAAAGTGATTTTGTTAAACTGTCACACACTCTGTTCTATCTGCCCAGGATCTGGTGATCCCCAAAGCATTCCTGGCAAGCGTACTTCACTTAGGTGTGTAAGGGACACATACTTGATGTAGGTCACAAGAAATCCATGGCCTTACTACTGCCTAACAGTTAGTCAGATACTTAAATTCTCTCAGCATTTAGGACATAAGAGCAAAAGAATTAGAAAGGCTGAAAATTCATCTTTAGGTTTACACATATGCCAAATCAAGTATTGTTCAAATGCAAGCGTCTGCATATAATCAGAGTCCCACCCTCACCAGGTCTAGTCACCACCAGATCCAGTCACAGCTAGTCAGGAGTTCATTCATCAGTGGAGCAGGGACAGCTGTTAAAGTCCCATGTGCCTTTGGCCAAATGACTGGTTCATTATATTTCATCTGCTGGGATTTACTTGCATAAACATAGACAGCTGGTGCCATTTGAATGCTCTTAGTTATTCCTCCTCTTCTTGTCACTAGCTCTGAAAGGTGAGCTCTGAAAGCTCTTTCTGGATCATATCTGCAGGCTTGAGGGGGTGGTCCTGGACATCTGGGGCATCTACAGTTATAGTGTGTGTCTTTCTTTAGGCAGCTGAATTGAGTCTTGAATGCCACTTTAGCCACTAGGATGTAGGCTGTTTGGTGTCATGCTGCCACTCCAGTAGGCTTTGAATATTCCATAGGTCCAGGGTCTTATCTGCCAGTTCCATGAAGGTGTCTTGACTACTTAGACCATCTTACATAGCAGTAGGTAAGTGTGTTCAGGCAGTGGAAAACTGCCTCTTTGAGTAGACTGACAGGATATTTGGGCTCTTTTCAGGCACCTTAACATTCGTGATTTTGAAAATGCTCAAGCAGTTTTAGCCCAGGCTCTGGTCCAGAGGGGAGGCAGTGTCCTGTATCATACTCATCCCAGATGCCCCAGAGAGTCTCCAATGATACTACAACTGCATGGGCAACACACTCCTTATTGTCTCACCCCATATTTAAGTACATGGATTTACATGTCTGAACGTGTAGCTGGATTCTGCCCTCATTACTGAGATAGTTCACCTGCTTCTTTGGGAAAAAAAAAGTCAGAAAAGTCTATATTGAATGAAATATCTTTGAATAGTTTTCCTTTCTTTAAAGGACTGATGCAGATATGGGAACACTCAGCCCAAGGTGTTTCGTGAGTGACAGCCTTGGAGAGGCAGCTCGACACATGTTCTGACAAAAGCATTTTGATGTGTGTGGGGTAGGGTTAAGTCACACTGAATAGGAAGCCACGTCTTGGGACCATGATTTGACAGAAGATTTGTTGCTGGCTGGGCAAAGTTGTTGAACACAGCTGCTTTTGCTGCAGTTCTGTAAGTGGAGACACCCTTGTGAATTTTAAGCTTTGCTACTGCTTCTGCTCTCGTTAATGATCTCTGTGTAGGCCTGGCCATTACAAGAACTGTATGCCCATTATAAATGAAAAGAAGAGAAGTGCCAACCTGAATCAGTGTCTGTTCTTTGCCTCCTCCTAGCAAAAAAGAAAAAAAAAAAGAAAAAAAAGAAGCAAGCTTTCCTAGCCCTGAGTATAGAGAAGCTGAACAGTACTGGTTGTTTTCTGCTGTTTGCTCCTTGCTCAGCTATGTCAGGATTTTAGTGTAATTTATGTTGTTTTCTAAAATATTAATGCTTTCTGTTCCTCTTAGCCTTTCCACAGTTCTTGCTTGTCTCAGCAGACATAGCAAAGATGTTTTTTGGCACATCATAGCCAAGTACCACAAAGCCTATTTAAAACCACTTCTCTTGGCCACCTCCCCCCCCCCCCCCCCCCCCCGTGTTTTTTAAAA
>VZTH01007670.1:123490-154839 GCA_013397815.1 Aleadryas rufinucha
CCCCCGCTTTTTTTAATAACTCGTTAATGTTCCAGGGTGTCTGCTTCCTTTTCAAGTCTAAAAATGATTCATGAATCTTTCAGGTCATTTATATAAAGCCTGTAGAGTTGACACGCCCCTACACCAAAAGAAAAAAAAAAGGAATCTTGGGATTTTTAAAATAATCTGTCTTGAAGGACAACATTCTCCATATTTTGCTGTCACAGCAGTTGCTTACAGTACAACTGGGGCATGCCACCTAGGCAGTACTGGAGTTATTCCAGGTGCACAGAATTGTAGGCAATAGAGTACAAAATACAGCACAGGCTTACTCAGGCTGGGCTGGGTTTAGACAGTCACATCTGGTCCAGAAAGATAAGTGCAGTGGAAAATTGGCTTGTTTGGCTAACTAGTTCACCTAATCTGATTCTGTTTCCTCAGGAGGTAATCCCCATAGGATATTTTCAGTTTGTTTTTTTTCTGCATCTTGGAGAAGGGCTTGAGGAGACACAAGGAGAGGGAGAAAATGGCTCATCTGCCAGTTTGTTGGAAGATATAAAAATAAACTATAGCCATCAATTAAGAATAGTCAGTTTTCACGCTTATTGAGAAGTGGTTTATTCATGCTTTCACTAGTGGTGCTAAATGGTTATCTGTGCCTACCTCCAGCTAAAAGACATTCAACTCATTGTCACTGCAAGCTTTGCTGGACAGCAGTGAGCAACTTTCTCAGGGAAAATACTGATCTGGTGAGTCTTTCTTCCCATCTGAATTTCACCAGGAATTAAAAGCTCTCTGTCACAGAAGTAGACAATCTCATATGTGCGGCAGGAGAAGAAGAGAATGTCAGGACAGCTGTGAATCTATCCTGGGTTTGTTTTGGTGACATACCTTGTAGTTTTGAGCTAGATATTGAAAATTATAGTGTTCATTTTTCCTCTTATTCCTTACCTTTCTCTATGTTTTTCTGTTTATTTTATTTTTCTGTCTATATATAATTCTGTTTCTTCTTCTGCTTGGAGGAGTGATGATAGGTTCTTTGTGGAAAGGAATGCAGGTCTCATCCATTCCATGGCTTACAGCTTTTCAGAGCTAAGATATATTAATAAGTCTATAGCCCTGGTGAGCATGAGCACCAGGATGATAGTGCATGAGCACAATCTTTCCGGTGCTTTGGTTGAAATGAGCTGGCTAAGTTGGTTGGAGCAATTCAAGGTTCTTCTGAACCTCAGAAGGTTCCAGATTCGGTTGCTGTTCTCACTTCAGTAAGAGTCATATATTCAAGGACTAATACCTTGGACTTGGTTTAAGTTCTAAAGCCTGATTTCCATCGTTCTTGGGAAAATTTCTTAATTTCTGGAGAATACCTATTAGTGAAGATATTATCAGCTGTTGTTAAGAATTTAGCTGCATGTAGGGAGGAAGGTAAATTTTCAAAGTTTGATCTTAATGTTGTTTTTTAGATCCGAAATAGCTTTCGGAAATCTGTCTCTGTACATCTGGCAGAAGATGTTAGTTCTTTAAACATAAAATTATGTTCACGTTCTTTCGTGAATACAAATATGATGGAGAAATCCTGCTGGGCATCTCTCTAAAAGGCACTTTGTCTGAAGTAGCTATTATTACTATTATTTTTAATATGGATTTTTCAAAAAAAGAGATTCATCCATCTAATAAGTATTTTCCCATTTCCACAGCCCTTGGTTTCTATGTGATGTGACCTGATTAAAACCGTTCTTCATACAGGATCAGCAACGAGCCAAGTGCACCCTTCCAGAACGCCAAATGGATGACTCTGTTACCCCATGATTACTTGTGAATTGGCGACCTTCAGTTGGTGACCTGGTGTCACTGTAAATTAATCATGGCAGCAAAGTGATATTTAGGGAGTGTAATAACCACAAATGACCTTGGTGTAATGCCTCTCTCAGGAGAAAGCCAAGCTTTCATTCTCTGTGATCTCAGGTTTATAACTCTTTCGCCCTGTAAAAGCAGCATCAAAAGGTGATGTGTAAAATGAAACATAAGGCATAATGTCTATCTGGCAATTCAGAGTTTCTAATCTTTATTCCAAAACAGGATTTGATAAAAATCCCACCAATAATTTCCTTTCCCAATGGTAGCCAACACCATGTTGTCTTCTTACTTACAGTATTAATGTCTCGGAAACTAGGAGGTGGCTAAATTTCGTTTTTTTTTCTATCACAGGACTTTGTCATATTCTCTGGAATTCAACATGCAGCTCCTCATTTGGCACAAGGGTGCTTATGACAGCTGACACGGTGAACACACACGCACATATATATATATGTACACACTGGTTAGATTTTGCTATGCTTGTTCTTGTGAGCTACTATTTGATATCAGATACTAATCAGTCTGATCAAGGAAACGTTTATTTTTTTTTATGCTGCTGTAAATGTCTTTGTCCACCAGGCAAGAGGTGATTTTGTATTTAAAGTTAGTTATTTTCAATATTGTTTTTAATACTATTTCATATACAAGCCATGGCATTCTGTGGTGTTTCTCTGATTTATTGCTATTGCCTCTACCTGAAGCATTTATTGAATTCTGTTACTAAGACTATGACTATGCATTTCCTTTGTGAATGGATATTAAACATAAACTGGGCAGAGGAGCAGTGGCTGGACCTTCTGAAATCATATCTTCAGGTGATATTTTGAAGCTGTCAGTCTACATCCAGTGAAATGTCTGTGTTTAATTATCGAGGACACTATTAACAGAGGACAGCTCTTCTGTCTCCAAAACATTAATCTCAGAAGGCATCATGAAAATAACCCGGCTTCTCATAAGATAAATACTGCAAAAGAAGGGTGAAAAACTGTATGAATAAAATGTACCTACCTAACTCCCCAAAAATGTGGAAGCTGTGCCAAACCCTTCTGTGCAGGAGCAGAAGAGAGCTGCAAAGTGTTTGCCAGATGTGGTACACACACTAGTGTTGCTCATGGAAACCAGGAGGAATAGATAGATATTAAGGGATTTGACTGCTCTTTTGTAGAACGAGTAGCACATATCTCTTACTGATGCATGCATCCTGATGTGGCTCATGGCATTTAGCTGGGATGCCTGGAAACTCTGCTTAACTACTGGCAGTGCACTGGCCTGGGCTCATGTCTTTCAAAGCTCAATAACAAGAAAGGATAAAATAGAGAAAGAGAAGCTGCACATTTTTATTTCTCTCTTCACACTGTTCCTTTATGATGAATCCTGTAATAGCCAGACGCTCCTCTTAGTATTTCTCTGAAGCCCCAGGGGCTTTCTCTGGATTTGGGACTTAGCAACTAAGCGATGGCTCATGCTTTTGGACAGATTTGTTCACATGCATCCAAAAGTGGATTCATGGGGCTAACAGCATCCCAAACAGCCCCCTCCTCTTGTCTGTAAAATGAATTCTTTTGAAGGTTATGTAATAAAGGTAGGAAAAAATGGTGTGAATTCAGTATGAAACATCCCCCTGTAAACTGTGCTCCTTGTCAAAATGATCAGATGATGAGATGGTGGGGTGGGTGCAATCTATTTATGTATCTGTCCATCCATACATCCATTTAAAATGACACTGAGCAGGTTTCTAAGTTTTTTCCCCATGTTGTCTTATTTTCACTGTTTTTATATTTTATGTGTTTGTCTCACTTTTTTCTATAGTTTGTTTGTTTGATTGGTTGATTGTTTTTTCTTATTGGCTCATTTTTATATTCTGTCGGGTATATTCTATGTATCATCAGGTATAAAGAAAAATAAAGATTCCAGTCCCTGAGTGCCAGAAAGTGTCACTTCTCTTGAGATTCAGCTGTCACCAGAAACTCAAACCTCTCCACTCCCCATGTCTACCCAAAAGCACAGGATATTGCTGCGCACCTGAAACCAGACTGCCCCTGGCATAGTCCCTGAGCCAATTCCTCCCCATCTCAGCAGGGAGAATCAAATCCTCTCCTCTGTCAGCTGATGAATCCACACTGGGACCTTTGCAGACACCTGCTCATCTGCTGGCTCCTGCTCTGCCGCAGACAGGGCCAAGTAAACTTCAAAATTAAAACTCACAGAAAACTCATCACAAACAAGGTCAGATGACCACAGTTATCTCTGAAGAAGTAACGTAAGGTCAAATCTTCTACACGAGATAAGTAGGAGTGCTACATTTATTCTCTGGTGGTTATTTTTCATTCCACCCCCCAGTAAATAGCCCTAAGCTTTGCCAGCCAATAGCAAGTAGAGTTGAAATTCCAATTTCTGTTTCATCCCAGTATGATATCCCGAGAGTGCAATTGCTTCACAAGCTGTCAGTCCCAACACAGGGATGCTAAATGGACCTAAAGAGCTCTTTGAAATCTCGGTATAAATTATCCTTCTGGAGCCGAACCAATGCACATTTTCTGCCTTCACATGCTGACACGCTGTGCACATTTACCCTGACTCACACTCTGGCTGTAATGGCACTTTGACAATAAGTAATCTTGGCTACAAGCTGCGTGTGGACAGTGACTTGTCCTCCCCATTTCTGTTTCACCCTCATAAACAGTTTTGTGAAATACCCTCAGCTTCATGATCGCTTCAGGCCAGGTGGGGATTTGGACCGGGTGGGGTGGAGAGGGGTCCACCTCACCTCGCCTTGGTGTGGCCATTCCAGCAGTCCTCCTCGACTGACGGACCGGCTGTCACTCGCTCATCCTTGCAGATTGTGTAGGGCAGTGTTGACCAGAACTTTTTAGAGAGCTTTAGCTTTTCTTTAATGTCTGTTACCTGATTAAGAGACAATGAGAGGGAAAACAGATTAAAAACATCAGCCACACTAATTATATAACATTAAACAATACATTGTTTAAATTTGTAATGGTGATGATGGTGAACGTTAAAAAAGCTAAAGGTGCTAAAACTTAATTTCATGTGTATAAAAACAAGACACTCAGCATTTGAGTTCAGAACATACAAACAGTCAAAGTCACCTTTTTCCACAGGCAAGATATTAATAAAAGCATGTTACATCTTGCTCTTCCTAGTCTCCATTTTTCTAAGGTTTCCTAAATATACACCTTTTTAAGAATTAATATGCCTCACAGTCTGCTGAATGTGAATTCAGTTAGAATGTACATCAGATAAACTCACCAGCTTGGTCATGTCTTAGAAAAAATATTACATAGACAGCTACGTGTGCAGGTTCTAAAAAATGGTGCAGTGCTGAGCTGATGTTGAGCTGATTTAAGATACACAGGCTGAATACATTACAGTACATTTGGATCTCAGTTGCAGTGAGAAGTCATGCAGAGACTATATTCATCTTTGCTATTATGTGTAGATAAATATATGTAGCTGAATACAGAATCTGCATGCAAGAAATGTTGGGACAGTATCGAAACAGCTTCTTTACCTTATAAATTCCTTGAACAATAATTTAATTTGGCATGATTCAGGCAGCAAGCAGGAACAAACTGAATTTCCAGCATCGACTTAATAAATAAATGCTCTGACTAAAATTTTATCAGTTCTTGTTTTGTGTGTGGTATACTAGAGTGGAAAAATCTACAAGAATAGGTAGAAAACACAACAAAGGACAGACTACAAAGGAATGCTGCCACTGTTGTTCTTATGGAAACAGATGCATTTCACATTAAGTTGTAATAGGATTTAGGGGAGCTTGTTGAATAGCTTTTAAAGGAAATCGCTAAGCTTTGTTCTTTAAAAAACTAAGAAATAAAAGCTCTCCATTCTTTTATTCAGTTTTGAAATTGTCTTTTAGGTTGTTGAGGTACAATATTGTACTTGGCTATTTATCTCTTTTATCTTTTTTTCTCAGGACATGACAGTTCTCCTCACAAATGGCCCATGCTGCTTTGCCGTGCTTAAACTCTGTGGAATGTCACTTTATAAGCCAGGAGATAGAAACAGCTGAGGATGTTATTTCAGAAGCACTGTTTGAATTTTCATCCACAAGAAATAAGTAGGACAGTATTTTTCTGTATGGGTTGTTGACAGTGTTTCTTGCTGTGATAGGCACCTTATAAATCTCCTCCACACCCTCTGCCAAGCCCTAGTTGCTTTGTTTTCACATGAGATGCTAGTGGCATTTGCAAGCCTTTAAAGTATCAATAGGGGAGCCCTCTCAAGCCAAAAAATAAATTCCAGTTTACAGGCTGTGAGCAAGGCTTTGGCAGAAGTGGAGATGGTCTCAGGATGCCCGCCCTTTCTGACGTCTTTGGTCCATGGGACCAGGGTTTTGCGGAGACAGCAGTCCCTCTTCTTCCCCTTCTGCCCATGCTGAGGGTAAAAACCCCAAGGTTTCTATGGGGACAGCTAACCAGCACAAACAACTCAGCTAAACTGCCCATTGTTCATGGTGTGTAAATTCCTGCTAGGACACAGTAAGGATAGAGAAATTCTACAGAAAGTTTAAGGAAGAGAGTTTACAGGATGAAGGATCCGGTCATATAATCTTGGTGAACACGAAAGTCAAAGGGATAGATTTTCTTATTATTGCTTGTGCCTGGATAACTACTTACACAAGCAATCTGATTGATATTGGTGGTGAGTAATTAGCTTTCAAAGCAATAACTTCATTGCTTGCTGAAAGTTACGTAAAGCAATTAAAAACTCAGATGTTTAGAGTTACATTCAGATTTTGCCCATATTCAAATTAGAGCTGGTACTCTAGGACTTGAAGACTTCTTTTTTGAACCACAAGTGATTCAACACCTACTGGAAAGTGATTTTCCCCCTGACACTTCTAAGGACTGTAATTTGGCATAGAAGCCTTTCATTTTCATATAAGCCAGCAAAAGAATGGAGAGAAATTCTCACAGCTCACATGCTGCACATGCTTTCCAGACACTCCCTGAAAATCAAAATGAGGACTCCCATTCCCCAACCACTTCTGAAGATATTAAATGGTGTATGCATACTCTAGATAAGATAAAAAATCATTAAATTTCCTAACAGATTTTTTCAAAATTTGTGTTAAGGAAGTACACCTGATAAAGTAAGATGGTCTTACTTTACTCAGGATCGTTGGTAGATGACAACTAATTAAATCTCAGAGACATCCCTCTGAGGTGTTATTCCCATTTTAGAGCCTGGGGAGAAGAAGACATTTGCATGACTCACAAAAGGCAGCAAAAGCAAAATTGACAAAAACTTAGGGAAAGGTTACCATTTACAGCCTCTCTAGATGCCGTCGATTCAGGTGCATTTTAACATTTCTTTATCTCCTTCAGATACTTCCCTTGACATCTATCTCCCACCTCCCACCTCTGTAAATTTTCTGTGCTGATTTCGGGCACTTTTGTCAGCCCTTTTCAGCACCATTGGAGCTCTTATTNCTACTGCATTATTTCACCATGGAACTTAACACAACTTGTGTGGACTCAGTCTCTGAAGTCTTGCCCTTTCCTGCTGTCTGACCAGACCTGTGCTAATCCTTAGTTTTTAGCAGTGGAGTTTGCACATCTGTCTAACTGGTTCCTTGAACCTCATCCTGAAACCTTCTGGAAATGCAGTGTGGTGTCTGATGGCTTTGCTGAAGGAATTCTGAACACCGATTGATTCACCTCCTCTTTTAGAGAGTAGCCTGATGGCCACTTCTGTGAGATGAATGTTTGGGCAGTGACTTTGGAGTACTTTTAATGTAACTTTAAAAGCAGAATAGAATTAGGAGAGGTAATGCCTGCCATGACATGTTAAACTTTTGCCTGTGGGTTTCGGAGGCTTCAGTTCTGGGATCTTGTCAAGCATGACCACAGAAATTCTCTTATTAGTCCCCATGGTTACACATGTTCCTCTGTAAATGGTTTTGATCACCACCAGAATTAAAAAAAATATGTAACAGATGTGCAGACCCTTGAAAATGAGATAAAACCCACTAAGGACTCAGATAACATTGCTTGCTTGTGATTTATGAAGTCAGACTACTGTATTCCCTAGTGACCTGTGGCCTTGTAAATGATTCCTCAGTATTTCCTATTCTTTGAATTAAAGATTAACTTTCAAGCTTGGTTAGGCTTCTGTGGAAACATTTAAATATGAGACATATGCAGTTTTGATATTTTACATATTTCGTTTCCACTTGCTCTAGCAGAGATTTATAGGGATTAAGACAGATGGATATCTTTGGCTGCAGCTAGCCTGATTTTCCCTAGTTATCTTCCTGACATAGCCCTGATATTATATTGAAATAGCCTTCTTTTAGCTACTTTGAAGGTATGAAACTTGTTCTGAATCACAATACTTTCTCATATGAAAAAAGATACAGCAAGAACCATGCAAAGAGTTAAATTTTTAATTTATTGGGGGATATATCAAAATGGATGTTAAAATAGCCTTGCCTTGATATGTAATTGCTAACACAAGAAAAGCATTACTGTGTAAGTGAGAAAAGTTAAATATTTGGATCATTTGCACAGAGAAACTCATATCTAGAGTTACAGGAATGGTACAGCTACACACCTTACATTGAGAAATACAGTTTATTTCTTATTTCTGCCACTGACTTCTTACGTGACCAAGTCAGTCACGAATGTCATGCAGCTCCTCAGCAGAACTTGGAATGGCACCCGTGAGCTCAGTTCCAGGCCTACCAGCATGGGCTCAGTCATAAGGTAAATAAAGCTGACCCATGTTTCTGTCTTCTTTACTCACCTTGCACGCCAAAGTCATGGAGCGAGCTAAAAGCAAGCCTGTCACTCTAGTAGGAATCAGACCTTAGCATTCCTTGCTTTATTTCAGGACATCTGGATAAACTGAGAATTTGGAGTAAGCATTGAATATACCATGTAAAAATAAAAGTGTGCTGAATGCCAGTTTTGCAAGGCATGAAAGATTGCAGAAGGACCCTTGCTTGTGAAGCAGGCAGACAATTGCCAGGGGAATCAGTTTGGCTTAATTTCTGATGGAAGAATTCTTCTTTGGCAGTGTGATAAAGTGTGCTCAGAAGCAACTGGGGGCAAAAAGCAAGTTTTAAATGTTGGTGCCCTAAAATAATTTTTAAAAAGTAGATTCCTTTTTTTTTTTCTTTTCATCCTGCTCTGCCAAGTTGTCCCCCATCAAGACCATCTCATATTCCTTCCAGATTTATCATCTCCACCCATATAATTCCTACTTTCCTTTATATATAAGTTTCCTTTAAATATAAGTCCTTTAGGTAAAGGACTATCAGAAAATGCTAAAATTGTGTTCAAAGATGGTGAAATGCATGCAAACCTGATGTAGGTTCAATGCAATAAAAGAAATCAAATAATATGGAGTCTTTATGTTAAGAAGAAATGTTTACCATTAACCTCTCTTTCTTCTTCCTGATGGTTTTGAATTGCATTTTTTTCTTGTTTATTCTGCAATTTGGGAAGATTTTCCTTGTGAAGTGAAAGCAGAATATTCAGCTTGCCTTTCTGTCAACACATTCTGCTTGTGGATGCTCAGAGGCATCTTGCTGCAAAGTCTACTGATAATTAAGCCTTTATGACCTGGACAAACATACAAATGTTTCTGGTTGTTCACTGGAAGTTGCTTCACTGGGGTACCAGGGTGCCACACCAGATGTTGTACTGTGGGTTAGTACGTGGCAGCATAGACACTTGGAAGATGTTTCAAGCAGCTTTTGGTGATGGGGTGCTGTAATTTCAGGGACTTCAGGCTGTGTGTGTGAAGTGTACCCTACCAGTGTGTTACACTGACAGAACAGCTACAGACAGCGAGTAGAAAGAGGTCTGGCATTTTGTCTCAGAGAACAGACATAAAAGCAGCCATCACGAGCCATGTTTGTGGCTGTGTAGTTTCTTTAGTCACATACTCCTTTGCCCTTTAATTCACAAGCAACATTTAACTAATGCCACTTCTTCATGCTACATTATTTCCCAGTGAAAAACCGGACAAGTTTTTTGTTTGCCTGCTGCTTGCTTCACCCTAGAAGTGTCTAAGACACCCAGCCATGCACTCAGCACCCTTTCAGTCTTTATTAAAAATAATGTAGGCCTTGTATAATGGTGGGCAGCTGGATAAAGGATTTATGGATATGGTACTTGAGCACCTGAGGTGCATGTGGAATTCTGAGAGGCATGCCCTTCACCATGGGCATGGCCGGGTTGGAAGAACAAACAGTTCACCACCATCTGATTTGTGTTCTGCCTTACCAGCAGAAAGCTGCGCCAGACTTTCATACATCGATTTATGTCCATTAGGGATTTAATCTGAAAGCATTCTAAGACTAACAGCCAACAATTTGTTTAAAAGGACTAGGTTAGCAAGCACATATTATATACTGTTTCTAACTGAGTTGTGTTTATGTGTCTGCTACATGGGTGTGTCAGAGTCAGGGCAAGAATCATATGTCACAAGCAGCTTAGTATAGGACAGCTGGGTATTTTAATTGACATACAGTTTTCCTTGTAAAACAGGCTTAATGAAAAGCAGTTAACTTGGACCCCTAAGTTTTAGTGGCTGTCCCTCAAGAAAGATATGTCTCCTGTGTGGCCTTTGTTACATCTGCCATCTTCATGGCTTATACATTTATGTAGAAGCAACTGAATTGGGCTCCCTCTATCTCACACAGCTAAAGAGGATGTCTCTCAGAGGTTTTTTTAAAGGCACCTTCATTTCTCCACTGATTAGATGTAGCGAGCTTAGGCACGCATTTTTGTTTAGAATGGCTCATTAGGTGCCCAAAATTTTGATGCACACTAGGCATCTCAGCGAGGGTGACTTGCTTCGATTATAAAACAAGCGAGGCAGAACTTCATTTGCTCTCTATGGAAATTTTTTTTGCATACATTATGCATTTCCACACTTTCTCACAAAACAAACTTAAACACCAAGCAGTTGCCAAACCACCATGCACTTGACGGTGGATTATTTTCAGCCTTTTAAAAAGTGAGGCGTGTGCCACTTGGATTCAGCAGGATTTGAGCATCGCTTTGCCCCGGCTGCCGGGGAGCGCCCTGGATGTGGAGGCCCTCGAGATGGCAGTGTTGCTCAGTCTTTAGGCTGCTGCCAGCCCCCCCAGCACGCCCGCTGTGTTTCCCAGAGAATGAGACCGTAGATTGTTCCGCGGAATATAAAACTGACAACCCTGTTATTTTAAACTCGAAAGTGACAGGCTGTTATTTTAATGAGGTCTGCCAGTGCCAAGGTTAACCAAAGCTTTATTTTCCCTACAAAACATTAAGGCTGTGGTTCTAAAAAGGGGGCTGTGAAATTTTATGGTTATTGATACTTTCTAAGGGCAGAGAAGTTCTGAGAATTTCAGAACTCCAGGTCTTCTTGCTCAACAAATGCTTTTTGGTTTTCCACCCCTTTCTTTTTTTTTTTTTTTGACTTTGTGACTTTAAATGGTCCGGAGCTTTACCAATAACTGCTTGCTTATGATTCATGTTTCTGAATCTTCAGAAAAGCAGATGACAGCTCTTCTAATCAAGAACTAATGCAGAATCCCAGTTATAAAGCACAAATTGGCACTGGGGTAATTATAAAATAAAACAAATGAGCCAGGCTACTTTCCAAAGCAAGACTTTTCTCATCAGAGTATTTTAAAGTAAGTGAAAGGATTTTTTGCTGTCATTGTCTCTGAGAGCTATCACCTCTTTCACAAGAAAAAAGTTAAGGCCTTTAATAACAGTAAAGAATGGCTTTAACCTTACCAAATTCTCAGAATAACACATATATAAGTTCAGAGGGTTAGGGTGCCTTCAGCTTCCACACTAATACTCCTACACTTATGCAGCTACATTCACATCACAGTCTCCAGAAACCCAACACTGACTCACTTAAGTTCCTAGTGCCATTTGAGACACCTGCAGCGACCCGGGCAAGTCTCCTATAATTTGTGATTTATATGTGACCGCCCAGGGTGCTGTCTTGGATGACCTGGTTGAATTGTGTTTCACTGAGCTTTGACCTGAAACGGGCATTTTAAAACAATCCAGGTTGCCTACTGAATGTTTTTTCAGGAAAATAACTTATGGGTCTGCATGAGGGCTGACGGGATCTTGCAGAAGGCTCCTTGCCGCCTGTGGCCTGGAAATGCTGATGACACGTTGCGTGTTTGCTGGCTCCAGGGGCAGGTGCCATTGCCCATGTAGGGGTTAGATAGCCACTGCCCCGAGCTGACAGCCTTGTGCTCCAAAAGAATACAAGTAAAGCAAGCACGTGCCTTTGGCCTTGCTACCTTTCTGTGTCTTAACTCTCACCTGGAGATCCTACCTTCAGCAGTCTCCACAGCCCTGCAGAGAGCGTAACGTTGTCTCAAATAATCAAATGGACCCTTCTTTTTTAATGAAAACACTGACATTTTTGCTTGACAAAAAAACCTGACACAAAATTCCTCCCACATTCAACATTCATTTTGGCTGAGGAGACACGAAGGACAGAAGTCTGTCCAATGGTGGGGCAATCTGGGTAAATGTCCTTTCCATAAATGTGTCCTCCTTTCCATAAATGTGTCTATTTAAACTCTACACTTTGATCTCCAGTAAATAAAAACATTGCTTTTGGAAAGTAGAAGGTACTGGAAACATCAGTGCCCTGAAATGGAAAGCTGTAGGACCTGAAGTCCTACAATACCTAGGAGCAGCGCTAAAAAGCTGGTCTATAAATCTGATTCAAGCAAATCCAAAGCACTTGGAGGAATCAGCTTTTTATTGCAGATAAGTATAAAAGTAGCAACAGAAATATGCTGGAATCTTAAAGATAAAATGCCAGAGGCTTTTCTGTGGCAAGGCTAAGCTGTTAAGCACTGATTCTTTCTGAACAGCCCTTCATCTCTCCAAGCAAAAATGTTAATAGCTAATGTAAACAATTACTAATAGAGTATTTCAAGCTTACACAGACTTTCATTTGTCCTAGAAATGTTCATCTGGTACCTGTAGTGAAGTGGCTGTTTCTTCTCTTAAAACTCAAGGGTTTAAAAGGAACTGCATGTGTTATAGCAGACAAATAGTTCAAGCCTTCCAAGAGCTGTGAGAAGTGTACGATTTCAAAGGGCAGCATGAGCTATGTCCTTTCATAACAGAGGACAATTGTACTTCATACTTGAAGTAGCCTTACATTTAACTTCACTTCTCCTAGTAGTTACTTCTTGACATAGCTCCTTTGCTTTCCAAACTGAAGAAGTTCTCAGTGGACTCTCAGTGACTCAAAGCCAAACTTTTCAGACCCTCTCATCCCAGGGGATCACCAGGTCCCACAGACTCAGCCTGAGGGCGAGATGCTGGAGAGTGCAAGGCATGAGAGCTGGTAGAGTGCTCTTCTCCACATCATAATCTGGATTAACAATGTCCCCATTATTAATGTTTTATGGGAACACTCCAAACTTGCAGCCGTACCATGCAAACTCCTGCTTAACACCATGATTTATTCCACCCAAAATTAATCCCCTGTTAGTGGATTTCCCTTCCCTAATACCTATGGTTGCCAGGCATTCTCTTCTGGAACTGGCTCTTGGTTTCAGTGGCCTGGATATTTTCCTTCTGGATTATTTTAAACCAAATATATACCACTTGCATTATTATGAGTGGTGAATATATACAGTCAGGAAAAAATTACAAGTCAGCATAGAGGATTTGTGACATTGCATGAGCTCATTGTAGTGATGTGTAGTTTTGTAATTTTTTTTTTTTTGCCAAATTTTCTTTCAAGACTCTCTGAAGAAGATGCCACAATTTCATTTTCAAAGTTGTTTCGGAGATAAGAGAGTTATCAACAAATTGGTGTTAAATCACACACAAATATAAATTGTTAAAACATCTAAGTGAAAATCACAAAATACTTAGGATGAAAAAGGTAATGTTTTCAGAGACACAAAGTTATGCAAAAAGATATTTCTGGCAGGGAGAGTAGGCTCAGCAGGGAAAGTGCTTATCAGGAAAACAATCAGAGTCAGAAAGAGCCTTGTAGTGTCAGTCTGCTGTGTCAATATACTAATGGCTTTCATTGCCTTCCTACTGAGCAGGGGAGCTGAGGTGGAGTTGCACTCTCTTGTTCTTTCACTAGAGGGTTAAGTACCCCAATTATTGGATCGTCACAGAACAACTGCACACAGCTTCCTCAGGGCTGCCAGGGACTCACACCGATACAGACAGGAGATGTAGAGGTTGGGTATGGGTCCAGCTACGGCTGGTGTTCAAGAATCACTCTAAAAGAGGGAAGAAATTTAAGTCCAGATTGAAGTATAAGAAAGTAATTGGGTGTTCTCATAAGATTTTATCCTAAAGCAGCAAAAATGTAATGAGACTAATCGATTCCCTGTTTTCTGCCATGGCTGGGTGGAAAGTAATGAATTTAGATATTCTTTCAAGACTGGTGCTCAGTCTAATACTGAATCAGGAAATGGACCCCTTCTTTGATTGTCTTTGAAGCAGATATACATATCTGGAGTCCTCAGTCTGAGCCCTGTGACCTGGTGAGCAGTACGAATTCAAGGTGCACAGCTCACCTCTGCCATAAATTCAATACACTGCAAAACCATTTGTGAAATCTAATCTGGACAATTTAAAGAGCAAACACCAATGGATAAGAATGAGCACAGTTTCCAGCACTTGAGACTGTGTGAATCTGAATGAGGTGTCTGTCCCAAAGAGTTTTTATTGCAAACAGAAAAACGAAGAGAAGAAAGGGATACCCCATATAGATGAAAAATAATCATATGCCAAGCAAATTACTTGAAATCAGAGAGTCACTAGATAAGCAAAGCATTGCCCCTACATCTCTAGTACCTCCCTTACAATGAAAACTCTGTTTTCCCTTCTTGAATACTGCTTTAGGTAAAAAGCCTCCCCATTTCTCCAAACACATCTACTTAACAGTAGTGATAATATAGCACAATTCAAGCTATATTTAAATCAAGCAGGTAAACACAGCATGCAGCTAGGCTTGGTGTTACTGCTTGAGTATTTGTTGTGGCTTTCAGGCAGGCTTTGTAGCTTGCCATCCATCTCCCTGCCACCACAAGCATGCTGCTGGCATCTGGGAGCTCTATGTCACCACACTGCTGAGGGGGACACACCACTTTCTGGATGCTGCCAAGGGAAGGGACCTGAGTCAGGAAGCCGTGTATGTAAACTTGATTTTGTCTCTCTCTTTTTTTTTTTCTTTTGTCTTTTTGTCTTTTTATTTTTTCTCTTTTATTTTTTTTTCCTCTATTTTTGTTTTTGTTGGGTTTTTTGGTTTTTTTTCTGCAACAGGTACCAACCTTCTTTCCGTCCTTGCACCTTTCCCTCCCCTTTAGTGCTAATGCAAGAGGCCCCAGCATCACAGAGGCTGTAGGGGGAGGACAGGCTGCCTGGCTCGGCGGGTAGAAGGATGCTGTCACTGGGATATTTCCAAATACAAATAGAAAACGGGAATGCATCTGTTCTGCATCTTCTGCTGTGGGCTGTGAGGACAGGGTGGGTGGTGAAAGGAAAGCTACAGGACCTGAAGCAATCAATTTGCAATGGATAGCTAGTGAGTCACTTCACAAAGAACAGTAAAATATTCTTGTCTCATTCTTCCCTCAAAACCCAGGCAATCCCGCCTGCTCTTCACAGCTGTCTCTGAGAACAAACAGGTACAACTGAGCTGCAGAGCTGCCTATAGCTGGCAGGCAGCTTCCTGCCACTTACCCCTCTTGATGGAAGCAAGTAGCTGGACAGAAGATCGATGCTTGCTCCTCGCACACAGGCAGCTTAAAAGCAGCCCAGCCCCTGTGCCAGCCCCCTCACGATGGAGGCAGCTGTGCACTGCTTATTTATTTGGCTTTTTTTCAAAGTGCCTGCCCCACCTTAGCCTGCTGATGCTTTTCAGCCACACCAGGCATTTGGTGATCACAGGCTGTGTTCCCACCATCAGGTGTCTATCATAAAAATAATGACATTATAAAAGTAACAAGTGCTGCAGTTTATTTGCCTCCAAAATCTAGCAGCCCTGAAATTCATGTTTCAGGGGATTTAGTAATAGTCACAAAAGCTGGAAAACTGGATTTGTTTCACCATAAGAGTGAAGACTGCAGATTTTAAGAAAAGCAGTTTCACAGGATAGGGAGTGAAAAATCTAGAAAATTTGCGATTTTGTCTATAAAAAGTAAATCCAGAGTTCTTCACAGTGTAGAAAAACCTCAAAATGTAAAAAAGAATATACAGCCTCACAAAGGGTAGTGTTGTAAAGGAGCTAAAGATAATAATAGAAACATTCACATTTTCTATCTATTTTAGTTATTTTCCAGTCAGGAGCTCTTCAGCAGACAGAAGAGATTACCCTCACTGAGCCAAAGCTACCATTGATACTGAATGCATAAAATATAGGCCACTGCCTGAAGAATATTTTCAAGATCCCATAAGGATCCTGAGCTTCACAAACTCTTTCACTTCTTATCCTCTTAATTGGAGTATTTCAAGAATGTCATTTGAAAAGCTGGGATTTGGTGACTTGGAATAGAAAAGGATCAAGAAGGTAGTGGCACAACGTAGAAGGATCCTAGTTACCCCCTGTAGGAGTTGATACAAGTATATGAGGAAAGACCAAACCCTGCCATCTCTGAACTACCTGTGAGAGTAGAGCCACAAGCTTGACAGAAAAGAAATATGATTTTTGGCAAGGGTGAGGGAAAATTTCCCTTCTAAAATATTTTCCTCCAAAGGGCTCAGAGCAGTTTGAGAAGTTAAACTATTAGGAAAAATTATGAGGACTCACCTAAAGTAAAAACTCAATTGTTCTAACCATCAAATCATTCAGCAGCAGGGATTACGTTATAATTTATAATACATTTTTGAGTCACAGCAAATTTATTTCAGTACTTCCTTGAAAATTCCCTGACAGTAATTTATGCAGGCCAAAGTCATATTCTGTCAAACATGTCTCAGGCTATCATATATCATCTGTCCATCAAAGCCAATAACAGTAGACACAGGGAATTTGGAAAAAAAAAAAAAAAGGAAAGGAAAAAAATAATAGAGGAACAGAAATATTTTATAATGAATAAGATAACACTTGACACAAAAAAGAAAAAAAAACAGATGGAAATGGGTTTCAGACAGACTGTTCCACTGCTATTCACTGCTCTGACATCTTTGCATACAAGAACAGCAGTTCCTAGGGAGGACCTGGTGTTTGTGGAGGAAAGGGAGCAAATGTACAATTGCTCTCAAATGTACAAATGCTCAGAGAGGAGTGGCTTGAAAAAAAATTAAAATCCCTGTGGAAAGAAACAGCCCAGCACCAGTTTTTCTTTATTTAATTGCTATGTACAACAGAATAAAGAACATGAAGCAAATGTGGTGTTCAGGGAAAAAAAAAAAAAGGAAAATTATACTTACTAGCATGCCTTTTATTCTGCACTGTTAACATCTTGCTGTTGTGTAAAAAGATTGCCACAAGGAAGAACAAGAAGTAGGAGAAGTACAGAATTCTAATTGAGTTTTCCACCCTAAACAAAATACCGTGATGATTGCTCATTCATTTGGCATTCCTGCTCTCCCTGAGTCAGCACTCTGAATGGCAACATCCTCCTGTGATATTTCTGAGCAATGGCCTGACCTATGGGTCATTTGCCAGCAGAGCAAACAGTTGTTGACTACCCTGCCCTAAATATCAAGCAAGCAGTTACATTCTCTCTGTTTCGCTCCTTGAGCCACAAATGGGCACATATGAGGAGGACAAGTTATTCAGCAGCTATGAGAAAGGGTGATGAGGTTCAAATATTTTTTGTCACAATGGTAATAACTTGCATTGGAATATAATGAATAATTTGTTACTTCTTATTTTACTGGTTTTTTTTCCTTTTTCTATTTTATCTCTAACTCATTTTCTTCTTCCTTTGTGCAGACCAGAATCTCCTTCTTCCTCTGTCTCGGTTGGCTCTGTCTGTCCTATGTGGTTGGGGTATACTGAGGTTGTGGTCTGGTAACCAGCTCCCAGGGTTATGATAGCTCCAGCTCTGGTCTGTGAACACCTGAGGGGAAACATGAGTGAATCCTTGCAGGCATGCAGAGGTGGGAAGTGGCTTGAGACACTTCCTTGGCACCCCATGCTATGACTCTGCCAGTGTGAGCATAGCTAAAGGGCAGGAGATTTTTTGCGTCAAAGCATGTAGGGCTGTGCAATGTAGACATGGGCTTTTGTTGGGCTATTTTCCCAAGCATATCCATTTTGCAGGACTAGCAGATCATTCCACATATGTACATAGACATATACTCCCCTATACTTAACTGTTACTGCATGCCGAGGTCATCTAAATCAGATACTACAGGAAAAACTGTAATTCCCATCCAGTCTTCATACCCTGATTTCCTTTCCCAGAAATCAGGAGTTACAAAAGTTTTGGGAGGTGTGTACTTGAGTCCTGACAGTCTGGAGCTGGTGCCAAGCCAGAGGGGTTAGCCCAGACTGAGTATCCAGAGCAGCTCGATGCTGTCATTTAGCCTTTGCCTAGGAAGGCTATACGAAATCACTCACTTTTAGGTACGTCAAGTCAGCATGCAAGAGGTTAAAGCACATCAAAAAAAGCTTCAAGAAACTTTCCCTAGAAACTAAAGTTGCCTGTAGTCATAGAGCAGATGTACTTTGGAGCAGCTGTAAATCCTTTGAGTACCCTAATAAATACACTGCACATTCATTGGAACAATGTGCCCCATGGATTTAAACTGCATCTTATCACTTTTTCCTGAAAATAATTATCACACCTATTAGAGGCTATATTTGGGATTTTTACCCTTATACATATATCTGCTTTCCTCTCTCTAGACAGATATTCTGCCATGAAGGATGTGTGCATTTGCAGCCTGATTTTCTCCCCAAAGAACAGAAATAACCCTGTGACTATACACTGGGGCACTGCTTACAGTTAAATCAAGGTGCCCTTGAATATGGCTGGAAGCTACAGGCACTGAAAATCCTACTTTTAAACTCTTCCAGGAACAGCACAAACCTTAGTGCACAAAATACATTTTCTAAGTGCCTCTTTTCATGTCAATCCATTGGATGATCATGCTGTAATCATGAAAAAGAATTTCAGAGCAGTGCAATCTTGGTGATATTTCTGTTAATTGCTTTTCCAAAACACTATGTTGGTCAGAGTTGCTACTTTGGAATGACTTTCTGAGAAACATCTTCACTGCAAAATAAAGCCAAATGAAAGCTTTATACTTTAATGTTTTTTTAAAGGCTTGACAAGTTAGATTCAAGTGATGCTGCCTAAGTTGTATTCGGATTCTTGGGACAGTTTGTAGATGATTTAATTTTTCCTTCTGAATCGGATGACAGGCTGGTATCAGTGCTAGAATCTTTATTTTTCTCTGAAATAAAAAAAAAATTCAGTAGGTAGAAAACATTTCTAAAAATCCCAGAAAAAAACAGATTGAACAACTCCCATATGGGTAGCACAGATTTATGAAAAATCCACTGAGCATTCTTATCACAAAGAGAAACAAGATATTATAATAATGGGGAGGAAGCAAACAATGCACAGGTACAGCTCAAGTGAGCCCAAAAGGAAAACTGTAAATAAGTTCAGTTACAGAAAGAAACACATGCCTGATAACTCTAGGAATAGAACTAAAAATTCTTTTTGATGAATGTACAATGGATATATGTAATCCTATACAATGAAGAACAAAATTATTTTGTGCAGACTAAATTCACAGCATGCTGAAATCTTTCCTCCTTGCATTAATTTGACTCCAAACACCAAGAGCTGGTCTTTCTTGAACACAGTGGGTGGTAGCTTGTATTACAGCTCAGACCAATGTTATCTTCATCACAAACAGAATTTTCCCAATACAATACTGGGAGCAGATAGCTCTGGTTGTAGTCCTTAGGGACAACAAGCTAAGCTACTTTCTCTCAGCAGACAGATGATTTCTAGGTGTTTACCTCAGCAAAGAAAAAGTACTATTCAAAAAGTAGTAATCCATACTTGGGGACTAAAGCACCCTGGAAAATCCAAGAGATATTTCCTCATAACATGCAAAATACTCACAATGCACGCTGACATCCTGCAGAATGTGGATGAGATGCTTCACACAGAAAAATAATGATACTGTGAAAGCCACAAATACTCAGGTTTGCTGGAGGCTTGCAGTACAGTAGTCACAAAATGATCTCTGTATTCACTTGTAAAAAGAAAACTTGTTTATGAACAGCAAAGCCATATGAAAGCATGGCTCCTCTACCAGCAGTAATATTCATGAAGTGTATTTTGAGCTGATATGGAAATACATCACATATAAATTACCTATGATTTTCAGTGTTTAAAATCTTAAAAATGACAGCAAATGTAAGGCATATTCCCCCTTCCTCCTGCCCTGAGAAGCCAAAACAAAAGTACTAATGTCTTTCTAATGAACCATTGTTTTATTTTTTACCTGAACATAGTCCAGCACAAAATAATACCAAATTTTCAAGCACACTCCAATTTATATTTCTCCTATATTTGAAAAATTAAAAATGTAAGTATGTTTGTATAAACATACATTTTTAAACCTGGAATCAATAATACTATCCAGTAGACAGTGAAGATAGATCTGTGTTACTTCACAAAAATAGGAAAAGGCACAAGCATGGGACCACAGGCAGTTCATGGTGCTAAATTGTTAACATGTTCCCTGAACTGTGCTCAGTCACTCCAAGCACTTTCTCCATCACAATGTCCTGCCATGGCTTGGTGGACAGTTCATTCCAGAGATGGCTCCCAGCAGGCAATGCACATGAGACTGCATGTTTATGATACCCTATGCTCTGTACAGCTCTCTAATGCTATCCTGGCAAGCTTTGCCTTGTCTTGCACAGCCATACATCTTTCCTGCCATGTTCAAGGGCACAATGACACATATGCTCAGTTCAGTGCTGCCACACGGATGGACAGCAGCACAGCTCTCACATTATTTCAGATTGTTTGAACTGCAAACACAAACACACACAAACAGTATTTCCTAAGAGTATAGCAACACAATGTGGGACACACAGGAGGTCCAGGACCAAGAGGTGTGGTCTGTGGGTGCAAGCAGTTTGCTTTTGTGTAAACAAGCCCTCATCAGTGTGACCAAGGCAAAATTTACATTGCACAGCCTCAAAATACCAGGATCATATCCTATTTCTACTTAGTGGTGTTAATGTACCCTTATAGGTAGGACAGGCTGATATTTGCAATGCATATGGGAACTCCTTTGCCTAACTTGGTGGATGTGGTCCAGTTGCCCAAATGTTGCCATTACTGTTGGAGATGCCCCAGAGAACGCTACCTGGATTTCAGCTGTTGTTTCAGAAGGGTGCATGACTGCTATCACGCTGAAGCACTGCTGTGACACATACCTTGTGCCACACATGATAGTCCCATGCAGACCTCTCACATGATCTACATAATTTCAAATGGCAGTAGGTACCATATGTAAGCAAACGCATTGAGCTCTTACAGTGAAAATGTTAGGTGCATGCTAAATGCTAGAATACCCAATCCCTATGTATCTCATGCTTGTCTGACACTGATGAACATCATCTGGGAAGTGCTTCTTTGCCAGTAACTCAGAAGAGATGGTCTGCAGGCTGGGAACAGACTACAGATGGACACAATTAGGAGAGCTGGAACTACGAAGTTCACAGAGAGGTGGAAATTGTAAATGGTAAAAAAATCATGCTTACTTAAGGCAAACTGGGAAGAAAACTTAATTGCTTGTATATTTCAAATTGGAAAGGCTAGTGGTAGGAAAAAATATCTCTGTGAAATGAATGTATTTATCATTTTTGTTTGTGCTTTGGGATACACACTTAGACCACGAGAAACTTAAAACTCTGACTTCACTCTCTGAACACCTACTGAATCTTCATTGTGACTCACTCAAAACCTAAGAAAATGAATGGAAATTTTTATATTGACCTCACTGAACTTAATATTAGGTTCTAGGTTTTCTTTTCTATGTACAGTTTGATTTGTGAACATTATGCCCAGGTTTGTTTTAAGAGGGTGTCTGAGTTAATGTGCTATGTCCACATTTGCACGCTCTGGATGAATGAACAGAGGCTTTCTGAAAAATCACTATTAACAGTCAGTGCTCAGGCCTGCTGAAAAACAAGGCCATTTGCTGAAAAAGCTGAGTAGAGTGTTATTAGCCTAATTGTGGGCTCTGGTAAAGTAATGTGGTGTCTTGTATTAATATGTATTCTGCACCTCCTGTTTACCCGGAACAAGAATTTCTTAGTTTGCTCACTGATTCCAAACTCCATTAACATCACTCCAAAAAAGACAGTCCAATCTAGCTAAAATGACTTCAAATGTATAGGCAAATAAAAAGATGCTTGCTACATCCTAACGTGGGTATAGTTTCACTCTCTTCAATGAAAGTGCTGTTCCAAGCACCATGAGAACCACAGGAGTTTCTGTGGCAGTACAGGCAGCCATGAAAGAGACCACACATCTGGTGTCACTGCTATAAAACAGTGTACTTATTATAGAGTGCCATTTATAGTTCAAAGCTCCTCATGGAGGGTTAAATGCTTTAAATACTTATGATTGATGCCATAATGGCAGAGTCAATAATGTCTAAATGACCTCATCTTAGTGTTCCTCAAAACTGAAGGCATTCCAAAATGACAGGTACCATAAAACTACGATTTGTCAGAACTAGACAATATAATTTTTATGCTGCACTTCTGTATCTTTTCTGCCTATCATTAGTTCTAATAGAATAGACAACACTGATGATGCATTCACAATTTAGTAACATATTTCATCTGCCTTCCAAGTCCAAACAAATAAGAAACTTTATAGCCAAGTTTTAATATCCTTTAATTACAACTCTGAAACAATCAGTGTTCCACTGATAAATAGTAAAAGAAACCTGGATTTGTGTCTCTTGCTGTACTGTATTTGTCCATACTACACGTAAAAGGGGTTATAGCAAAGTGTGTGGAATCTGCTCCTAAGGATTGTCCAAGTGCTCAATCTCTCAGTTCTTACATCAAGTGCAAACCAAGGTCTTGGCACAGAGACCAATGACCAAAGAACAGTTGGAAACTGAAATGAGGGTAAGTCACCTCAAAGACAAGCTAACTAACTGGGAGGGATGGGAGATTTCTAATCACTGAACTTCACAGCCAGGCTCATTCACACTCCCACACTTTATCCCAAGATATTTCAATGTATTTCCTTCACCCTACAGAGTTCATCAAGGAGGATGTTCTTGTATTAGGATGGACGACAGGTGATGGATAAGCCCCTTTCTAGGAAGATGGGAGGTTGCAGTCTCATCAGCCAGGTAGAGGCATTAAACCTAGACTTTTCATGTGCCTGTGAATGCTGTCATAATGAGCTTTGTCACCTGTGATGCCCATTTTGGAAGACAACCTCTGCTCAGTGGTTCAAGGTGATGCCATGGTGAACATAAATATATATATATGATCCAGGTTATATGTGGGGGTGCTTCCTGGTACTCATGGGTAAAACACCAAACATGTCAAGGAAGTAAAGATCTAAAATATTAGCGTGCCCTAAGCAGTGACTGTTTTTTTCTAGCTAGTGGCTCCCAGATATTTTCAGCCAACAAATCACTGCTAAATTTTACTTTCCCATGGGTAATTTTTCTTTCTCAGAAACACATTACTCAAAAAATTCTAAATGGAATTATTTTACATGTTTCCAAGACCAAGCTTGAAGACTGTTGATTTAAGTTCTGTAAGTTGTGTTGCATCACAAAATGAGGCAAAAATCTGTCCTCAGATATGACGCAAGTAGTGCTAATGCCTGGCTCAAAGATTTGGATTCAGCTCTGGGCTCACTCAGTGTGTCCATTCTTTTTGCATCTAGCCCTAAAAGATCTGATTCAAAATTCACTGACAGCCGTGGGAAGATTGCTATTGGCACTGGGCCATGTCCTAATGAACAGATAGATACACAGAGCCCCAAAACTGTCATTCAAATTTGTATCACTGGTGTTTCCATTGCGCAGCACTGATGAGCTAAATTACAAAAAGGATAAACATTTACTTTTTGAAAATGAAGACTTTAATACCTCATTGTTTGAGAAGAAAAGAAAGAATATAAATTGAGAGAGAGAGAGGACATAACCTCAGTAAAAGAGGAGTTTCAGCCAAGAGTCAAATAAAGGAAGTGATTCGTTTTTAAAATCTCTAAAAGGCATTGGAGCAAAGCTTAATCCTTGGACACTATGCATATATTAACCTCTACAAAGACTTTGATCAAATCCTTAAATGTCATCAGCCCCCTTTCTGTTTCTTCTGGGCCATATAACATCACACACATCACGAGAATTGACCTTTATTGTTTGCAGGCATGCCTGAGGATATTTACATCATCCGCACACAGCTCAGAGACACCAGTCTCTCTTCCTTACAAGATCCAAATAACTCACAGTGCATGGAAAGCAGAATTGCATACCCATGCAATCATTTAGATTACAAGGAACTCCTGGAGGTCGTCTGGTTCACCCCCACCACCTCCTCTTCACATCCTCATTTGGTTCAAAGCAGGGACAGCTTCAAAGACGGGTCTGTCTTCAACTTAGATCAGGTTTCTGAGGGCTTTGCCTACAGCAGGTTTTGAATATCTCTAAAGAGGGAGGTATGACAAACACTCTCAACAGTCTGTTCTGATACTTAGCCACCTTCGCTGGGCAAAAAAAATTTCCTAAAATTGAATTGGATTTTCCTGTACTGCTGCTTGTGTCCACTGCCTCTCATTCTTTGGCCAAGGAGCTACAATGAGAATATGGCTCCATATCCTTAGTAACGTTTCAGGAGGCAGTTGAAGGCAGTAATAAGATTCTGTCTGCTTTTACGTCTTCAGCCTGAACAGTGCTTCTCTCCTTTCCTCCTATGCCATGTGCTCCAGCCCCCTGACTACCTTGCAGTTAGAAGTAGCTGGGGGCTTGTATGAGAACTCCCCTATTTCCTATGGCAGTGAAAACAGCAATCACTGGCTGAATTGTTAATTGGACAGAGAACCCATTTGGCTGGACATGTGAGAGACTTATTCTTTGTATTTGCCCTCTTTTTATTGTAAGGGAAGGCACTACTGTGAGGACTTGTGTGTGTGTATGTGTGTGTGAAGGAAGATAGATAACAAGATACACAGAGGAATGGCTTAATTTCAAACAAACCCAGCCTCAAACTGCACTCCCTAACTTTCCATAAAACTAGGCTTTGAACTACATTGGTTTGAAACACAGCATTGTTTTTTTGGATAACAGCAATGGAAGTAAACCTATGATGTTCACAGTCTTGCTGGCAACTGCACATAAAACATAAATATTGAAAACGTGCCATAGATATATATAAAAATACCTGGTTCTAAGTGTTTTGTTGCACCAGCAAAATATATATGGGGACCAAGCATTAAAGACCAGTGTAATCATCCATATGTAGACATATCCTTTTCATATGCAGACTATTCTTTGAAAGCCTTATAAATAGTATTTGGCTGTTCAGACATGTGCCCTCCCCACCCCAGACAATAACATTAGAGTCAGGTGAAGATGAAATGGTAACAAAGACAGTTAACATTTTTTTCTGAATGTTTTGTGCCTGATGTTTGTCCCCTTTTGTGAAGAAGCAAGAGACTGAGAAAATAGCTCCTCTGCCACCTTTCATGTCAGTATGAAAAGTGATATAATCAAAGTGATAGCTAATGGCCAGAATCCTTTAAATAGCTCTGTCATGCGTGCTTGAGCTATCTGACTGATTTTTATTTTGGCTTTTTGACTCATTTGTCCAAAATGGTTTGCTTTTGCATCCAGGAGGAATGTGATGCTCAATTAGGACTCAATCATGTGGTGCACTGAGAGGAAAGTTACTTACGTGTTCAATAACTGGAGGTCTTTGGCATGTGTTACCTCTGTGCACATTTTGCTCTGCCCGCAGGGGTGCAAATGCTCGTGGGAGACGCGTGCCAGCAGTGCCTGCTGGGCAGGGAGAGTGACAGCAGTGTCACCCACAAACAGCAGTGAGTGAAGCTGGTTTCTTGTTCCTTTTTGTTTTGAGAGGAAACAATTTGAATGGGAACTGGCTCCCTTGCATTTCCATTTGGAAGCAGTGAAGGCATATTTTGGGGCCCCATGGGACCCACTGAAGAGTCAGGCACTTTTTCGGCAAGAAGGTTTAGAGCTACACAATGGAGGAACTAGCTATTTTCTCCCATTTAGATTTCCTCAGAGCCCTCAGCAGTGTGAAAACCACTGGGGATGCAGATATGAATTGACCTGACAATTCTTTACAAAGGTATTCTGTCTCTGATGCCCCCTGAGCAATATCTGACATATCTTGATTGTGCTGTCTACTGAGGGGTTCATGGCTAGATACCCCACTTCTGAAAAAAGGAATAGAATAATCAAACTTCAGAGCTTCCATTCATACCCTCTGGAGAAAATGCTTTTGGAGATTTCCAGCTGCTATTCTCTGTGGGCAGCATGGGCATCACTGATAGAATGTTCTTAGACCATATACTGTTACCAAAACCCTGGCTTTGAAACTAAGGGGTTGGTTTTCTGAGTTTGCTTTTGTCAGTGACTATGTTGTTTTTGATGGATGAATTGGGAAAGCTGCTTGTGCCAGATATTGAAATGCTGCTGTGGGGAATTTGTGCCCTTTCACATGTCCAACCAATTGGGTTCTTTATCCTGGTAGCAACAGATTCATTGACCTGCTGTAGGCAAGGCCCTCAGAAACCTGATCTAAGTTGAAGACAGACCCGTCTTTGAAGCTGTCCCTGCTTTGAACCAAATGAGGATGTGAAGAGGAGGTGGTGGGGGTGAACCAGACGACCTCCAGGAGTTCCTTGTAATCTAAATGATTGCATGGGTATGCAATTCTGCTTTCCATGCACTGTGAGTTATTTGGATCTTGTAAGGAAGAGAGACTGGTGTCTCTGAGCTGTGTGCGGATGATGTAAATATCCTCAGGCATGCCTGCAAACAATAAAGGTCAATTCTCGTGATGTGTGTGATGTTATATGGCCCAGAAGAAACAGAAAGGGGGCTGATGACATTTAAGGATTTGATCAAAGTCTTTGTAGAGGTTAATATATGCATAGTGTCCAAGGATTAAGCTTTGCTCCAATGCCTTTTAGAGTTTTGCGCACTTTTCACTTACCATGAGGGAAAAGTTTGAAAGAATCTGTTTGTTCATTGCTAATGGTCCTTACATTGACCCTTTTAAATTCTAAACCAATTCCAAGTGTTAGGAAATACAGGTGGGTCGTAAGTACCAGCTGATACAAGCACAGATGTTTACACAAATAATACCAAAAGCACTTATATCTATCTGAAAATGTGTACCTTTGAGCACAAGAGCTCAAAACTAAACTTCCTAATGTAACAGAAGAATTACTTAGTGCTCAATCAGAATCTTAAACAGTGAATCAAAGCACTTAGCATCTGAAATGTAAAATAGCCTTGTCTCTTTTTTTCTTTGGAGAAGGAAGTTGGATAGGATGGGTACCAGGACCAGATGAGAAGGATACTGTTCCATTATATCCTTTTAGAGGAAAGATCACACTCTCCGTGTGGGAAACCTATAATGGCCATACAAAAATTAAAGGAATAGCTATTACTTGATATTGCTTTCTAAAACTGGATGCAAGCATACTTACTATGGAGTGAAAATTCAGGGAATGAAAAGCGTATCTCAGAAATGTTTTGACAATTTTTTCTGACAAAATTCTGAAGGGATTTTGAGAAAAAGGAGGTCCAGTACAAAAATTTACAGAGCCAAAAAGCTAAATAACCATTAAAGACTCTATGTAGGCATGGTGATGATAAAAAATATGGTATGGAAGGAGTGTGCAGGGTTTATATGCACTCCTGGAGTTACACCATGCTTTAATCTTCTTTGACACAGGAATAATAATACTGTAATAATCATCATCTTGTCCTTTGTAACTCTAGAAATTAAATTTGAAAAGAAATTTTTAAAAAACCCCTTATTGTCTATGTTTTAACTCCATATATGAATGATTTCATGTGTGTTGGTAATGTCTTCTGGAAAATTCTATCACCCAGGTGGTTTACAGACATCAAAAATTGACAATTTTCTATTGTCTGTGTAAGCTACTTCTTGGATGCCTTGGAAGAGTGAAGAGAATGAGTGGCAGCATTTCTTGCAGGGATTGGAGAGAGTTCTCTGAGCAGTGTTAGTGTGTCTGTGGGCTTCTAACTAGACAAGACAAGGTGTTAGTGCTTTAGTGACAACTGAGGTATTTAGGGGATGAAAGAGAACCACAGCCCATGCATTTAGAAACATTGGCATTCAGGCCAAAACAAATGCACTTTAATATCTGCCATATCCTGTATTAATCAGTAGGATGAGATTATCATGGTTTTAAGGGTTCACAGTTTGTTGCTATTTTAATTTTGTTTAGAAGGGCAAGGGAAATTTCTCTTTTGTTGCAAAGCTGGTATGAAAATCCTATTGCAAATGATTCCATTCTAAAAGAACTGAAGCCCTGTGGGGGAGTTGGTGGGCAGAGGTAGCTCAGCAGGGTGGTGGCTGTGGCCAGCAGCTTGTACAGCAAACACAGCTGGTGACAGCAGCTATAAAAAATAAATCCAGCTCAAATCTGCAATATTTATTCTTCCGTGATGTATCTGAGATTGTCTGTCTGTGTAAGAAGAGTGTTAGCACAAGCAGGGGGTAAAGAACTGGGAAAAAAATATCTCTTATAGGAGAAATGCATGCGTCCATGCAGAAGCCTTGATGCCATGGGTCCTGAGGAACAGCTCAGGCAGAAGCCTCCAGGTATGCTCCTTTCTCCGCATGGGGTGGTTGGACACCCATTTCGCAGCTGGAATGGAGTCCTCCTGCCTCTCCTGAAACGTGCTGCCAGCCTGCCTGGGAAGGAGTAACTTTGCCCTAGTTACCTGTGCATGCTACCAGCGAGATGGATCTTCACACATTGCTTGGTGTTTTTCACAACATTAAGCATTATGCTTGGTTCTGATGATAAATCCTCAAAATGAAGAGCACAGAGCCTCTCTCAGGTTTACAATGATAAAGATTTGCAGTCCATTTCCTTTCTCTTAAAGCACTAATAATGGACCTTTTTTGTCAGCTGATGTCACATTTATTTAAAAAAAATTAAAAATTACCACTGGGACCACCACAAATAACTGCCAACAGCAAATGTGTGATAAGTGTCAGTGGTTGCCATCACTACCCCAAACTGACTACAGAGCTTACTTTCTACTTGCAGAAAAAATTCTTAATTACACTCCTTTAGCCCTCATTTTCTTTTCACAAGACAGACTTATGATGACCTTCTCTTCTTGCAAGGCTGCTATATAAACCTCGAGTCTTCATTCATATTTAGCTGAAAGGATTTTCATCTAGTACTGTGCAACAAATCAAAAACCTGCAGCAACCTGAGGATATTTTATAGTCAATCTAGCAAGACTCTGCAGTTTTCATATGGAGTAGTAATATATGACCTAGACAAGACCCAGACAAGGGCTTGTGAGAAAGACTGTGCAGCTTTAAAATGATTGCTTTGGATGTAGGAAAGAAATAGGGATAATCACTGCCATCCCCTAACCCAGGGTAGTCTCCTGAGAGATAAGTATACAGCTGGAGACAAAAAACATCTGGGAGTTGGCAGCTTTTCCAGCTGGGTCATACCACTTGAAGCTGAGATTTAAGCTGATGTATATATAAATAAAACTTTTGAACATTGCTCTGAGTGGAGATGAGCAGATGACTTGTTCTCTCTCCTGGGACAAGGGATTTTAAGCCTTGCCAGAAGAGAAGTGTCTGGAGACAGTGTTTACTTTTTAGGCTCCAAATAACCAAAATGGTTTCAAAAGTAAAGCCCTTAAAAATCAGGAGAAGGTTTTGCATGGTTCTGAGTATGATGTACCTGTGAGAAATTTACCTCACTTCCCAGAGGTTCTCTGTTCTCTGTTTTAGACTGTACACAGAGGAAAGCTGACTCCATGGGGTCCATGACATACATGCTACCGATAGCCAAAATTAGCTGTGAGATACGATGCAATCACGCTGCAGAGCTGTATGTTTTGCATGTGCATCTCTTCTGCTGCTATTGGCTGAACGGAAAGTGGGTCCTGGGCTTGGACTTGGGATGTGAGGGAGAGTGATCTTCATCAGTATACCAATCTCTCTTCTGCTACTTAGTACAGCTATCCAGAAATCATAGAATCATAGAATCCCAGAGTGGTTTGGGTTGAAAGAGACCTTAAAGACCATCTAGTTCCAAACCCCCTGCCATGGGCAGGGACACCTTTCAGTAGACCAAGTTGCCCAAAGCCCCATCCAAACTGGCCCTGGACACTTCCAGGGATGGGACATCCACAGCTTCTCTGGGCAACCTCTTCCAGTGTCTCATCACCCTTATAGTGAAGAATTTCTTCTTAATATCTAACCTAAATTTCTCCTCTTTTAATTAAAAACTGTTCCTCCCTTATCCTATAAAAATCTGCCTATGTAAAAAAATTGCCCTCCTTCTTTTTCTAAAATAAGAAATAATTCAAGACCTGCTTAAAAAGAAGCATAGTTGCCCCAGAAGACCTTTTACAGGCATGTGGATGAGAACTGGTGTGGCTGTTTCCAGTGTAGCATTACAAAGTGTCACACTCCAGAAGGTGAGTGAGAGCTGGACTGGTTGGAATACATAGCTCAGCAAAGTCAGGTGTGTCTCAAAGGCTACGCTAAAATCCACGCTGTGGAAGGTGGAGCCTCCTAAACCTAGCCAGCTAGAAATGTGGGCACTGTGGGTATGTACCCCACTCTGCAGGGCAGTGGTTGAACCGTTGTTAATACATTTATAATCTTTGTTAGTATATATTATATACTGAGGTGTGTAGTTCCTATGGCAGGGTGGAATTTTTTTTTCAAGCAGAAAGAATGAACTCAAATGTATATTTCTCCCCTCAGAAGGCAATTTGGCTACTGCCATGGTTTAATCCCAGCTGGCAACTAAGTACCATGCAGCTGCTTGCTCACTCCCCCTCTGCCCTCCTCCTGGTGGGATAGGAGAGAAAATTGGAAAAAGGTATAACCCATGGTTTGAGATAAGAACAGTTTAATATGTGAATAATAATAATAATAATGATAATTAAAAAAATGATGATTATGAAAAGGAAAAGGAAAGAGAGAAATAAAACTCAAGAGAAACAAATTACATACATTTGTGCACCACCCACTGACCTATGCCCAGCTCATCCCCAAGCAGCGACCAGCCCCTTCCAGCCAACTCCCTCCCAGTTTATATGTTGAACATGATGTTCTGTGGTACAGAATAGCCTTTTGGCCAGATCAGGTCACCTGTCAATGCACTTTCACCACTCACTCAGCACACATATTTTAAATCATATTTCTAAGCTTCTTTGGCTTTTCCTCCTTTTTTTTTTTTTTTTTTTTTTTTTTTTTCTTTTTTCCTTGGTTTCCCC